>CM076257.1:14555762-14583262 GCA_038380765.1 Odontothrips loti | reverse complement strand
CTCTCTCTCTCTCTCTCTCTCTCTCTCTCTCTCTCTCTCTCTCTCTCTCTCTCTCTCTCTCTCTCTCTCTCTCTCTCTCTCTCTCTCTCTCTCTCTCTCTCTCTCTCTCTCTCTCTCTCTCTCTCTCTCTCTCTCTCTCTCTCTCTCTCTCTCTCTCTCTCTCTCTCTCTCTCTCTCTCTCTCTCTCTCTCTCTCTCTCTCTCTCTCTCTCTCTCTCTCTCTCTCTCTCTCTCTCTCTCTCTCTCTCTCTCTCTCTCTCTCTCTCTCTCTCTCTCTCTCTCTCTCTCTCTCTCTCTCTCTCTCCCCCCCCCCCCGACGCTTCTGCTCCTTTGCAGTCGGACTCTGCTATGGAGCTACCGGCCGGCGGCCGCCCCCTCCGACTCTGTGTTGTTGTTGTTGCTGCTGCCGTCGCACCGCCTTTGTTGAATGTTATGAATAACTCATTTAAGAGGGATTCGTCGAGAGAGGAAAAGTTGTGTCGCTGCCGTGTGCGTCGTGGTCTAAGGGGGGTGTGAGAGGGACAGAGGCAGAGAGAGAGAGAGAGAGAGAGAGAGAGAGAGAGAGAGAGAGAGAGAGAGAGAGAGTGAGAGAGAGAGAGAGAGAGAGAGAGAGAGAGAGAGAGAGAGAGAGAGAGAGAGAGAGAGAGAGAGAGAGAGAGAGAGGGAGAGAGAGAGAGAGAGAGAGAGAGAGA
Source organism: Odontothrips loti (assembly GCA_038380765.1). Classification (NCBI taxonomy): domain Eukaryota; kingdom Metazoa; phylum Arthropoda; class Insecta; order Thysanoptera; family Thripidae; genus Odontothrips; species Odontothrips loti. The sequence goes on along the minus strand of CM076257.1, from coordinate 14,582,571 downwards.
GAGAGAGAGAGAGAGAGAGAGAGAGAGAGAGAGAGGGAGGGAGAGGTGCCTCCTGAGACGCCGCACCGCACAGCAGGCAGCATAGAGCGAGCAGCGGCACGCTGGTGATTTGTGTGGTGCAGAGTTGGCACAGGACGCACCGGGGTGGAAAGGGCGTGGCGTGGTGTGGCACGGCGTGGCACGGCGTGGCGGGGCGTGGCTGGGCGTGGCGGGGTGTGCGCGAGACGTGCTCCAAACAGGTCTTTCGCACAAGAAAATCTCCCCGGGTACCCACGGCCGGTGTTATGGATATATATGTAGAGAGAGATAGAGAGATGGATAGATTGATATATACGCCTTGCGTGACCCGGAAACCGCAGAGCCGTCTTAAACCGGTGCGCATGCTCACAGACGCACTTACACACACACTCACACACACACACTCGCACACGTACAGCGAAGGGGGTGGTTAAAGGAACCGCGGGGTCACGCACGGTGATGTCTCTTTGGAAGGAAGGGACTCACACCACCGCGGCAGGCGCCGCACAGCAGTGCACAGCAGCCGCGGGCGCCTTGAGGGTAGGCAGCCCGGCGCGCTCGATCGCTCTGCGGGCTGGCCTACGCTCCGGTCAACAGGCGCGCTGCGCTCCGCTCCGATCTCGGTCGGCCCCGGCGGCCCCGGCAGACGCGCATAAAGCCGACGCCGCACTTTAAACGACGAGAGGGTGCTGCTTTAAAAAAAAGAAAATGATTTGGCCGTGTGCTAATTAATGTGCAAAAGCCGGCGTTGGCTGCTCACACTAGCAGCGTTGTGGTTTGCAAACCGATTGCTGAACTACGGGAGCTGTGTGTGTGTGTGTGGGGGGGGGGGGGCGGGGCTTCTCCATGGTCTCGCCACGGCCTTGTCCTCCTTGCCACGGCCTTGGACCTTGCCACGAACGGGTATAATTACATGTCCAATTTGCAATGACAGCCATGTGGGAAAAAAAAAGTGGGGTGGGCGCGAAAAATTGCATAAGAGTGGAAGAGTGGCTTGTCTGCTCAGCCCCTCCACCACAGCAGCGCACCAGGAGGTTCTGGCGCACTGTCAGGGAATTTGCCCCCAACTTAGGTCCTTTTAAGTGTCGAAAAATCGACTAAATCTGCACCAATATCCCACTATCTTAGAAATTTAGTCGTGCCGATTTTGTTCAACGACTGCTTGTCCCAGACGTAGCCTTTCTGCCGCAGTGCAGCAGAGGCGCCTACCCTTGCATACCCGCCCGTGCAGCCACCCCGTGCGTGTGCGCACCCCCACTCAGTCCCCGGACGTCAGGTTCCCTGGTTGTCCCTGCCCATCCTATGTGCTCATCCCCCCACCCCTCCCCTCCCCCTTCCTCCGCGGCCATCTTTCTAAACAATCTCATTTCTCTTCATGTTTTTCGCATAATGCGACAAGGCGCCATAGTTCCACAATTTTTCACGCCGGCGCTCCTGCAATATTCCGCTCCGTCCCCCCTCGTTTTAGGCCACGCCGCAAGTCGTTCGCCCCCTCCCCTCCCCCTCCCCTCCCTCCTCCAACCCCAACGCACTCCCCGTTAGTCGCCGGTGCACGCTGTTGCTGTGCGCCGCTCGACGTCACATCCGGGGCGGGATGGTCATGGGGGGGGGGGGGGGGGGGGGGGGGACAAGGTTAGGTCGTTGGAGCCAACCCATATCTACGTCACGGGGTGGCCCACGATGAGACCTACATCACCACAGAACTCGCTCATTTCCGCTCACAAAACTTCACTTGACCCCATTTTTTAGCTCCTCTGGTGTCATGCCGTGCCCTACCCGGGTCTCGGACCAGAAGTGCACCCAGTCCTAAATAACCATGGAGCAACCCATGGTCCTGGTCCATGGGACACTATGGTATGGATGCATTTTTGGCCGCTTTTCCCCTGAGAAATAAATTACCATGGCAAACCGAAACCATGGGATGCAGCTTTCCATGGTAGGGGAGCTTTAATTTTCTTCCTGAAGTAGAATTCGAACCACGAACCTATCGATTAGGTTTCCGATACTTCATACCAACGCGGCTATTTCGCCACTTGTAAATCAAGGTGTCCTATTTGCCCCGTGACAAGGAAAAGGTTGGTAAGCCAGCATCACAAGTAGCTTCGTCCCTTTCTGTCACGGCCAGACGCGTGAGAGAGAAAGAGACGGAGCTAGTGCGTTGTGGGCTTGCCTACCTTTTCCTTGTCACGAGGCAAATGGGACACCTGGTAGAGTTTAGACCTACGAACTAAACGTTATGGATGTAGGGTCTATGTGGAACGCACATAACTACCCTTTGGTCCAGGAGCCAAAGATTTTTCTCAGTGCGCTGGAAAGTGTACACGTGAATTTATCAGCGAACAGCACCATTCCCATGCGGGCACCATAGGATCGTCCCATGGTGAATCTGTTCCGACGATAGAGACCCCCATGGCATAACGTGTCACCATGGGCATTAGTCTTTCCCATGGCGAACAGAAGCGTTAGCATATGGTTTTGGTTTCGAATGGAGCCCCCATTGGAGTCATGGCTTTTTGAGACTGGGATGTTCAACGGGTAGTTTTCAAAATCGCGCAAGCTCCCGCTTCAAGTTCCTCTTGTCGGTTTCTCTGTGAGTGTAGTCGCTGCTACGGTCCGCACAGCCGCCGCCACCACTACCACTATAACCACCACCACCACTACCACTATCACCACCACCACCACTACCACTATCACCACCACCACCAAGGACGCCGCCGCGGAGCGTGACCCAAGCGCGCAGCAGAGAGTTTGGCATTGTTGCCGTTGTTGCACAGCGATGCAGACTTAATCGTGGCGCCGAAACAGGATAGGGGGGGGGGGGTGCATTGTGTGTGCGGTCCGTTGGGCGTGTGTGCTTAGGCGTCTCCCGTGCAACTCTGTGTATGTGTGTGTGTGTGTGTGTGTATGTGTGTGTGCGCCCTGCATGCCGACATGCCCATCATTAGTCCGGTCTCCGTGTGTGGTCGCGTCTGCGGGTCGCGCGAGTACCAGCTGCCGTATAATCCTTGGCCGGCAAGGGGAGTCGTCGACGCTCCCAGGTCTGAAAATCCGGTTGAAAGGTGCAAATTTCGCGGAGTGGATCCGGTTTGCTGAGCGGATTCGCTATGAAGAGGATCCACTTTCGTTAGCGGATCCGCTCCATAGCGGATCCACTTAGCACATCGGATCCGCTCCGCGAAATTTGCACCTTTCAACCAGATCCGCTATCGAATCGGATCCACTTCGGAACTGGATCCGCTAGCTTAACTTTCATGAAGATTTTTCTGGGTTCATGTGGAGTATCAGCGTGCTTCAAAGTACTCCTGGGGTGGTCAAATTGAGTCTGATCCAAATCTGTGTTTATTTTTGCTCTATCTGCAGCCGTTCTCGAGATAGCAAAAAAATTAAACGGGATTTCGCTGATATTTAAACCAGCCTACACGGAGAAAGTCTATGGTCATTTTTGTCCATGAGTTATGGACGATTCTGCACGTCCATAGGCCAGTGACAACATTTGTGACTCCAGACGCATAAAATTGTAACCATCTGTAGACAAATCAGATTTTCGTCCATAAAGCTGGAGTGACAATTTTGTCCATAGGCCTATGGATGTGCAGAATAGTCCATAGACTTTTTCCGTGTAGTGAATTTGGCCGTAGATGCCCCATTTCAGTTGAAAATTCCTAAAACTCTTCATTTTATAGGCTCTTCAATTTGGATAGGGTATTGACCTGATCCGCTATCAGTCGGATCCGCTCCGCTTTCGTACCGGATCCGGTAGATACAAGCGGATCCGGTGCGGAGCTAACTGGATCCACTATGGGGAAAGTGGATCAGCTCTGCAGTGGATCCGCCCGCTCCGAACCGGATCCGATAAGCTCCGTTCCGGATCCGGTAAAGCAAGAGCGGATCCGGTGAGGAGCTTACTGGATCCGCTGTGGTGTAAGTGGATCCGCTGTGAAACTTACCGGATCCGGTAACATGTAGGCGGATCCGGTTCATGCTCACTGGATTTTCAGACCTAGGGCTGTCGTGTTTACGATCCACCGTGTAACAGCCGCCCCCCCCCCTCCACACACACACCTACACACACACACACACCTACACACACCTACACACACACACACACACACACGGCATATGCCGACAGTGAATGGGTTGTCACTGCTGTACCGATACGCACCCATCACCGCTGGCGATAGGGCGGCAGTCAGGAGGGAAGGAGGTTGAGCTCGCCGATGACGACCATTTCACGACCCTCCGCCGCTCCATATGCCGAGTGTACACACGCCCCGCTCGTGTCGGAATGAATCGGGCAGGATAGATTGGAAGAGCCGGCTGTCAGTGTGCGTCAGCGCCACCGCGGGCGGGCTGCCAGGACACGGGTTGCGACCCGGTGCGACCATCGCTGGGCGTAGAAAATGAAAGAGGGAAAACAATTTCAGTGAAAATGAAGGAAATTTCCAATTCAAAATTTGAAAATTCCCAATTAAAAACTTGAAAATTTCAAATGGAAAATTTGAAAAATTCCGATGTCATGGGCGTCTGTCGGATTGTGCACGGTAAGAGCTTTCGTTCACCGTGCGTTGCATGAACCTCGGCAACGGCTTCCGCGAAGTATTCTCGTGTACGTGCTCTGTCGTCGGCCATAACCCTCTTCTCCCGAATCGCTCTCAGGAGCCCGCGGCTGGGCAAAGAAACCGCACACTGTTGGAAGTCCTGTAACAAATGACGGCATCCGTACGGTTCACACTGTAAAAATTCAAAAGCATTTTTTCAGCAGTATACCTCTTTAAATAGCTTAACTAAATAATATGGAAGAAAGAGGTGTTCGTTGTAGGGGGAGCCGCGTCCGCCCGCGTCGCATTTCGCATCGTGGTATTGTTGCCCTCGCAGGCCATGCGAGCCATCCTGGGCGGGGAAAGAAAGGCTCTGCATCGAAAGCAGGCGCGGATCCAGGGGGGGGGGGGCGAAAGGTAGAGGCAATTCGCGTTACAATCCGCCTAAAAGTAGGCAAAAAGCGGTACATCCCCCCCCCCCCCCCGAGCCCCTGAGTGTCGAAACCTGCACCTGGCTCGGAGAGTGAATTTTGGAGGATGGCGCCACAAAAACTTACCGAGGAGCAACGCGAACGCAAGCGAAGGATGGACCGAGTACGCGCCCAGGCAAAGCGCGACCTGGCTAAAAAAGCCAAAGCTGCAGCTTCTTTTCAGAATTTCCCAAATCCTTAAAAGCTAGCAAACATTTAGAGTTGGTATCATCTGCTTCCTATTTAAATTAGGGATTTAAATTTCTTTTTACCACGCCGCCGCCGCCGTGAAAATGGTCCCGGCGCAGGGGTCGACCCCAGGCGGCCCCTGGTGGCCCTGGCGGGGGTTATACCAGCATAGACGTCTGGGGTTGGGCTCCGGCACGTTTTAAGTTTCAGGGAGCGAAAGAGCAACTTCTCCGAGCTCCGCTGCTCAGCGCACCCGCCACTCACAGACTCACAGCCAACCTCCTCTTATTTTGCAAAGGGGTCTCCTGTAGGTCGGGCCGAATGCAGTCCGGGCTGAAATCGTTCAATTTTATTTGATTTTTCGTTCCAGAAAGATAACAACGATGGTTCCGGTTCCAATTCTGAAACGATTGACCCCATTTATTGTCTTAATTACCGCGCACTGTACGTTGTGTACAAAATTAGTCGACCAAGCGTGTGTGTGTGTGTGTGTGTGTGTGTGAGAGAGAGAGAGAGAGAGAGAGAGAGAGAGAGAGAGAGAGAGAGAGAGAGAGAGAGAGAGAGAGAGAGACCTGTCGTGCACATTCCAACCTCCGCACGTAAACATCTCGAACCCATCCTGCCGCCGGGTCTGCGATCGCTGTCGCATTCCCGGTTTAGCGCCGCCCGCACCAGCGATGGCGTGGAAAATCCCTCCAAAATACTTTACATCACACAGGAACACTACGAATGACTCGACGTTTCCAAAGGAATTCCGCAAATTCCGCAAATTGATAAAAATAAAATATGGTGCAGTTCGGCAATGGCGCGTTGGTAAACGCAGAAACAGGATAAGTGGTCGCAACCCATTTTTAGTTACTTTCCAGACAGCAGTAAATCTTGGTTCTGAGAACTAAAATTCGTAAGGGAACTAATTGATAGATGCACCTACCAAGCCTTAGTTGCTCGACCGAAGGGGCTCGTCGCAGGAGCAAAACACAGAAAAAATATTGGTTTCACTGTTAATAAAACTGCATTAAATGATAAAAATTGTAAGGATTATTGCTAAATTTTGTGATATCACTGCAAAATTTTAAATGATTCGATATTGCAAAAGTTTTGCAATAATCGCTGCGCACTATTCTTATGGAAGCGTCACAGCAATTATTTGCAATGACATGTCGCAGCAATATTCTTTTGAAATAAAAAATAAATGCAGATTGCAGTGATATCATAGAAATTTTAAACACTGCGTTAATGCCCACAACGTACCTCTTTGTCCGCGCAACGAAAAATATTATTCCCCCAGCCAAATTTTAGCCCTCGGAACCAAAATATTCTGCTTGTCTGGAAATCAACTAAAAAATAAGTTGCGACCACTAATCTTTGTTTTCCGTGTATAAGGCCTTGGATCACCTGTTCTCACCTGTGTCTACCGGTCTGTTCCAGGTGACCTGGCTGCGGCGGCGGGACCACCACCTGCTGACAGTCGCCCGCGGTGGCTACGCCCAGGACGACCGCTTCCAAGTGGTCCACGACCAGCACCCGGAGGTGAGTCATCACTCAGTGCAATGGTATTAATGCAGCTTTCTGCAATGATTTGTTACTGCTAAATAATTGCAATAACAAGTCATTTTTTAAAAATTCCCATAAGAATACTGCATTGCGATTATTGCAAAACGTTTTCAATAACTCATCAATGCAAAGTTGATCAATGCAGAATTTCGTAAATGATCATGATTGGTCATTATATGATCGTTATTGCAATTTCAATTACAGTAAATATGTTAGTAATGTGTGAGGATTGAAGGATTACCGACACGACGAATATGAGTAAGTAGTTCGCAGTGGACTCTACCAGAAACCAGTCAATTTTCGCGAGAATTTCATCCGCGGAACATGGTGGCCGCTGCCGGCTGCCCCTCGGAACGGTATGATACACGGCCGCCAGATTTTAAACTTGCCGCCGTATCTCTCTGGGCGGCGCCATTACCGGATGCTTTACGGCGGCTTATCGGGCACGCGTCTTATTAAAACTGGATGGCGCTAACGACGCCCACGTGACGCGCCCAACTTTTGCGGGCTGATTAGGCGGCTGCCTCGTGACTGTGGCGCCACGCGCGCCGCGGCGGCGTCTGCAAGAACTATACCTTTTCTTTCAGCTATTTTTTTTTTATTTTTGTTGCGTAGTTGAACACGATGTAGGAGACGGACAGGAAAGCAATCATGCCCTGGTGCTGTCCGAGCGGCGTGAACCATACCAGGGCCCGGCCCGGCAAGGGAATGCAATTCTGACCGCCGAGCAGCACAGCTCCTTGGAATTCGTTTGCTGTCAGCTCAGTGGCACCCGCTGGGCTCATCCGGCGGCGCCAGCCAGAATCCCCCCCCCCCCCGTCCCCCCCTTCTCCCGCGCCAAATCCACCCCCGTGCGTCCGTCGCCCCCCCGCCTCCTCCCCTTCCCTCTCGGTGTCACCCCCGCCTCAGGCTCCACCTTCCGCCCTGCCACCAAGGTCCCACCAGGCAATGCCATGCACATCGCGTCCCCTAGCCAGCATGACCCAGTTTGCAGTATGCTGTGTGTGACTCCGACTGGCGTGTGTGACGGAGAGAGAGAGAGAGAGAGAGAGAGAGAGAGAGAGAGAGAGAGAGAGAGAGAGAGAGAGAGAGAGAGAGAGAGAGAGAGAGAGAGAGAGACAGATGAAGCTGTTATCACCTCACCTTGGCCACTGCGCGTGTCTGCTCCCATGCACAGCCCCTGAGCCGCCGTGTGTCCGGACGTCATAGGGGCGCACGCACGCACGCGCGCGCGCACAGACACACACACACACACACTCCGTATCTATCCACCCTGTTTCGAGCTCTCGGTTTTGCTCAGTCTCCCTCCGCTAATCCGGCCATGTTCCCGCCGTAGATGATCGCGCCCTCCGGGACCGACGGCATGGGGCGCCCTTCCGCCACCGCCCCAAACCGGGGCTCATGTGGGGCCACAGTGCGCCCCAGTGCGCCCCAGTGGGGAGACAGCGACGGCGGCGGAGGTGAGACGGCGGACTAGATTGTGCTTGGGGACAAGAGAGTGAGAGAGGTAGAGGGCGGGGGAGAGAAGGAGGGAGGGCGAGACGGGGCGAGCCTTGTAAGGAGGGCGTGAAAAGGGCCTGAGGCCACCACCCGAGCCCGACCGCCTGGCCTGTGGTCAGCGCCGAACGACCCGAGACGAGACCACGCAGCCCGGCACGGCACGGCACGGCACGGCACGGCACGGCACGGACCACTTGTGACGCCCAGTGGGCGGGCTCGCAGCTGCCACCCGCTGCCACTGCCGCCGCCCCGCGCCGCCCCGCTGCCCAGCCCTACCCCACCCCGCCCCGCAGCACGCCTGCCTGCAGTGCAACGACTGACCGACCGACGGGGCCCGTGGAGGCTGTGGCGGGCCGCCGGTCAGCGCGGCCAGGCCAGCCCTTATGCCCGTCGTTACTAGCGGGTGTTGCCAGTGTCGCGGTAGTGAGGGCTTGCCCCACCTCTCTCTCTCTCTCTCTCTCTCTCTCTCTCTCTCTCTCTCTCTCTCTCTCTCTCTCTCTCTCTCTCACCCACGCACGCTAACAACTCCCAGCCGCACACCATCAATTAAAAGCAAACAACGTGCGCGGCGCGGTAGAATCGAATCGGATAGCAGGGAGAGAGAGAGAGAGAGAGAGAGAGAGAGAGAGAGAGAGAGAGAGAGAGAGAGAGAGAGAGAGAGAGAGAGAGAGAGAGAGAGAGAGAGAGAGAGAGATGAGCGGACGCAAGCCCGCGTACGCAGTCCGTGCGTGTCGGTGAGCGCCGTGAGGATAGGCAGGCCCGCCGCTCGCCGCCGCTCTGCGGGCTGGTCTACCCCTGCCTGTGGCCGGGGAGCACGACTGGCACGACGCACTCTGACCAGAGACAATGGTTGCGGGCATCGGATACCCGTCTGCGTCCTTTTCTGTTTCGACGGAATTACAGAGGCAAAAGACGCTTGTCGACTGACCCAGGCGCGTCCGGGTATTGACTGCAGAGTTCTCAATCGGGCGAGCAAGCTCGGGCGAGAGCGTCTTCTATCTCTGTCACACTCAGACCGGCCTGAGGAGAAGAGACAGACAGAAAATTTCCGGGCAGAGATTGGGAACACTGATCTGCTGCCCGCCCGTTTCTCGGCTCTGACTCTGACCGTGGCACCGGGCTGACTTGACTCCCGGCGGGTTTCAAATCTTTAAGGTTATGCGGCAAGCCTATATCGTTGTCTGTGAGTCCCTCATGGAAACAACAAACAAAACAAACAAAAAAATAGAAAGGACGATGGAGAGGTTGAACTTTTTGGGGGCAGATTCGCTCCGATTTGCCTGACTGGAGCGCCCCTGCCCGTTACTGGCGCCTTACTTGACACGCCGCTTCCACCTTCGTAATCCGCATCTTTCCGCGAGGGCCGTTTCCCTTCCGAATCCCGGACCCACTGTAAGAAAAAAAAAACAATAGAATTTTCCAAGGCAATTCGTTGCGGTAAATATATTCCTGTCATTATTATTTCATATTTTTTTTTACTTTAAGAGGAATTTTTTACCGATCTGATTCCGATTCGTGTCATGGCGGTAAGCGAGTAATAGCAGTTGCGGACCTCACCATTTCCATCGATGACTTACTATGACATAGAAACAGTAGTTAGAGGAGTTCCCTGGATGAAAGACCCATTAGGGGATCGAATGGGCGGAAGAACCGCACGCAGTCGCGCCACGAGTGGTGCGGACGCGCATCCAGGTAGCCGAAACAAAAAAAAAGTGGAGCGGGTCGGTCGTAGCTTGGGCTGTGGCGTGGCGGTGGCGTGGCGGCGGCGTGCCGGTAGTGGAGCTCATCAGGCATTCATATCGCGTTCGGACCGCTCTGTCGGACGACCGCATTCGATCCGTTCCGGCAATTCCCCGCCCCGCCCCGCCCCGCCCCGCCCCGCCTGTCCCCTCCGGTCCCGTGCTCTTCCCGCATCCGGTCGATGGCTGCCCACGCGTTTACATAATGATGGAGATGACGCGAAATCACACCGTCGCCGCCGCCCTCCGAGTGCGGGAAATTTAGAGAATAACTCACGGTACAACTCGTACTCTGTATTTCAATCCGCAATAACCTTTATCGCTTAACGTTTTTAGCCCGTCCCGACACGTTTCTTTAGAAACGGCAGGAGCCGGGCTTATAGTCTGATGCCGCATGTTCGTTCGGGCGGACGTGTGTTCGCCAACTTATCGTTCATTAGAATTTTGAGGATCGACAACTCCTTTCTTAGAGTAGAATCACGTGCGGTGGCAACAATTTTCGACTTGTATCGCAGTTTTGAGTTAAGAAAATATGTCTGTTTTTGTTTTGTGAGGTTAGTGTTGGCCGCCGCGAGGACGATTACCATCTCTGCACGCACTGTTCCACGGGACGGGCTCAGGTTAACGATTTTAATCGTAACGAATACGTCCGCTGTCAGGGCCTTTTAGGGAGAGTTGAGGCGGGGGCCGAAGGCCCCGCAAACGCCGCCGGCAGGCCAAGCTTGCCAAGTCCCCCTGTCGAACCGAGGTGCCGGTGGAGCGCAGCGGAACTGGCACCGAGGTTAGACGGAGGGACGGGCCAGCTTGTTTGATATGTAAATGGGGTCACTTGATTTCTCGTGATAAGGATGACGGACGTGCATATTTGTGTACGTGCCTCTGTAACGCAAACTATTTGCGGTGTTCAGGCTAACTTTGCCATAGCGGACCCATTATTCAAATGTGGAGTGTATCACTATTTCTTTGCAATAACCACTGCACTGCAGTTTCCAAAAGTCTAGAAAATTAGAGACTTGAGACTCTAGTTAGAAATTTTCCGGTCCTTTTTTCAGAAGAACTCCCAGAAACTTTTCGGCATTTCCCAGAAAGTGGTGATTGAGATTTTAGGACACTCTCTCGGGTAATTGAATAGGGTATTTCCAAAAAAAAAATATTCTAAAATCATACAAAGAATTGGGGGTAGAAAGATCTGAAACATTTTCCCGTCGGTAATTTCTACCCTCCTCTCAAGATATTTCTTACGAGTGAGCTCGCACGGTGAGGATCATCCGACACATCCTAACAGGGCAGCCATTGCACATCTCCTAGCCCCCACCGCTATGCCGCTCTCCCGCTCTGCCGCTCCCCAGCCGCCGCACTTCACTCCGCTCTCCCGAGCCGCGACTACTTGACGCAAACCCGTACAGCCATTTGAAAAGGGGGAAAAAAAGAAAGGAAAGAAGAACGCTTCAGCGTTCTAGTAGTCCATTCAACGAGCGCAGAAAATGGCCATGACCCAGACAAGATTAGTAACAGAGCCAAACTTTGGGTGTCGTTTCAGACATGTCTTGGGAGCTCCCAGCTAAAAGTTACAAAAAGTCACACTGTACCGATCGCCGATTTTTGGGGTCAAAAGTCACCAATTTGACAGCTGACAGTTAAAACGGGTTTTAGACCGTAGCTCCGAAACGGTTTGAGCTATTTGTGCTCCACAAGGTCTCAAAGTATTTTTTTGAGCTTATTGCCAAAAAATGTGTTCATATCTTAAATGTTCGACCCAAAAGAGAAAATTTTGAAAATTAACAAAAGGTATTTTACTTCTAATGCTTAATATCTCAGTTCTCAGTGGGAAATTGATGAAAATGGTTTGTCTATCGGTTGTAGTTCACATTTTCAGGAATCCAAAGACGTGTTTGTCCAATTTGTGCGATGAAAACTTACCGAGATATGCCGTTCAAAAGGTTCTCATGTCGATGGATTTTATTAAAAATTGCTAGCTGCCGGCACATACACATGCGTATGGAGCCAGAAGTTGGCGTCAAATCTATTTGAGTCTTGTTTGAGTTGGCGTTCCAAGATTTTTCCAGTAGTACTTCAGTATTCACGAGTTTCAGACTCCTACTTTCTGCATGAACTTGATTTTCTCTCGTGATGGCCTACAACACCTGTACAGGTTGGCTTGCTTTCAAAATGCACGTTGTGTACACAAGGAATGTAGGGTAAAGAACGAGGACAAACGAAGTTTTCTCAAGTTATTTATTCATTATTTTTCGAAGTACAAGCCATATGGCCCTTCTAAAAGGCTTACGCCGGATTACCCAAGCAATTGACAACACCCTTGGCTTCGTCTACGGAAGAGTGGTCATTGTCCGTTTTTTTCTTGACGCATTTCTTGAAATCTTTGTCCTGATCCGCAGTAGATCCTGAGAAAACAGAAACGCGATTATTGCCTAGCTTTGTCATGCTTTGTCAGGGTGGGCGTGAAGCGATGCTCCCTGCCGCCGGGCCGCAGCGAACAGCGTACGACGCTTTCCGTCAACGTTAAAACAAATGTAGAAGTGAACGTACGTATAGAGCCCTTATTTTTCGAATTTTTGAAATCTAAGAAGATCCGTACGGAGAAATGACCCTTTTGGTGAGTTGATCGAGTCCCCGAAGTCTGTTCGTGGTGTGACATCAATTCGATAGTGCTGTGGGGGGCCTAATTGCCCCGCTACCGCACAAAAAATGAATGTAATGAAAAATTAAAAATTGAAAAAAGTTTCGACGTCAATTCGAGTAAAGTAGAACCCTTCAAGACTAAAGTTTCAAGGGGAACTCCGTAAATTTTATGGTTTCTGAGATATCGCCATTGAAAGTGCCAAAAGTTAACCAAAACCGACCGCGATTGACACGTTTTTTGCACTTTTAATGTTGATATCTCAGAAACCGTGAGATGTACGACGTTTTCCTTTAAGTTTTAATCGAATTGACTTACTGGATTTTTTACAATTTTTATAGATAACATTTCTTTTTCGTGCTGTAGCATGCCGCCCAGGAGGTGTCGAAATGCTCATTGGCCATGCTGAATGGCCGTTCCTTACCTTTGTTGGTTACGAGATTCTTATTCGCACACTGCACGACATCAAAGTTGGTAGTACCGCCTAAGCAATCATGCACTGCCTTCCTAGACCAACATGTCACCTGAATCATAAAAATAAAATAATAATACAGTTCTGTTAGTAACCTAGTGACCAGAAGGGCTAAACGAGACATCAGAAAATTTGCAATGCCGTCGGCAATTTTGTACTTTTACGGGTACTTTCAAAGTCGACATTGCTTGTTATTAAAGCCCCATAGCCCAACGTTTAGCTTTTAACCATAGCTGCCCAAACATTTGATTTTGATCCTAAATCGTGCTTAATTATTTAATATTTTTTATCATTCGCATAAGCTAACCTAACCTTTACATAGGTGGGTAAACGGTACACCTAAAGTACATAAAGTTTGATTTTATCTACATTTCAGTAAGTGATACAAATATTTTTGTGCCACCATAATACAAACAAAAAACTTTGTATGTATCACAAACATTTTTGTTGAAACTGCATATAATGTTTTAATGTTTAGTTGATTAAGTTGGTACACCTGTCCTGTCATGTCATAGGCGCTCGCAGTGGACTCTCCCCTCCGCCTCTACCTCACCAGCCCGCCCCCCCCCCCCCCTAACATGGCGTTAGTTTTCAGTTAGTTACCAAGGGTTCAATTACATTGTATGATAAAGACAATGTCAAATATAATGTAGGAACAATGGTAATTCATATTTTTAAAATTAATATAAATTTTAAAAGTTGGTTGAACCGCAGCATGGCTCCGCCCATATCTGTGGCTCCATCTAGCGGTATATGAAGGAACTCAAATGAACAACAACAGTTACCTATAGCAACGATACTTGCTGAAAATGAGGAGAATAAAAAAAGTCGAATAGTCGATGCAGAGAGCTCCTCGCTCGCTCGGGCTCAAAAAGTGGCACGTGGTGCCCCACTCTCCCTTAGGGTAGCACAATGTATTTGTTTTTGCACACCAAAAGAAGGTAAAATACTAGGAGTGCATGTTACTCCTTCCATCTTCTTCCCGCGTCGAGTGACGTCTGCAGGCGCACCGGAGTTGTATACTGGGATGGAAGGGTCTGATTACCTCGTGCATGGCGACGACGAGGACTACGGCGAGGAGTACAACTGCTGCTTTGGAAGACATGGCGAGTTTGTCGTGATAACAAACAGTGCGAGCTGGGGGCCCTTATATAGCAGCTCAAATGAAACGAAAGCGTGCACACGTCCCAAGTTATTACTTCGTGCGCCGGCCTTATCGGTTTCTCTGCGGGTCACGAATGTCATTATTTCCATTCTGCCGTCCATATCTGCCTTGCATGGTGACAGACACAAACTTCAGGCGGAACGTTACGCCCGTTTGGGGGATACCTCGCTTGCCCATAACCACTACGTATCTTACAAGACCTGTTTGAAAAAATCTGAAAGGAATGGATCCAACCCGCAGAGGCATCTGAATCTTACCGAGGAAAAGATTTACAGCAACTTAAATTCCAATTGAGCCTCACGGGAGGTCTGGGTCGACAGCTGAAATACGCTGCAAACGAAGTTAAAAAATTACACAGAACGACGAATATACATTGCCCCTTTTTTGGGCGAAAAAAAAAATTGTGAGCAAAAACGGCGATTTGCCCATAAGTGCACCCTCCTGCCCAGCAGGGGATCTTGCCCAGTAGTGGACAGTATCTTTGCGTTTGATTGCTTTTTAATTTACCTTGAGGGCTGGAACCTGCTGGAGTGCACCGCAAAATCGGTTCAGGGTCGAAAATTGGGTCAATGCCAGTTTAAATGACCCCTTGATTGAGGGATACCATGCTTGCCCCAAGAATACAATACGTGCCTCAAGTGTCATATGCTAGTGTCAAGCATACAGACGGTTGATGTACGCAGATGATTCTTAAATCAACAAAATCCCACATGAATACAACCTGCATGCATCTCCACCTGTAAGTAGGCAAAAAGTAGTACTTTGCCCCTCCCTTTGGGCCGCTCCTAGATCCGCGCCTAGCCGTCTCGCAGAACAGAACCGCTGGCTCGCCTGGAGCGCTCTGTCCGCGGACTGCTACACAAGTATACCATCGTGGCTCAGTAGCTGCATGGTTAGGCGCACCGGTTGGAGTCCGACAGATCTATGGATCAATTCTTGCCGGTGACTTCATTTTTTTTTTTTTTTTCACGTCTCTCCTTTTTAATTTCTTTTTTTATTGTGTATTTACGAAAATATTTCTGCGATACCTGCGGGTTGGCCAAACCCAACAGCGACGCAAAAAACATTTGTTTGTGAGCATTGGCAGACAAACTTCCACCGATCTGCGGTCTCTAAAAACGAGTATTTTTGTTTTTCATTTTTCAAAAATCTGTTATGTCACTTTTAAAACGACATCAATGCCCAACGAAACCGCCCCCAAAACAGAATCACTCCGTTTCGTAGTTTTATAGATGAATAGGAGTCTTCCCTGACTCGTTGTTATGTGATTCTACGTCCTAGCAGTAGCAGGGAAGCCAAGAACCAGTAAAAAGGGCTGGTGGCTTAAGTCACTGCTGCGACCGGCCATGAGTGCGTTTCCGCTAAAGCGGTGGTCACCAGCCACCGCAGGGGCTTCTATGAAGTCGTAGTTAGCAGGAATGAGACGATGAGGCGGGCCCGCGCGGCGCCAGCGGCCAGCGCAGACCTCACGGTTACAACTGTTACGACTCCATCGGGGACGTGCGCAGTCCGTAGACGTCTCTGCATCGTGCTCCCGCGACAACGCTTGAGAATTTCAAAATTATTGTGCTAACGTTGACAATCGTTTTGAAACGAGAACACGGGTGGATTCGCCTGCTGATATTGGGTGAATTTTCCTGCTTATATTGGGTGACTTCGGCTGCTGATATTGGGTGAATTCGCCTGCTGATATTAGGTGAATTTGCCTGCTGATATTGGGCGAATTCGGCTGCTGATATTGGGTGATTTTGCCTGCTGATATTAGATGAATTCGCCTGCTGATATTGGGTGAATTCGCCTGCTGATATTGGGTGAATTCGCCTGCTGATATTAGGTGAATTCGCCTGCTGATATTAGGTGTATTCGCCTGCTGATATTTTTGCCCGGTGTGTTGTAGGACTGGACAATGCAGCTCAAGTTCGTGACGGACCGGGACACGGGCCGATACGAGTGCCAGGTGTCCACGCACCCGCCCGTCAGCATCTACATCCACCTGAAGGTGGTCGGTGAGTACAGGACAACCACATTTTATTTCGTAGTCTGGAGTATGAGAATGTTCGGCGGCAGCGGAATTTTTCTGGCCGGGTCCGCCTTGCATGCATTCCACGGCCTGCCGCCGCTGCTGCCGCCCTGTCCATTTGCCACGGCCGGCCGAGAGGTCGGCGTTCAAGTGGAAGTTGGCCCGCCCGCCAGACCTTTCTGCTCTCTCTCTCTCTCTCTCTCTCTCTCTCTCTCTCTCTCTCTCTCTCTCTCTCTCTCTCTCTCTCTCTCTCTCTCTCTCTCTCTCTCTCTCTCTCCGCACTCTCTCTCTCTCTCCCGCCACCCTCCCGCGTGCTGCCGTCCCCATCTCTCGCTTTCTCTCTCCCTCTTCTTTTCTCTTATTCTCCTCCAGCCGCACGCAAGTCAAGTGTGCCAACGTGAGCACACACACTCCGGGGCCATCTCCTCCTTGGCCTGTCCACAGCGGCCACCGCCGGACCCGCAGCGCCCGCAGGGCCCAAGGCCAGCACACGATACACTGCCGGAAACCTGTGAATAATACCGCAGACAGCCGGATAGAATAGTAATAAATGTTTTGCGCTTACAAGGGGTCTTTTGGAGCCCCATTTGTCCTACGGTGCAGTTGTCCTACCAATATATCTCGGAAACTAGCCTGTAGCAGATAAAATTTGGTTTGCGTGGGTTTCATTACTAGTAGATCAAGGCAAAAAAGTTTCATCAAGATCTGGGGGTGACAGTTGGGGAAGGCCTCTTGTTAGTGGGATGCATAAATAGGCCGAAAAAAAAAAGTATGTCGTCGGATGACTAAAAAGTTTTCCAAATATTTTGACCGGTTTTTGACCTCTAGAAAAATGGTGCAGAATCGAAAAGAAGAAAAAAAGAGCAAGAGGGGTTTTGTTTGGCCACTTCCTTGGAGGAGCCCGGTAGAGTTGCTGTACTAGGGGAGAGGGGGGGAGGGTGAGGGGGCGAAATGGGAGATTGTGGGGCCACCGTTGTTGGAGGGGACGCATGCCGCGCGAAACATTTATTCACCATCATAATGAAAAATTCAGCGGCACTCTTACTGGTACACAGCTGCTACAGGTGCGGCGGCAAAAGCATTACAACGTGCGTAAAACAGCCTCCCCCCTCCCCCCCCCCCTCCCTTTGCCGTGCTTCCCGCAGCAAACGCATGCCGGTGTGTTGGATAGTGCAGCACAGCGACAACCCGACCACAGTCCACCGCTCTTACCGCACTGCCTCTGCCCTGCCCGAGGCCTCTGCCCCGTCGCCGAGCTTCCAGGAAATCCTCTAAATTACGAACCAACTTTGGATTCGCAGAGCAGAAACTCATACAACGACTCTGTTTTCGTAATTGCAATACAGCGGTTGTTTCAAAGTCGTAGTAACACTCTTCCTATATGACGTATAATCGGCACGTTATTGCAAAATTAGCCGGTATCGCAAATGCGGTGTACGTTTTGCAAACCGTCACCGGTGACGGGCCGATTACTTATTAATGGGGAGTGTATCACTGTTCCTTGCACTAATAATTTGTATTGAAATTTTAAATACACTGGAAACCAATATGACACGCACTGACAAAGTTTATTGGGAAATTTGAAGAAATAAAATCGGCAGGTTTCTTTCTTTCTTTTTCTTTCTTTTTTTTTTTTTTTTGTGACCGAACCAACGAAAATTGCGCGGCCCCAGCAGCCTTGCGCCCTCTACAGAGACGTGTCGAGATATTCACTGCAGCAGCAGTGTCCTCGCTGGGCCATTCCTCACCCTGCTCCCCATCTGTCGCGCCATCCCCTCCTCCTAGAAGAAGACTCGCCCCCACCCCCTCACCACACCTCCGGAAAACCCGCTCGGCCAAGGCCCGCAGACCCTGGGGCCCCGGGCGCCCTGCGGCCTGCGGGGTGTGGACGTCCGGGCCCCACAGCAGCTTGGCACCGAAACCGCCTTGCAGTTAATTACCAGGCAAGAATTGAAACATATGGCAAGGTACGTCGGCTGCTATTGGTCACCAGCCAAATCGCCCAAAACCACCGCAAGAATTATACGGCGGCGTCACGGCTGGGGGAGGGGAGGGGAGGGGGGAGGGGGATTATTTTTATCCGTTCCAGATATCTCGCCCCGCTCGCAGAGAGACTTTCAAGAGGTCCTTGCCAAGAGTCTGTCTGGAGGAAAACGCCGCAGGAAGTGAGGAATGGCGACGGCTGAAGGGAGAGGGGGAGGTGGAGGGGGGGGGGGGAGGGGGCCTCCTGAGGTCCGGCTGCGGGCAATAAACCCTCTGCCTTATGACGTACTTACGGTGACGCCGCGTCGCACATTTATCGTGTGTTTCTTGTTCTTGATGCGGTATCTTCGGCTGCGCGCGCCGCTGCGGCTGGAGAGCGGACTGGCACTCTCTCCAGCATCCCTCTTTCATCCCCCCCCCCCCCCGTGTTCTCTCTTCATATATAAATATAGACGGTGAGTTACGGTTCCGTATTGCCGACCGCTAACGGTCACGTGACTCATTCATCGAGAGTGAAAGAGCGACGCGTTCACCTCCTATCCCCCCCCCCCCCGAAATTGTGGCTTGAATAAGAGGAAATAGCATATTGCCGTTACATATTGACATATTCGTCGGGCGTCACGATTCCAAAAATAGTGTGGACGGACATTTTCTTTATCGTTTTTCGTTTCTCCTTTTTTATTGCATTTATTTCCGTGTTTTTTTTTTATTTCTCGTCATTCTCATCGAATAGGGTCTTTCGGAGGAGCCCTAAACCGGAAGTGGAGAAAACGCCTAAGGAGAAGAAAAGCGGAAACAGTGTTGGGGGGAACCGCAACAGATACTATCTCCGCCGCGGCGTCGGCCTCGAGCCAACTCAAAATTTCTGGAGGCTAAGCTCTCGCTGACGATATGTCGCGACCTTTTGGTAGTGTCACACAGCGCAGACCTCCTTCCGCGCGGAGTAATGCTGCACTTTGTGACCCCACCAAATGGTCGTGACATATCGTCAGCGAGAGCTAAGCCTCTAGAAATTTTGAGTTGGCTCGTAGCCGACGCCGTGGCGGAGACAGTATCTGTTGCGGTTCCCCTTTATACTGTTTCCGCCTATTTCTTCTTCTAATGCGTCTTCTCCACTTCCGGTCTGCGGCTTCTCCGAAATACCCTATTATCTCATCGGGATAGGAAGAGACCAAGAGAAGCGAGGCCGATCGCGGTGGGGGGGGGGGATACGACAGCGGGGGCGAACATGCAAGCACAGCGCGCCCCGCAGACCCGGCGGGACGGGACGGGCGGCAACAAACTTCCTGTGCTGTGCTGCGACCCCGCGCTGCGCCGCGCTGCCTGTGTGTGTGACTGGAGCCCGCCCCGCCTTGTCACGGGGCGTGTCCGACTCCCCCGGGCCCGGCCGCCGATCGGGGCCGCTGTCCGCCGTGCCCCCCGCCGTGGGCCCCCCACAGCCCCCCCCCCCCCCCCCCCACACACACACACACGGACACGCGTAACACGACGGCTGGCATGCGTACGGGAGATGCTTGCCGCACACTTCCCCCGTCCCCTTCCGAAGACTTTTCCTCCCCCGGGAGAGCGGCGGGGCTGGGCTCGGCTGGGCTCGGCCTGCCCCTCCAACCCCCGCGGGCGCCAAAGACGAGAGGCGCACGATCGCCTTATTTCAATTTCTGCCACCCGTCGGATTTCCAAAACTCGCGGCCAACACTTTACGACTTCTTCCCCAGTTTGGCAGGTTCGCTCGCAGATACGCCGCCGACGGGGGCGGGGGGCGGGAGCGGGGGGGGGGGGGGGGGGGGGGAGAGCGATAGGTTTTCAGTACCGGGGGAAGCAGTGCACGGCCCCTTGACGACAAATAATTCTTTTTTTTTTTTTTTGCTGTGGTAGTAATGTATGTTTGGACCAACCCCTGAACGCCTGTCTTGTCGTATGAAAATGGTTTCTGATGATCCCCGTGAGGGCCGCCAGGTGAGGTCGCATACTGTATCCTCGGGTTTAAGATCCGCTGATGCTGCTGCTGCTGCTGCTGCTGCTGCTGCTGCTGCTGCTGCTGCTGCTGCTGCTGCTGCTGCTGCTGCTGCTGCTGCTGCTGCTGCTGCTGCTGCTGCTGCTGCTGCTGCTGCTGCTGCTGCTGCTGCTGCTGCTGCTGCTGCTGCTGCTGCTGCTGCTGCTGCTGCTGCTGCTGCTGCTGCTGCGGGAATCCTGTCTGAGCCCAAACGGGATCACGATCGGCCGCATTCGTGCAGCGTGCAGCGTTTGCAAGCCCTCTCTGTCGTGCGTTATTGTTCCAAAGACGACAGATGAAAGGTCACCATGTTGCCGTACTCATCGGTAGAACATGCATAGATAACGTGAGAGAGAGAGAGAGAGAGAGAGAGAGAGAGAGAGAGAGAGAGAGAGAGAGAGAGAGAGAGAGAGAGAGGGAGAGGATTACTCACACGGCCTGCCGCCAGCGCGGGACTCGTATAATGGGCAGCCTGCTTTATCAAGGAGGGGGGGGGGGGATTTCTAATGGCCACCGCGCCGTCGAAGGGGAAACTTACTTTTGAGCTTCTGAGCGTCCGACACATCCCTCTATCTCTCTTCTCTCTCTCTCTCTCTCTCTCTCTCTCTCTCTCTCTCTCTCTCTCTCTCTCTCTCTCTCTCTCTCTCTCTCTCTCTCTCTCTCTCTCTCTCTCTCTCTCTCTCTCTCTCTCTCTCTTTCTTTTTTCCTCTATCTCTCTTTCTTCCTCTTATTCCGACGCTCTCTCTCACTCGGCGTTAAAAGTAGTCGAAACTTTCGGTGCACAGGGGAGAATTACAAGGGGGCGGAGGGATGAGTGGGGTGGTGGTGGTAGGTGAGGGGGCTGTGGCGGCTGCAGATGCAAAGGGGGTTGGGGGAGGACGCATTCAATTTTTCACCGTCCCGCTTGATGCTTTGACTAAATTGGTCGCAAGAGAGGTGGGGGAGGGGGGATGACAGAGGAGAGAGAGGGGAGGAGGAGGGAGAGAGAGGGAGGGAAATCTGTGCTGCTTCAATGATGACATTAGGGTTTCATCCCTGTTGGATTATTATGGTGATGTTGCGATCGTCAAAGCCGCCCGCTGCTCATGTGTGTGTGTGTGTGTGTGTGTGTGTGTGTGTGTGTGTGTGTGTGCGTGCGTGCGTGTGTTTGTTTGTTGTTGTCGTCTGGGTCCCCATTTATCCTCTGTCGGTAGAGCGACGCCGTTTGAATAAAGCGCGCCTCCGTAGGACGAACTAGCGATATTCGCAGAGGCCTAAAAGTGCAAACGCTGCGCTCTCCGGTCGGAAGCCGGAGGCGCAGACGACACGCGGCAGACGCGTCGGGGCCTCGGGCGGAGCAACACCATTCAGGATTCCGTGAGTACTTGGTGGTCAGAACTGTGTATACCCCAACCCCTTGTGTGTGTACCTTTCTACCAACCCCCTTGAGCTTCACTCAGCCGGATGTCGCGTATCTGCGGGTAGAGCAGTAAGTCGCTCTACGAATAGACACCCCATATGCGCGGCGTCCGACATGGTGGAGGTGCGGGGTATACACAGTTCTGACCACCAAGACGCGGCACGGTCCGTGCTAGTTAGCGCTACCTGCACATGAAAAGCGAAAATGATAGGCCTCCCATCGCTGTGCTGCTGTGCCAAAATAAAAGAAAAAGTGTTGCGTTTTATTTAATTAAAAAAAAAAACTTTCGCGAATGTTTTCCGTGAAAGCTTTTTCGGAAAAAATGACATCTCTATAAGGAACAAAATCAAATTAAAATAAAGAAGACGCTCTGCTATGGAGGGTTCGCCACACTCTTGCTTGAAACAAGCGTTCTTTTTTTAGAGTGCACAGGGGGTCCGATAGGTGATCTCTTTGCAGCGACTAGCCGTCCGTCACTGCTCCACACGCCCTTCCGCGTAGTTTGACCTGTTGGGGGAGGGAGGTCGGAGTCGGTTGGCGTCAGAGGAATACTCGTTTCGCGGGCTGAGCGAGAGAGAGAGAGAGAGAGAGAGAGAGAGAGAGAGAGAGAGAGAGAGAGAGAGAGAGAGAGAGAGAGAGAGAGAGAGAGAGAGAGAGAGAGAGAGAGAGAGAGAGAGAGAGAGAGAGAGAGAGAGAGAGAGAGAGAGAGAGAGAGAGAGAGAGAGAGAGAGAGAGAGAGAGAGAGAGAGAGAGAGAGAGAGAGAGAGAGAGAGAGAGACATAGAGAGAGATAGACAGCGAGAGACTGAGAGAGACTGAGAGGCAGAATAACTGATTGTTGTGGGCTCGAGCGTGGCTGACCCACTTTGCCCTGGCCGCCCCCAAGGCGCCGGCCCCGGCGCTGCCCAGCGCGGCGGGACAAATTAATAGCCGAATAGCATCGAGCTGAGCCCATCCTCCCCTGTGGGGTTCGCCAACAGGGGCGGACTGCCGCTGCGAGCACCACCCGACCATTATCAATTTAAAAAAAATATTTGAATCTCGAATCAAATAGGGAGCAGATGATACCAACTCTCAATGTTTCCTAGTTTTTTAAGGGTTTAGAAAGTTAGGAAAATAAGGTCATCTTTGTGTGTCTTTCGAAGCAGAACTTATCGTTAGTTGTGTTTTTAGTTAGTTTGTGTGGATCATAAGAGAGAGACGAAGATATTTGAAAGGAAGGAACATCTTCCTGAGGCAATTTTGGAGCGGCTCGAGGGGGGTGCAGGAGGAGGGGAGGGGGTGCCTTCCCAGCCTTCCCCCCCCCCCCCCCCCCAGGATGGCCCGCATGGCCCATGACCGCAACAATGCGCGATGGGCAACAGACAGCGACGGCACGGCGGAACGCGGCCCCCCCGTGCGGTATAATACTTCTGCGTGCTCGCCTGCCTCCGCATGAGAGTACAAGGCTCTGATACATTTTATTTGTATTATTGTTTCTTTCAAGACTGTCGGTGATGATATGTATCATCTGTTGTTGACATCTTATTGTTGTTTTTAAAAATGTTTTCTTGATTTTCTGTGTGGTTTTGTTACTTATTTTTGGTGGTTTCTTGAGAACAGAGAATAAAAACTGTCCGTTCTCAGAGAAGCATCGGCTTCTGTCTGCCAGTGTGTCGGTATGTGTGTCGGTGTGTGTGTCGGTGTGTGTGTGTGTGTGTGTGTGTGTGTGTGTGTGTGTGTGTGTGTGTGTGTGTGTGTGTGTGTGTGTGTGTGTGTGTGTGCCTGCCTGCACAGACAAGGTGAGCTCCCTTGCTTGTTCTTGCACGACGAGGGCGGCGGAGGCGGCTTTCCCGAGATGATTCGAGTTGCTTCCGCTCAGGGGAGGGGGGCGGGGGGGGGGGGGGTCCCTAACTTATTCCACACATCCTCTCCTGCTCAGACTTTGGTGTGTATGTGCACGTGTGTGTGTGTGTGTGTGTGCGTGTGTGTGGCGCCCAGAAGGGCCGGCAGGCAGGGCGCCCACTGGCTGGACACTAGCGCACGCAGCCGCCAGGCACGCGCACACACACACACACACAGACACACGCACGCCCGGACCGGATTTGCAAAGCTGTCAGCGCTGCCTGCGCGTGTTCTCGCAGGTACAAGTTGAAATCCTCTGACAAGTCTTGCGCGCGCGCGATTTTGTGCGCCCTTTCTCCCTCTCGCTTCCACTCTATTGCTCAGATATATTGAGGGGGAGGGGAGAGAGAGAGAGAGAGAGAGAGAGAGAGAGAGAGAGAGAGAGAGAGAGAGAGAGAGAGAGAGAGAGAGAGAGAGAGAGAGAGAGAGGGTCCCTGAGAGCGCACCGCGCACCATAGCGGCACGATTCACGGGGAGAGGAGGGTGAGGGGGAGCCTGGCGAGTCTGATTGCGTGGGCAAGGGGGGCCAGCGGCACCCCTTGCTATGCACGCCCTCACACACCTACACACACACACTGACACACACACACACGCACCCACACATACATACATACACACACACACACACACACACAAATCGGTCAGCCCGTACGCGACGAGGCCGCAGCGTCGTCCGATGCTTCGGCCGCCTGCTCGCTCGGGCGAGAAGTATGTGAGTTGGAGCTAGAGTGGAGAGGGTACACGCCGAAATCACCCGCCCCGACACACACGCATACCAAGGCGCGCGCAACCTCCCCCCCCCCCCATAGTCCACGTTCTTCGCCACGAAAGGCCCTCGCCGACGACACTGCCAAGTCAATCCCGCATCGATACTTATATATATATATATATATATATATATATATATATATATATATATATATATATATATATATATATATATATATATATATATATATATATATATATATATATATATACCAGGTGTATCATTGGCCCCGGGCAGTTTCGGTTTTAGGCAGTCCCGCAACACCCTATCTCCGTCTATATATATATATATGGTTTCTCATGATAAACTTTTTTCGTTCGAATTGTCCGCTGTTGGTGAGGCTTTTATCGGTGCGCAAGATGCCCCAACTGAAATATCCCCTCCCAAAGTCCTCTACTTTTCCATCCAAGTTTGCTTCCCCCCCCCCCCACACACACAAAAAAAAAATGGTTGGCCAAATATACCGCATAGGGTGACCGAGGATAAGGAGTAAGTCAAACATAGCGCCCCGGGACAGCGGAAAGAACAATAGGCAGGGACCGAGAGAGAGAGAGAGAGAGAGAGAGAGAGAGAGAGATGCCAGTAGTGTGGGTGAGAAGGAAGGCCGTGAGACAGCAGTGGAAGTGGATCACAAACACTGTACACTCTCTCTCTCTCTCTCTCTCTCTCTCTCTCTCTCTCTCTCTCTCTCTCTCTCTCTCTCTCTCTCTCTCTCTCTCTCTCTCTCTCTCTCTCTCTCTCTTTCTCTCTCCGGAACAGCCGATTCTATAAATGTCGATTTAAATCAGTGCTACGGCTGATGCCCCACGGGTAGAGGGGGCGTGCGGGGCAACAACAAACCTCCCTCTCCCTCTGGAGGAAGTGGGGAGGGGCGCTGTGCCTGTGTGTGTGTGTGTGTGTGTGTGTGTGTGTGTGTGTGTGTGTGTGTGTGTGTGTGTGTGTGTGTGTGTGTGTGTGTGTGTGTGTGTGTGTGTGTGTGTGTGTGTGTGTGTGTGTGTTGTGTGTGTGTGTGTGTGTGTGTGTGTGTGTGTGTGTGTGTGTGTGTGTGTGTGTGTGTGTGTGTGTGTGTGTGTGTGTGTGTGTGTGTGTGTGTGTGTGTGTGTGTGTGTGTGTGTGTGTGTGTGTGTGTGTGTGTGTGTGTGTGTGTGTGTGTGTGTGTGTGTGTGTGCCTGTGAGTGTGGGAGGGGGGGGGCGTTTCACGCAGAGTGGTGGGCCCGTTCCCTCTTCACGGTCACAGACAGTCTCCTCCGCAGACGGTTGACAACGTTGTCATCTCACGCCATATTGTAAACTTTCACCTTAGTAAAAAGCTCGTTCAGAGGCGTAATAATTATTATTATTAATTTAAAAAGCAGAAAACTGCCATTGCCTCGGCTCGGCTGCCTTGCTTGCCTCAAGGCATATGGGCCTGCCAGAGCCGGCAACTCTTATAGGACGACGCGGGGGAGTTCGTCGGTTGTTTTTCGTTCTAAATTGTTATCAACTATACTTTTCGTGACTTTTCGATCAGTTTAGAGCGCCGCCGCCACGTGCATGGCCAGTCGAATGGTGAACGACACATGTCGGGCGTGTTTGGCGGCGAAATAGCCGTCGTGAGCCGGCTACTGCTGCCGCCGCCGCCGCCGCTGCTGCCGCTGCTGCTGTGGGGAGACAGAGGGGGCGGGGGCTGCAGGGTCGTGCGGAAAGCATTCTGATTAAATTCCTGACGCCATGAGAGTGCTATAGGCTGGCCCCTATAGCCCGGCAGCGGTGCACATTACGCCCCACGCCGCGCCTTGTTGGCCGCCGGCGCCCTGCGCTGCCCTGCGCGCGCCGCAATGCCGGGGGGCTGCACGCGAGCCCCCCAAACATCTACACCCCCCCCCCCCCCCCAATCCTCTTTTTTCCAATTAAAAGAGTTTTACGGCACCGTTTCTCCCCTTTTTCGTTCTATAATTCACATCTCCGAGCTTGGAGAGGAAGGCAGCGCGTCCTAGCTGGCGGCTACAGAGCCTCTCGCTTCCGGCCAGTACACTACACACCTGTGCGTGTGTGTGCGTGTGTGTGTGTGTTTGGGCGTGTGTGGGCGTGTGTGTGCGTGTGTGTGTCTGTGTGTGTGTGTGGGCGTGTGTGTGTGTATGTGTCTGTGTCTGTGTGTGTGTGTATGTGTCTGTGTCTGTGTGTGTGTGTGGGCGTGTGTGTGTATGTGTGCGTGTGTCGATGTGTGTTTGTGTGTGGGCGTGTGGGTGTGTGTGTGTGTGTGTCGTGTGTGTGTGTGTGGGCGTGTGTGTGTGTGTACACACAGAGTCCTTTGCGGCGCACGGCTTCTTACAGTTTTCATCCCTCCAAGAAGTCTTCCTCACTCGGCCAAGCTCGGCCCCCGCCTCGTGTTCCTTCCCCCGCGCTGCTTCATTCCACAACCACCGCCTCCTCGCCGCCGCAGCGCTAGTGTAGCAGTGCCTGCTGTGTGCCGGGTGCGTTGCGGGTCCATGCAGCGTAG
>CM076257.1:14275762-14553262 GCA_038380765.1 Odontothrips loti | reverse complement strand
AGGCCCGCCGTGCTCCGCCAGCAGGGCCTCCAGGGCGTCCAGCGGGCAGAAGGCGGCGCAGCCCTCGGGAACCATCCGCACCAGAGGCCCGCCGTGCTCCGCCAGCAGGGCCTCCAGGGCGTCCAGCGGGCAGAAGGCGGCGCAGCCCTCGGGAACCATCCGCACCAGAGGCCCGCCGTGCTCCGCCAGCAGGGCCTCCAGGGCGTCCAGCGGGCAGAAGGCGGCGCAGCCCTCGGGAACCATCCGCACCAGAGGCCCGCCGTGCTCCGCCAGCAGGGCCTCCAGGGCGTCCAGCGGGCAGAAGGCGGCGCAGCCCTCGGGAACCATCCGCACCAGAGGCCCGCCGTGCTCCGCCAGCAGGGCCTCCAGGGCGTCCAGCGGGCAGAAGGCGGCGCAGCCCTCGGGAACCATCCGCACCAGAGGCCCGCCGTGCTCCGCCAGCAGGGCCTCCAGGGCGTCCAGCGGGCAGAAGGCGGCGCAGCCCTCGGGAACCATCCGCACCAGAGGCCCGCCGTGCTCCGCCAGCAGGGCCTCCAGGGCGTCCAGCGGGCAGAAGGCGGCGCAGCCCTCGGGAACCATCCGCACCAGAGGCCCGCCGTGCTCCGCCAGCAGGGCCTCCAGGGCGTCCAGCGGGCAGAAGGCGGCGCAGCCCTCGGGAACCATCCGCACCAGAGGCCCGCCGTGCTCCGCCAGCAGGGCCTCCAGGGCGTCCAGCGGGCAGAAGGCGGCGCAGCCCTCGGGAACCATCCGCACCAGAGGCCCGCCGTGCTCCGCCAGCAGGGCCTCCAGGGCGTCCAGCGGGCAGAAGGCGGCGCAGCCCTCGGGAACCATCCGCACCAGAGGCCCGCCGTGCTCCGCCAGCAGGGCCTCCAGGGCGTCCAGCGGGCAGAAGGCGGCGCAGCCCTCGGGAACCAGCCGCACCAGAGGCCCGCCGTGCTCCGCCAGCAGGGCCTCCAGGGCGTCCAGCGGGCAGAAGGCGGCGCAGCCCTCGGGAACCATCCGCACCAGAGGCCCGCCGTGCTCCGCCAGCAGGGCCTCCAGGGCGTCCAGCGGGCAGAAGGCGGCGCAGCCCTCGGGAACCATCCGCACCAGAGGCCCGCCGGGCTCCCGCCGGTAGAAGAACTGGGAACCGGGAGAAGAGCATGAGAGCCTCAAACACGAGCATACTTCCCATGGCCCGAGGGGTCCCTCACTTTAAAAAAAAATAAAAAATTATTATATCACAGTTCACCCTCAAAAAATTAAAAATGAAAGTTTAAGAGAAAAAAAAGTTTTAAAAAAATATCAGAAAATCATGTTTCGATATTAAATCATGGAACGCTTTCATCACGAGTGAGGGAGCTCGGGGAGCCCCCTCGATAACTTCCACTGGTGGTATGAGAAATCGCGCACGACGAGAGCGAAGCCTCAACCTTTTTTGAGGTCGCGCTGACCGCTGCCGCTGCGCGGAGATTTCTCATACCTACCTTGCATGTCCGGCCCAGGACGCCCGTGCCGCATGCGCACCTTGATGCCGGCGGCGTCCCGGTGCAGCTCTAACAGCAGGCCCGTGCTGAACTCGGGTATCCCCCGGGCCTCGGCAGCCTCGGCCTCAGCCACCTCCGGCTGCAGGTGGAAGGTCTGGAGTGCGGCCGTCACCGTGCTGTCGTGGGCGGAGTGCGGAGTACGCCAGCAGCCGGGGCTGCGAGTCGTGGTCCCGCGCCGTCAGCTCGCCTGAGTGCCAGCGGTGCCAGCGCACGAGTGTTATTACACGGAGAAAAAAGACTAGTGGTCGCAACTAATTTTTAGGTAGTTTTTTTAGACAAGCATAGCAAATTTTTGTTCGGAGAACTAAAATTTTGTTGGGGGACTAAATTTTAGTTATCAACGTTAGTTTACTCCAGCCAAGAGATTCGCTAAAGGGGCTTTTGTTGGGGGAAATTTTGTTGGGGGAGTAAATTTGAGTTGCACCAACGAAAACGTTATCTGCTCCAACAAAGAGGTTAGTTGTGGGCACTAAACACACTCCTGCCTTTTGCTCCTTTAGCGAACCTCTGGGCTGGAGTAAACTAACTTTGCTCACTAAAATTTAGTTCCCCCAACAAAATTTTAGTTCTTCGAAAAAAAATTTACTGCTTGTCTGAAAATCAAACGCAAAAATTCGTTGCGAAGTTGCGACCACCAATCTTTTTTCTCCGTGTACCATGTAATGCCGCACCTGTTTTTTTATCCCTCTCCCTCACCGTTGTTCTCTACCCTCGTGTTTTCCCCGACGCGCATTCATGTTGATTTTCATCGTACAAGTACGGGTTTGCCAATACCGACTGGAATGCTCTCTGTTCTGATACCGCCCGAAGCCCATTCGGCGCCTGCCGCTGGTTCGATTTGGTATGAAGCCATGGAGGCGCGTAATATATATTTCTCGGACTCGTTTTCATTTCCTCCCGCACCCTCTTCCCTCTTCTTATTACTTTCCTCCGCTATGGCGATTCCTTACCGAAAGTCAGACGGCGCAGCCTGGGTGTGTAGCTCAGCGACTGCAGCAACAGGTTGGCGGCCGACCGCAGGGGCTCGGGGTACACGGGGCGGGACCACTCGGGCAGCGTCAGGTTCAGGTCCTCCTGCCGGGACAACAACGCGACGGACGATCGCGTGCGGGGGACAAGGTCAAGCAATGTCGTGAAACATTCACAAAAGGAAAGGGAGACGGCCCCTGGGAGGCGCCTGACAGGTGGGCCGCGGGGATACACGCGTGTGTCGCGGGCCTGCCTACCCTCCGCTCTGCAGGCGCCTGACAGGTGGGCCGCGGTAGACAGGGGCAAAATAATGCGAAGTCAAAAATGTCAATGAGCGAGATCGAATTCGGATGCTAAAACAAAATACAAGATCTTTGCGACTTTCGAAATTTTTTTTATATCAGCGTTTTAAGTGCGAAAATAAATCAAAATTAGATTTCTGCAAATTTAGGACTAAAAACGCCGATATCTCAAAAACCCTAAGAGTTCCAGCGTTTTCCTTGAAATTTAAGGTCTGAAGGATCCTACTTTGGTCACATTGACCTTAGAAAATATTTTCATAATTTTTCTGCAACATTGATTTTGACTGCTGTAAGGGGCAGTTATGCCGCATTCGGATGCCCTGCGCGACCCCTTCCGGTGATCGAAAAGAAAATTAGAAAGTCGCAAAGATCTTGTATTTTGTTATAGCATCCGAATTCGATCTCGCTCACTGACATTTTTGACTTCGCCTTTTTTTTTGCCCCTGTCTAGCCGCGGGGGTACACGCGTGTGTCGCGGGCCTGCCTACCCTCCGCTCTGCAGGCGCCTGACAGGTGGGCCGCGGGGGTACACGCGTGTGTCGCGGGCCTGCCTACCCTCCGCTCTGCAAGCGCCTGACAGGTGGGCCGCGGGGGTACACGCGTGTGTCGCGGGCCTGCCTACCCTCCGCTCTGCAGGCGCCTGACAGGTGGGCCGCGGGGGTACACGCGTGTGTCGCGGGCCTGCCTACCCTCCGCTCTGCAAGCGCCTGACAGGTGGGCCGCGGGGGTACACGCGTGTGTCGCGGGCCTGCCTACCCTCCGCTCTGCAGGCGCCTGACAGGTGGGCCGCGGGGGTACACGCGTGTGTCGCGGGCCTGCCTACCCTCCGCTCTGCAAGCGCCTGACAGGTGGGCCGCGGGGGTACACGCGTGTGTCGCGGGCCTGCCTACCCTCCGCTCTGCAGGCGCCTGACAGGCGGGCCGCGGGGGTACACGCGTGTGTCGCGGGCCTGCCTACCCTCCGCTCCGCAGGCGCCTCCTCCCCGCGCGCACAGCGGATCCGGACGCCCAACAAACTTCCGGAAAAAAATCAGAGCCTCCCAGGTTAAGTGAGGACTTTGATCCGAAAAAAAAATCGGATGAAACTCCGGGGGGGGGGGGGGGGGGTCCTTCTCTCTCCGCATACCTGGCACCTGGCACTGCAGGTTGGAGAAGACGAGGTAGAGGCCGATGTTGAGCAGGCTCTCCGACAGCAGACCCGCCCGCTCCTGGATGTAGAGGAGGACGCCGGGGCCGCCCACCGTCTCGACGAGCCGCCTCTGAAAGGCGGGGTCGGCGTAGGCCTGCTGCATGTCCTGGACGGGGCACGGCACGCTGCCGTCCAGGGCCTGCGGACCAACGTGTGACAAGGTGACACCCCAAGTTTTAGCGTAACGATGGAAGTTTTCATGTGAGGTGCGTGATGAGAGACGCCGAGGAAACAATTTTCCATCGCAAAAATTTCAATGAGTAATTGGAAAAAATTAATGTAGAATTTTAAAAATAAAAATGCACGGAAAATTGAAAAGAAAAATTGAAGGAATTTTAGTGAAAAATTGAAACAAAGTTCATGCAAATTTCCAGTCCAACCAGTCCAGTTTTTTGCCATGCCTGTGTTACCGACCCTGTCCTGATCCTCGGGGATGATGTGGTAGGGGATGGGCATCCAGCGCTCGCCCAGCCCGGTGTCCGCGGTCCACCAGCCCTGGGGCTGGCCAGGGGGGTACAGGTCGGCCAGGAAGGCGGCCGCGCTCTCCTGGATGGGCTCCACGGCCGAGGTATTGACTCTCAGCGCCCCCGTCCAGCGGCCAGCAGCGGGTCGGAGCCCTCCACGTAGCGCAGGAACTGGCCCAGCGAGAACTCCAGCTGGCGGCCGCGCTGCGAGGGGCCGTCCAGTTAGGTCCGCTCAGCAGGTCGTTCAGTTAGCTGCCCTCGCAGGTCGACCTTTGTCAAGTGGCCTAACCCGAAGGGCATGTAGGTCTCGTTGGCGTACGGGTCGTTCGGGTACGGGTTGGTCGGCGTCCGCGTGCCGTGACGGAACAGCTGGGGGTCAGAAACAGGGGGTGCTTGTAGGCCGACGGGGCGGGCAGCAGCGCGGGCACATAATCCCTGAGGGCTGGCGAACGGGCGGCACACTGTTCCTAGGGCTCGCTTTGTGCTCACCGCCTGGACCTGAAGCAGGGTGGTCTCGGGGACGGGCCCGGCCGCGGCGGCCCCGAGGACGGCCAGGAGGGCCAGGACGAGCATGGCGGCGGCGGGTACTCGAGTGGCCTACTGCGGCGGGAGGGCTGCAGTTATACATTTGGGCAGTGCCCCCAAGGCCTCGCCGGGAGTCTTGGCAACGGCCTTGTCACAATCATGCATGATGGATCCGCGGCACGTCCTTCCGCCTCCCACCTGCATAGGCGTAGGAACGTTGTAAAGTCATGGGGGGGGGGGGGGTGTCTTGACGGCACCAGATAATACATTCTCAAAAATAGAGCATAATATGCATAATAGGCTTGGTCCAATGCATTTTTTTTACTTAAACCGCAAATTTTCCGTCAAACATAGTATGGTAAGAATAATGGACTAAGCTTGAATCAAGCATCCATATTTTACGAGATTTTTTTCATTCAAGTATAGCTGCGATTCTTGATAATGATTCTTGATACAAAGCTTTCTTGGACTGAATCAACTATTCCGACAACGTACATTTTGCGTTAATTCAAGTATTCATTTTTGAGAATGTAAAACAGAACACAACAAAAACAGTAACAGTGCTCATTGCAACTTCTGTCCCCTCAGTGAATAAGACACTTACTTGACCTAACGCCTTTGAATATGTTGTTCACCTGCGGGTGCCTTAAGCGGCTTACACAGCCTTAATCGGCCGAGGCCGCGACAGGTACCCCACAAATTGATAGAGGTGACCCACCATTAGTTTTTTACCTGAGCGCACTGGCAGACTTCGCAGCTGCAGAGTTTCCTCTGACGTCGCCTCGGCGGCTAAAGCTGTCTCTCAAGGTTGTCACTTTGGTTACCACAATGTCGTCTGGTCAAACAGCCGGCTGGCAAATCCCTCTTAACGTCGGTTGTGCACCCGTGCTCTGCTGATAACGCGGCTGGCCGGCGTTAACAATTTCCAAAACAATGTAAGCGTGCCGAAAACCACGTCATCCCGACCAAACGTTTTCGGACCAAATCTTGACTTCTACCGAGCTGTTGAGTGGTTCGGTGATTGCAGTCAGAATAACTTTTCTCACTCCGATTTTCTGGCACAAACCCCTCTCGTCATCTTTATATATTTTTTACAGAGGATTATTCCGTCCAATCTGGTCACAGGCCGGCATCAAGGCATTTGATTTGTTATTTTTTTATTATTTTTATTTTTTGGTAACTGTGATTTTTTTCGATTTGTGTGGGCGTGCCCGCAGGCTGCCCGCCGCTTCCCCTTCGACCTGCACGGCCTCGGCGGCCTCCGGGGCCTACCGGCGCTGCCCGGGGCACTAAGCTTTATTTGAGCTTGTAAGTTTGCTCCCTAACGAGAGGTCTAAACGAGCCAACGGTCGGTCTGCTTGTAAACAGCACCCGCCGCGCCGGCTGAGAGCGAGGGGGAGAGAGAGAGAGAGAGAGAGAGAGAGAGAGAGAGAGAGAGAGAGAGAGAGAGAGAGAGAGAGAGAGAGAGAGAGACAGGCAAGGCGCAAGACAAAGATAGGTAGACATGCACCACTCAGAATCAAAGAGTCAAAGGACCTTCGGGTCCTGCAGGGTTGGACTGGTACGATGAGTACGGCGACACGTTTCTCATTAGGTACCTGCTCACATGAGTGAGTTCGTGAGCACGTCAGCGCGCAAACAGGTACTCGCTGGCCGCGCCCGGGTGGCCGTCGGGGCACGGCCAGGCACGGCGCCTCTGGTGCTAGTCGCGCTGTGCGGCGTCCACAGTCAAACAGTCAAGCAGCAACAGGACCGTTCGCCGTCGGGGCACGGCGCGCCACGGCACACTGTCAAAAATGAATGCTTGATTCAAAGCGATTTTGATGCGAATCTTGTATTCTTGTGGGATTTTGTTGATTTAAGAATCATCTGCGTACATCAACCGTTTGTACGCTTGGCACTAGCATATGATGCTTGAGGCACGTATTGTATTCTTGGGGGAAGCATACGGTATCCCTCAATCAAGCATAGTAAGCTTCAATCAAGCATAATATGCGTGTGGGTTTTTTGGCGTTTCAAGCATGAAATATGCTTGACTTTAAGCATTTTATGTTTAAATCGTGCATTCATTTTTGAGAGTGCACGGCAGAACACGGCCGCTGGCCTACCTGCATCGCATCGCTCGCTGGTTACGTAAGCGGAGGCCCCGTTGCACTAACTTGATCGCCGTGTGAAACAGAAAAAGAAAAGTTTCTCCATCCTCACTTTATGACGGTCTTCTCTGCTGCAGATTTTAGGAGGAGGAGGAGGAGGGGAGGGGTAATGGCTGCGTTCACACGAGAAGCCTCTGTTCGCACCGTTAAATCCTTGTAAAGCACGGTGTTCGTCGTGCGAAGATTTCGGAAGCATTGTAACTTACGTAATTTGTTTCTAGTGAGAAGAATTCCACTTCATATATGATGAACTAGTTTTGTTTGGAAGCTTACAAAACAAAGTTATTCGCAAGCGGTGCAAACAAATCAGGCCATGATATGAAGTAGAATTCTTCGCAAAACAAAAAAATTAGTTTGTTAGCTACAATGTTTCCGAATTCTTGGCATTATGAACATCGTGCTTTCCTTGACAGTGCGGCGCTAGTGACTCGTAACACTACTGGAGAAGCGAAGCGGGAAAGCAGCTTTCGTCAAGAATTTTGAAACATTTCGCTCTATGTGAGAAATTGAAAATTTTCAAAACGTTTCATCATCTCCGTTTGGACCTCGGTTTCGGGTGGCCATCTGCATTTGACGCTATTTTTCCCCAAAGCGTTAAGGCCTTTGTTCGGAGGGCCGGCGAATTGCGGCGCGGTGACTTGTGGAGAAATAAGACGCAAGCCGCGTCCCTTTCATTAAAGCCTTTCAAATGACAGGGCGCTGACTCTCTCTCTCTCTCTCTCTCTCTCTCTCTCTCTCTCTCTCTCTCTCTCTCTCTCTCTCTCTCTCTCTCTCTCTCTCCTCTCTCTCCTTCTCTCTCCCTCTCTCTCCCTATCTCTCCCTCTCTCTCCCTCTCTCCTCTTACCCAGTCCACAACCGCAGCCCTGGTAGCGCGCGGTCACCTAACTGGCTTACCTCCCCTCCCTCCTCCCCCCCCCCCCCCCCGCCCTCATCCCTCCCTCGCCCTGAGTCATGCGCACACTATACGACCACTTTGGAAGTGAAAGGCCCGGAACATCGGATGCACAAACTCGGGCCGGGCTTTGATCACTGTCCGCCCGGTGTGAGGCTCACACGGCCTTAGCTCTGTGTGTGTGTGTGTGTGTGTGTAGAGGGGGGAGGGGGGGCGTTCCACTACGTACTCCTTTGTGCCGACACAATGAGACTCCCGACCAGGGGGATCCTCCAGCACCGCCGCCCCCAAATAACCATCAAAAATCCATTTCGGGCCACGC
The DNA here is from genome assembly GCA_038380765.1 of Odontothrips loti. Lineage (NCBI taxonomy): Eukaryota > Metazoa > Arthropoda > Insecta > Thysanoptera > Thripidae > Odontothrips > Odontothrips loti. The sequence continues at coordinate 14,544,921 of CM076257.1, read as the reverse complement.
TTGCCACGCTTGCTCGCGGTCCCCTCCTCGCTGTAGCTCTGTGTCCCTCCCGCACGATGGCCCACGGGGTCCGTTCCATAGTGGAGGGTTCGTGGGGCGGTCGTGGCCGGTCGCATTCGCGTCATAATCCGCTGTCTCTCTGTATCGCCGTACACGCAGAAAAATGATTAGTAGTTGTCACAACGAATTTGTTCGTTGATTTTGGGGCAAGCAACCATATTTAGTTGTGAGAACTAAGATTTCGTTGGGACAACTAAAAGTAAGTGGAGTCAGCGAAAAGTCGGTGGCGTCAGCGGAAAGTAAATTTTTTCACTTTTTGTTGATGCAACTGACTTTTGGCTGTCCCAACGAAATATCAGTTCTAACAACTAAATATGGTGTTTGTCCCAAAATCTACGAACTAATTCGTTGTGACAACCAATCATTTTTCTGCGTATAACACGATGCGCCGTCGTTCCGGAGGAGCTGCTAGTTGTCGAAGCCCACCGAGCCGCCGAAGCCACGAGCGGAGTTGTTGGACGCCATGAACTATCTGCTGCTGCTGCTCACGCTGCAGTGGCGCTGTGGCGGCGGCGGCCGTAGTTAACGCGTGCTACACAGCCTGTCGTGTTGTTGTTGTCATTGAACAGCTGTCGGTCACGTACTATTCGCATATACGCTGCTGAGAGGGCCCTCGCGGCTCCTCAACTCTGCTGCGCTGATTGTGTTGACGGTGCCGCGCGATTTGTCATAGCTGCGGTTTCACACAGTCAACAGCGTAAGAACAATATTTGGAGGGGGGGGGGGGAAATTACGGAAATTCCCGCAAGGCAGATTTTTTTAAAGTTGTTCTTCAAATTGTCGCATCTCAGTAGATCGCGAAGGTATTTGATGCGCAGCTGCTTCCGACGGGCGCCCGCTGTGGTTTGCAGCGGCCGAAGCAGCGATTGCGAGGAAAAGCCCTCTGACGAATGACAGCTGTTGTGCGAGCGGCTGCCACCGAAGCTCTCTCGCGACCGCGATCACTGAGCTGCAAGCTGCACTGCAATACACGTTGCAACAATAGAGGTTTCCACGAGGGGCGAATCACTCGCGTAATCGTGTCTACAAAATTCTATAAATTTTTAAAAAGAAATTGATAAAAAATTGTGAATTTAAAGTTGGACTTGGACTTAATGCCGAAAAATAGCTTCTGCCTAGGCTAAAATAGCCAGAAAAGCAATAAAATTCTAAAACTAACGACAACCACGGAGTGTAATCCGACGAAATCCTGAAATCTGTGTACACATTTTAAATGAGTGGTTGACCCCTCGGCGGCTGTGGCCAACTCGAAGCATCTCCTGGAGGACTATCGTGCCGAAAGGATGAGGAAAAATAACGACACGTGTCGCAAGGGTGTCGCTTGTGACGAGCTGCCATTTGGCTGCCCATAAAACTGCACGAAGATTTCCCACTGTACAGAAACAGCGCAGCGGAAACTTTGAGCGACTGTACATGTCGCGCTATGTGTCGCTGGTTATCGCTTCCTGTCGCTCGAGAAACAGTCGCTGAGCGTGAACCCACCTTAAAAAAGTTATGACTTTGCATGAAATTATGATCATTACTCTGTCATTTACAGTGTATACTTATTGTACACACACGCACACACATGCAATACTTCTTCTATTAGGGCAGAACTGCAAACAATCCCATATTCAGATGAAATAAAAATCAGACTCTTCACAAAAGTGGCCATTTCTCTCCCACTCAAAGCTTGCTCACACTGCTATTTTTTGGAGGGTATTACCTGCTGCGACTATTTCTTTTGTTATATCTTTGTTTCTTTTTCTAGCCGCCCTAGACCCGGTGTGACAGACGCGCCCCTTATTTATGTATTGCAGGGTTAATAGACAGATGGAACAGGGAAAGCAAGGCGGTGAGCGATGGGGGTGTCGCCGCCGCCTTGTTGGCCGCCGAAAGCAAAACTTTATTTTCTGCCGCGCAATCATTCTTGAATTTATTCCAAACTCGGAGACAGAAAGCAGAACAGGGGCGGACCCCGGGAGGTCCCCGTGGGCGTCGTGGGGCGCCAGATTCGCCGAAAGTACCGAAACACTGGGCGACACAGATTCATCGCGACCATGCATATCACAGAGAGACTGCAAAGACCTCGCGGGGGGAAGAGAATGAAGAGAGAGAGGGAGGGGGGGGGGATGTTGCTGGTAGGGGAAGGAGGAGGGGGGATCTGCTCGTGGCTGGCTCAGCAACCGGAACCAAAGTTGGAGAATAGCCTAAAGAGACACCCAAGTTTGCTTTAAGTGTGTCTCTTTCCCACCGGAGCCGAGGGAGAGAGCGAGAGTAAAACCAGTCAACAAGGGTAGGAAGGGGAGGGAGAAGGACGGACGTGGTCCCCACAGGAGCGGGCAGAGCGGGGTCGGGGTCCGTTCTGGTCGGGGCCGGGTGCACATCGGGGATTGGAGGCTGCCAGCCAACACGTGAACTTAGCGCAGGGGTCTGCCAGGGGGCTGCGGGGGCTGCGGGGGCCCGGCACACCTTGGCCAGCCGCCTACCAGAGGCCCTGAGGGCCCTGGAGACAAACGTCTAATACAACTAGGGGGGCGTCTATCCATCTATCTATCTACCTCTACAAACTAAATCTATTGTAGAAAGACGACTTCTGCATCTGGATTTTATTGATCGATTCGACTGAAAATTTGAGCCACCGCATAAATTTCTTGGTTGAATTTTCGTTTTATTTTTACTGACATTGGTCAAAGTGTTTTTGAGCCAGAGTCGTGGATAGTTCTGCCCGTCTGATAAACATGTTTTTGTTGAGTTTTTTCGTGTAGTTTTTTCTAATCTGGTTCTTATCCAAGTCTGTTAACATTATTTTCCGATGGGACTCTACACTACGTGTGTGTGTGTGTGTGTTGCAGGGGAGAACCCGGCCGCGATGCAGACAGGTGGCGTGAGCATGGTGCGGCGGCCACTTTGGCTGCTGGCCCTGCTCGCCGCCCGCACCGCCGCCGGCGCCGTCCTGGGCTGAGCGGCGCACCGAGCGAGGCCGACGACGTCATCCCCCCGAGATCAACTGCCCCCACAGCCGGTGCCGCCCGGTGCGGTGTGTCGCCCCTCACGGCCCCCGTCAAGAAAGGCTGATTAGACTATGGTCACCATCGATGCATCGGCCGCTGTCCGGCCGAGGGAGTGACTGTGATGATAAGAGAACACGTTCAGTAGGACTCTAGCGACCCCTCCTCTTTGCGCGCTTTGTTCCGTTCGCTTTCTGAATGACGCCGTGTATACTGTAATGACTCATCCAGCACTTCGGCAAAGTAAGGCCTAATCGTAAGAATGATATTAAAGCTCAAATTATTTTTCTAAGGTCATCTGAAGCTTGAGGGCGCTGCGTTCGACCCTCTCCGCCCCCTAGAAATAAGTATTATATGCGGTTCGTGGAACGGCAGACTTGTGTAAATTCTATGTCTTCGCGCAGTCGATATTTTGCTCACTCTTTAAATCTGTCTAAAAATTGTCTATCCTTAAAGTTCAAAGACGAGCTTGGAAGCAGGCCTTCCGAATATTTCTGTGTTTTCTGTTAGCATCACGTTTGATGTCCAACCTTGCAGATTTATGTCCTCTAGATCGCATTCGTTGCTGTGCTAAAGTACCCAATCCCATCCCCCATTCCATCAGAAATCGTGAAAGAATCCGCATGTTTGCACAGAAACAGCGAAGATCGTCTATATCATTGTGCACTCTGTGAAATATTGATATTATAAAGTGTATATTATTATTATTATTGTTCATCGTGTAGACTGCTGGCAGATGCGCCGTAATTTATACGAAATGCTCATATATGTTTCTCAGCGCTTTTCATTGTGCAGTATAATATATATATATATATTTCTCGGTCCGCTAGATTAAAACCAAAACTACTGACGTTGTGGAGCTTTTTGCTGCGAGGTACGAACCATTTAGTTGTCAGTACTTTCATAGCTAATTAAGGATAGATTTGATTGATAACAGGCAGCGAGGGCAGCGCTTAGTTCACACGAGTTCGTGTTTAAATAGATAAGAGATATTCAGCGCGGTGTACCGAGGATTTAGCCTTAGAGGACCGACTTATGTCATATCACCGAATCTCGTAGCATATTGACCGCCTAGAAATCATTCGCCAACTCTTTGAGCATTTTTGTTTTTAAATTTAGTTTTTTAAAAAAGAACGAAGGCATTCTTTATATTTGAGGAACTTGTTTTATAGCTGGATAGTTATTTATATTTGGCCTGACCTGGGCAGCAATTTAATTCGGACCAAACCAGGGAAATGCAGTCTCTTGTTTGTTAACAATCTGTCACCCAAGAGTTTTTAGCCCGTCACGACGTAATTTTCTTTTTATTCATCTTATAATTGCTGGTGTGGTTCTTAACACTCGGCAAGCCAAGTCCATTAGATCGCAAACAACAACCAATTAAACTGAAGTTAAGGAGTTAAGAAACCTTAACCCTGAAGTTAGCTTCACTCTGTCAGCAGACGTGGTCGGACCATATGGTCGTCATTGGCGAGCACAACCGTGTGTCGCCAGTGAGAGTAATTTTTAATGTACTGTAAGCAAGTTAAGTAAGAAAAAAACTTTATTATAACAACAACTGACATTTAACGATGTGAATTCCAGTGTGTCTATGTACTCGTCATCTCTCTCTCTCAGGCGCAGATCCAGGGGCGGCTCTAGGGGGGGGCGATGTACCGCTTTCTGCCTACTTTCAGACGGATTGTAACGCGAATTGCCTATCTTTCGGGCGCCCTTCGGGCGCCGTTGGGGGGCAATCGCCGCGTCCCCCCCCCCCGGATCCGCGCCTGCTCTCTCTCTCTTTTTCTCTGTGTTACAGGCAGAGATGTTTAAATTTTGTTGATTACACGTAATTTTTTACGTAATCAATCCTACGCATGTTTTTTTTTCTGTAAAAATAATTTATTGAATAAGTGAGTCGATCGTTTGACCAACTGTCCTTGAGACCGTTTGGAAAAATCCCTGAAGTTGGTGTTTCTCGTAAAACCATTATCGAGTTACTTCTTATTTGTTGCTAAAACAGTTCTGTGTGTATTAGAAATTTCAAATTCTTATGATAAGACTTTCTGTGTTTTATATGTGTCTCAGTAGACAGTTCTTGGTAAGTTGTCCCCACAGAGAGTGTGACCGATAACACCTCCGAAACAACACAATTATTGTGTCCGCTAAATGGATTTCCTGTGATGCTTGTTAACAACGGGTTGTGATAAATAAAACTGGTGGATCGAAATGTGCGGCCTCTATTGCTGTGGACATCTCATCACCAACCTCGCCACATAACTATCAGCAGACAACATTTTAATTTTATAACAGTTAAATGACAACCAATATCTCTTAATCTTGTCGGGCACGTCAGGACACCGTCAGGACACCCTGCCGTCCCTCAGCATGTCCTGGATGTCCTCCTGGGAGCGGCCCTTGGTCTCGGGCACCAGGAAGCCCACAAAGGCCAACCCGACGACGCAGACGGCGCCGAAGGCCGCGAAGGTCGGACCGCGGCCCGCCGCGTCCACGACGGCCTCGAACGTGTTGGTGACGATGAAGACGAGGGCCCAGTTGGTGGCGATGGCCGCGGCCGTCGCCCAGTCCTTGACGTCCACAGGGAGCAGCTCGGCCATCATGAACCACGGCAGCGGCCCGAAGCCCCACGAGTAGAAGAAGATGTAGACGGACAGAGCGGTCACCGGCAGCACCCCCCACGCCCCGGCCTCAGCCTCGGCCTCCGCCCCGCCCGACACCTGCACATATCAACTACACTGTAAATAACTTTCAGTCGATTGTTTTTCCGGTTAAATTCCTCTCCGAAAACTTCCGTATTTTGTTTTTCTTGCTTTGAATAGGATCACCATGAGAACATAGACATACACCCAACCGGAGCTGGAAGTAGGCGGCGAGCGCGGCCAGGGACACGGCCATGAACAGGCAGGAGGAGGCGAGTAGGAGCCGGCGACCCACGCGGTCCACCACCGCGAAGGACACCACCGAGGCCGCCACCTGCACGGCGCCCACCACCATGGTGGCCACCCACGGTGACACCGAGCTCCCCGCGGCTGCAACAGTCCGGGAGTTACCTCGGGTTACCTCTGGTTACCTCTGGTTACCCCTGGTTACCTCTGGTTACCTCTGGTTACCTCTGGTTACCTCCGGTTACCTCTGGTTACCTCTGGTTACCTCTGGTTACCTCTGGTTACCTTTGGTTACCTCTGGTTACCTCTGGTTACCTCTGGTTACCTAACGCACGTGACTTATTGTGGCGCGCACCTTGGAAGATGTCGACGGTGTAGAAGATGATGGCGTTGATGCCGCACAGCTGCTGGAAGCACATGAGCCCCAGCACCAGGCACACGGCCCGCGCCGTCGGGGGGCTCGGCGGCGCGGGGAGTTCGACGGCGGCCTCCACGCCGCCGACGACGCCGCCGTTCGCCCTGCTTTTCCGCCGGTCCCGCCCGGCGGCCTCGTCCACCATCCTCTGCATGACGGCCATCTCCGGGCCGAAGTCCCTGTCAGGCCGCAGGAACCCCATGGCCTCCCGGGCCTCCCTAGAGACGCAGAGAGCAGAGACACCGGCTTGGTCAGGCCGAGCTGCAGGCGCCTGCGGAGCGCGGGGTAGGCAATGCGGCGTACTCCCGTGCGAGCCGCGCCGAGCATTGCCTACCCAGCGCGGGGCCCGCACAAAGGGAGTGCCTATATGCAAGCGTAAATTACCAAATTGGCTCATACTTTGGGATTCCACAGTACAAAGACAATTTTTGTCCTCTCAAGTCTCGGGACAAAAGCATTGATTTCGAAAATTTCGAAAGTCTCGTAACTTGAGAGGAAAATGACAGCTTTTGTGACTTTTCGACGTTTTATGAACTGGGAAAACGTTTCCGTAAAAAATAATTACTCTCGAAATTTCCCTTTAAAAACTCCGTAAAAACAAATTTAGATTGAATGAAATGCATTCATTCCTATGATAGTACTAGGGAATCCCAAAGTATGGGCCACATTTAATTTACTCTTGTAGGCACTTCCTTGTTAGTGGAGGGTGGCTACGGACCTGTGCCTCCCCTTGGCCAGAAGGTGGACGGGGGACTCCGGCATGAAGGGGAAGGTGACGAGGAAGAGCAGCGGCACGACGGCGCACGCCAGCGACATCCAGAGCACGGACAGGTAGGCGCCGAGCACGTACACGAGCAGGATGCCGATGGTCATGTTGAGGTCCAGGTAGACGCCAAGGGCGCCCCGGATCCGGTCCTCGGCCACTTCGTCGCAGTAAAGGGGCAGCACCAGCGTGCTGGCGCCCATGGACAGCCCGGACACGAGCCGGCCCGCGTACACCAGCCAGACCCTGGACGCGCTGGAGAAGGCCAGCATGACGAAGCCGAGGAAGTACGGCAGCCCCAGAGCGATGAGGAGCCGGCGGCGGCCCCAGCGGTCGGCCAGCAGCCCGGCGGGCAGCGCCCCCAGCAGCGCGGCCAGCGGTGCCAGCGAGCCCACCCACGCCTCCTGGTGCTCGGGCAGGGCCAGCAGCGGCAGCGCCGGCGATGTCCAGCCCAGCACCGTGCCCGCCGAGACCGACAGCAGCGTGCCTGCAGCCACCCGGGTAAAAAGAGTTGTATATGGGCCACATACGAATCGTATATAATTGTATACAATTGTATATACATTGTATATAATCGTATATGGGCCGTATACAAGTGTATACGTATCGTATATGAGACCATATACAATTCATATATGATCCCATATATGAGCTGTATATGAAGTCGTATATGGGTCATATACAGCCACATTCGCATATACAGCCATGTAGGAATCGTATACAAGGTAGGCATTGTATACGGGTTAATATATGAGTAGTATAGGGTCCCGTATACGATCCATATACACTTGTACGGCCCATATATGATGTGTATACAATTTGTATACACATTATATATGGCCCCATAAACAATTGTATACGATTCGTATATGGTCCCATACAACTCTTTTTACCCGGGCACATGATACCTATCGGATAAAAAAAATCAGCGAGCAGATTATGATTATTTTATTCATCAGTCTCGCAGAAAAAATAGTTACAGAGCCATTTCCTATTTCGTGGTCTTTCAGTATACTGACTACGGCAGGAGAATTGTGTGCGGTGCGCCGAGTGAAAGGTGCACCGCATACCGTAGCAAAACCTGCATCGCTGAGTCATGGCTGCGTGTGCACTGCGTCTGCACGGCGCGTGTGCGCGGCGTGTGCGCGGCGTGTGCACGGCGTGTGCACGGCGTGTGCGCGGCGTGTGCACGGCGTGTGCACGCCGCGCAGGCGGCCCTCGGGATAAGCCCTTGGGGGTGGAGGGGGGGGGGGGGAGAGACGAGGTTTACTTCAAAGGCGTTGGCAATTAGCGAAATGACTGGAGGAGACCAGAGCAGGAGGGGGGAAGGGGGGAGGCTGAGCGACTCCAGCATAGCGGGGGCGTTCTAAATTGAGCCTTATTGGCAGCGTGCTGGGATGGAGGGGTCTCCCCACTCCACTCCCTTGCGAAAGGTCAGGACTGCCTTTGTCCTCAAACCAATTACTGGTTTCTTGCCCGCACGACGGGACCGTGTCCCGGGAAGCGCCTGGGACTCCTTTCTCGTCGCGGCCCCCGACGGCCGCCCCCGACGGCCGCCCCCGAAGGCCACCCCCGTCTGGCCTTGTGTCTCAGGTATAGTGCGGGGCGGAATAAGGTACAACAGGGCAAAGCACTTTGGTGATTCAGTCTGCAGCCGCGGTCCGGTGTTCCGGCCGGGCAGACGGGGGGTGAAGGCTGCTGAAGGCCCCCGCCTGTTTACTGATATGCACCCATGAGGCGATCAGCAGAGGGCACACGGTCCCTGGGGCTGGTGTGCCCCCAATGACCCGTTAGTAAATTTACAAATTCTCTGCCTAATGCCGAAAAGGCATGTTTAAAGAAATGCTTCGATTCTAGGTCTAAGAATCATTTAAAAATGCCTTTTCGCACCTTCAAAACAAAATCGAGGAATTAATGAAAAAAGTGAACCAACGCTACCGGCCCTGGGTATTCCGCAAGGGCTCTCCAAGGTTTGTGCCATCCGGGAGACACCGCTGTGCCATCCCCACCGTGGCCATCCGTAAGCCCCGTCGTACACCGAAGGGTACTCTCTTGGCAAGCGAGAGAACTCGTACATGCTAGAGGTGCACTCCTACGTCCCAGATTCATAGGACTTACGGTTAACGAAAGATCACCTTCCGACGACGAATGGCTGAACCCCTAGCCATTCGCCCCAGCCGAGTCTCGCGAGACACATTTCCCGTACGGAGAACGTAGAGTCTTATTAGTAAGAGGGAGGGAGGGAGGGAGGGAAAGAGAGAGAGAGAGAGAGAGAGAGAGAGAGAGAGAGAGAGAGAGAGAGAGAGAGAGAGAGAGAGAAAGAAAGAGACTGACAATATTGAATATTTATTTGGCTTTGTACAGAGAACGTAGAGTTATGAGTAAGAGAGGGAGAGACAGACAGACAGACAGACAGACAGACAGACAGAGACAGACAGAGACAGAGAGAGAAAGAGTATCGCCAACACTGTACGTATTCGAGGAAGAGCGACTGCAAGTTGATTTTGTGATCATGTTGTGAGTCATTTTTGTGGCTTTTTTGTGGGGGTTTTCTGGAATAATGTGAATTTGAACTTGTGGTGGTGTACGCTCTAACAGTACAGTACTGCCGGAGGTCATGTCGTGGCTTCTCACCCAGGATCGCTGCCATGTGCTGCGTCTTCTGCGACGACTCGGCCGCGGACACCCCCAGGGCGCCCAGGGCGGACACCCCCAGGGCGCTCAGGGTCCTCAGGGTCCCAGCGGACCCCATCAGCAAGGGGGTGCGCTCCGCTTCCTCCGCCATGGTCTTCTGTGAGGTGGACAGCTCCGTCCAGCGGCACTGGAGGCTCTCTGGAAGCTCCTTGAAGGCCTCTGGAGGCGGTCTGGAGCGTGATGGTTCGCGACACGGACGACGAATCAGGCCCGTTCGCGCCTGCGGCAGACAACGCCGTGGTTAGTCTACATCGCAAACGCGAGGCGCTGTCGCAGAGGTCGTCTGGATCGGTTTCAGTGTAATATGCAAAGCCGTGTCGGCGGCATTGCGACTTTCTGCGGCAGCCGGAACCAGGACCTTGTCGCCATGTGACCACGCTGCAACTCGGTGTACACTACACTGTAAAAAAAAATTCGCTGGAAATTTTCATCAAACTGGAAGGAAAATTTCCAGCACGAATTGTTTGGGATTTCCCCAAACATTTCGTGAAAATTTTAGAAACCTGAAATTCTTACATTGAGGAGATTGTCTTACCACAGGACAAATATCCGCATCTAAAACCCAGTTGTTAAGTCTTCTGAAAACTCCAAAAAACATTCTTGGAATTTTGAAAATTTGTTGTTGGAAATTTCCAACAAAAGTATAGGAAAATTTGCAGCACAAACTCTATGGAAATTTCCAATTTTTCAGTGATGTAACCGTAAAGTTGCGCGCGGAGAGAAACAGAGGTGTGTGTACAGGCGGCCGTGAGAGAGGCTGCGGCTGCTGCGGCTGCGGCGGGGGTATCCAATCCTGTCGAGTGCGCGGCTCCGGGCCGGGCCAGGCTAAGCGATCCATTTCACAAATTCGCGGCTACAGGCGGTGCGTTCCAAAAGACAAGGCAAAAGCCCCCCTCCCCTTCTTTTTACACGTGTCCATCCATTCATAGGCTCTCTATCGGCTCTGGATCGTCACTTTGTGAGGCACCCCGCGTCGAGCGGTCCCGACTCATTCGTGACGCAGGCGTGAGGCGTGCCATGATTGAAAATTTGCTTTCTGATTTTTTTTTTTTTTTTTTTTTGACAGGCCCTGTTAGGGGCTGGCATTACCGTTCCCCTAGTTCGCAGCTTTCGCAGCTCCTTCACGGCCCTAGCTTGTTCGTTCCAGCCCTAGCCAGCGACCTCATACGCAGGGGGCCGTTTTCGTGCTTGTTCGCGTTTGTTTCTGCATAAGTAGTGGCGGCGCATTAAGCTGAGGCTACAGTTCGTGTGCCTTGGCCGGCTGCCGCTGGCTGCCGTTAGTAGGCCCTTGTCTATGCTATGCACTTATGGCCCTGCGGCCGGGCGCCGATAGTGGCACTGCTCATGGCAGATATGCAACCCGCCAGTGGCGCCCACTCAAGGGGTTCAGGGGGAACCCCCAGTTTTGGGGTGGGTGGGTGGTCCCGCCCATGGAGGGCGTTAGGAGAGAGAGGGAAAGGGGAGAAGAGAAAAAGGAGAAAAAGGAGAAAAGGGAGAGGTGAAAAAATCGGTGAAATTGAGGTGGGGGTGGGGGTGGTTGTGGGCCCAGAGGGTGTCTTGAACCCCCAGTTCAAAAATCATTGGGCGCCACTGCAACCCGCTTTTTAAGGTAGATCCCGTTGTTTCCGAGTTTGGCTCCAAAAAATCGTTCCGATTATGTTTCGCACATTTTTTAACCTTATTCCCCCAACTAGAATGGCCACAGTGTTTATGAGTCTCAGTTTACAGTGTGGCGTGTGGCGTGGCGAGGCGGCGCTGTAGCTGGCACTCACTCGAGGCGTGGCGTGTCGTGGCGCAGCTTGCTTCGCCTGTCTAGACGGCCCCGACCCCTCCTGTTCCCATGCGCGGATCCAGGGGGGGGGGACCACGAGGAATGTGCCCCCCCTTCGGCCCTATCGGCGCCCGAAGGGCGCCTGAAAGGTGGGCAACCTGCGAAGCCTCTCCGCCTGTAAGTAGGCAAAAAGTGGTACTTTGCCCCTCCCTTGGGCCGCTCCTGGATCCGCGCCTGCCTGTTCCCACTTCCCCCGATCTTTAAAGTTATTTTTAAAAAACAATTTTGTGTCGTTAAACTGATGCTTGCAATTCCAAAATAGATTTTGGTCATTTAATTTTAAAACGTTAAAAATTAAAACATGTTTAAATAACAGTCGCAAATAAACACAAATATTTGTTCAAAAGCCGTTGCAAAATTGGGTAGCGTTTCAAATTTGGGCCTGTCACGCAGCAGCCACTTTAGTGGCTGCTTTTTTTTATAAAAAGCATTTCAGATTTATACTCGGTTTTCAACCCGGAAAAATCCGATTTCCTACCCGAACTTCCTGATTTTTTTTGTGCCCTTTTTCCTGATTTTACACTGACTTACACTGTTATTTTTCTGATTTTTTTAAATGGTGTACATTGGTTTCTTTGAGTGTGGGTCCCACCGCGCTGCCTTCCTCCTGTACTCTTTTCGTTTACATAAGCTCTGCTCGTGGGCCATAGCCGCCGGTCGCCGGCCGCCAGCCCCCCCTCACCTGAACAAACGTTATCTGTCCTGCTTGTCGAGGCTGGTGCTGGCCATCACTACGCTGGCCACCGTCGCTGCTCCCCTGCCGCCCAGGGCGATCCCGGTGGCGGTCGTGGTTGCCGTCGTCGTCGTCCTGGACACCGCGGTACCCCGCGGACCCGGTGCTCGCGGGTCCGTCGTCGTGGTCCTGGAGTCGCCCGGGGGCTGCTGTGATGGGGCTGGCCGGGGCGGTGCGCCAGGTGCACAGATGGAGCAGACGGAAACACGGCGTTGGAACCGACGGCCGACGGCGAGAGATGCGAGAACACGGAGCCTGGGGGCCTGGAGCGGGCCGGCGGGGGAGTGGGCGGGGGGCGGGGGCGGGGGGCGGAGAGCGCTGTGCAAACTGCGCGGGAGCTCCCGCGATCGAAATGGCCTCACGGTCAATCGCAAACTGACCAGATACAAAACAAACTCAGGCCCGCGAGTCGCGCTGCCGGTGCCCCCCCCCCCTTTCCGCTGATCCGAATACTAATATGCTATCCGGAGGGCATCGCTCCCCTCCCACGGAGACCTTTGGCCCCATCTGGCCCCGGCCGGCTTAGCCTAGCAGACCCGCGGATCAGTCATTTTCTCCAATCTACATAGTCTTCTCGACAGTCATTCTCCAGTCACATTCATAGTCATTTGAGATGACGGTCACCGTGCGAAATTTCCAGTAGCGATGTGCCCCTCGGGCCCCATACCTATCTAAAGCCCAGCCTCCGGGGTCTGTAAAGTTGGCAACGCAGTGTATCAACTGACGGTGCTCCTGTGCCTTTTTGGACCTCCCCTATCGGCCTTTTCAATTTAATCAAAATCCGGAACACAAAAATATTTTCGGCTAAAAAGTGATAAGGCTATTCCAATTTGAGGAATTTTGGTGAAAAATTACATTTTGTGTTTCGGTGTGGTTGGACCAACCCCCAGACACCGTGTCATCATCATCATGACATTCATGACCCCAGCAAAATACAAAAAGGCATACCCGGTTCGCGTTCACGCCTGGGGAGGTAGGCAGCCCAAACTGCATGCCACTTCCAGCGCCTCATACCACGAAACCACGATCGTTTCTGAACAACTAAGGGTGCTCCTGTACTTTTTTGGACCTCCCCTGTGGCCTATATCAATTTAATAAAAATCCGGAACACAAAAAAAAATTTGGCTAAAAAATGGCCATTTTTACGAATTTTAACGAAAAATAAATTTACTTTTTTCGGGCGCATTGTGTTTAGACAGGCCCCTAGACATGGTTTCGTCATGAAATTGGTGCCTTATGACACCCATGGCCCCGGAAAAGCCGAGGAACATGTCCACGCCCAGAAGGTAGGCAGTCCAAGCTGCACCTCTTGTCGAGCAGCGCCTCACACGACAAAACCACGGTCGCTTTCTGAGAAACTGAGAGTGGTCCTGTACTTTTTAGGCTGCCTGTGCCGCAGCTGCGTCCTTGAATCAGTCGGCCATTATCTCCGTCAGGTGCCCTGCCCTCCCAGCCCTGCCCCGCCCTGTCCCCGTGCGTCTGGTCTCCGACCGACATCTGTGGTGTGGTGCGGGTGGGACTCGTGGGACACGCCGCTCGAGCGCCACACGCACCACACGCACGCGGCGCCACCACCGAGTCACTTGTGGCATGGGATGGGAGAGGGTGGGGGTGGGGTCACTCCTCTGCCGTTGCCACTAGGCAGCATGCGGAGCGGAAGTGAACAATTTATATCACACAAGACTAAGTGAATACAAATTGTTTGATCTCCTTGACTTTTTCCCTTTTTTGTCCCCTTTAAAAAAAAAAGAGGAAAAATAAGAAGAGTAGTAGACAGGGCTGCCTTGGTATGTATCTTGTAATACAAGGCTGCAGCCATGGTGAGAGATGTTCGTTCAGGGAGAAAAAAGAAAAAGTAAAATTCTCATTTCAATTTTATTTTTTTTTGAGTTCATTTTAGTTATTTCAAAAACCTAACCTACAAAATAATTCTAATGGATTAAAATTGCAAGAGCACAATAAAACAAATCCGATACATCTAAAATTGTAAAAAAAAAAAAAAAAAAAAAAAAAAAAAAAAAAAAACAGCAGACTTACAAGAAAGGGCTTTTCATGAAAAATGATAGCCTAGCCTAGCATACACAAATTAATGGTCTGTACAAACAACTCAATATTTAATCTATGAGCGAGTTAAACACTTGAGTACACATATTTAATTTGCCAAGTCTTCAGAGAATGTTTTAACAATATCACAGGCTTTTGTGCAAAACAGAACAAAAAAGCTATTTTAGAAGCAGTCTTTAGTAAAGTTAATCTGAAATATTTTACAAGTAACAATAGCAGATGAAAACTAAAACTGAAAAAAAAAATCATCTCTAGTTCTATGCATGCAAGCCAATGAAATGTACAAGCACAAATTCATAGCCTTTCCAAAGGTAGTTAAAATCATCATATCTTCAAAGATGCTACAAATTTCTCCAGGTTCATGGCAGCTTCCAGGTTTCCACGGACTTTTCCAGTCATGAAGGCAGCAGATGGCTTCCACGTGCCTGCAACACAACCAGAGGGAAGATGTGAAAATTGTCTTTAACTATGTTTCTGAGGGTCCAGGTGAAGAAATGTTTACCTGAGAAAAGATCAAGGAGACTCTTGTAGTCCATTGAAATAGTAACATCAGGATTTCCTTCTGGCTTTCCTTTCCCTACTGATCCCTGTCCATTTTTAAGATCTACAAACCACACACCGTCTTCAATACCTGCAAGAGAAAAAAGTAATTGAGAAAAGCAGTTGCATTTTTCATTAATTCATGCTGCATTTAGTATTAAACATAAGATTGATATTCCCATTCAATACCTTTCACTTTAAATAAATAGATTGCTTGGGTATTCTTCACAGCTTCAGAAGTGATCTGCATCTGAATAGAATTGAAAATTTTGCTGATCTGTTCTGCTCCTCCGTGCACAGTCCTCACATGTCCATCAACAGGTGCTTCATCAAGGAATGGATCAGGCATGAGTCCACCAGCATTACCTGCAGATAAAATAACATTCAAATTTCAGCCTTCCATCAGCGTGAGTCATTTGAAATTAAAGGCTGGACCCTACCGAGTACTCTTACTTACTTGGATCACAAGCATAATGGGTTAAGTCAGAAATGCCCTCTGCTTTTACAACATCTTCATCAACAAAGAAGTTCCCCGTGCATGACCGAGATGGCTTTGTAATGATGAAGTAGGCTGCGTCTGACATTATGTCTGGTTTCCGGGCGAACCGTGCAGAGTCTGATCCAGTGAGCATTTCAATGGCAGCCGTGAATATAACTGGGAAAGGAATTCTAAATGTAGTCAAGTCACAAAGTTTACTACTACGATTCAAAAATAGTATTCTATTTGTTACCTACCTGTTCTTGGCCACAGAGTATTGACAGCAATGCCATCAGGTGCGAATTCTTCTGCCATGCCCAAGGCACACATGGACATACCATACTTGGCAATAGTGTATGCCACATGTGGTCTGAACCAATGCTTAGACATGTTAAGGGGTGGACTGAGATTTAGAATATGGGGATTAGGGCTTTTTTTGAGGTAGGGAATACACAACTTGGACCTGCAATGTAAGACAGCACAGAGTATTAAGTCAAATGAGTGTGTTCAAAGTTAACAACATGATATGACGTTTCCAAGAATTCCTACTTACACCAAAAATGTTCCTCTGGCATTAATGCTTTGCATCAAATCGTACTTTTTCATGTCAGTGGCCAGTGTGTCAGTAAGTGAAATTGCACTTGCATTGTTGATAACCACATCAATACCTCCAAAGGCCTTGACCCCAGCTTCAACAGCATCACGAACTGTCTGCTCTTCCCTGACATCCACGACACAGGGGAGACACTTACCCCCAGCTGCTTCCACTGCAACAGGTTAGACAGTGTTTTAGAAATATCTCAGGTAAACAGAGAGAAAAAAAAGAATATCACATACCTTCTTCTGCTGCTGTGTAGATGGTGCCAGGTAGTTTTGGGTGGGGTTTCGCAGATTTGGCAGCGATTATAATATTTGCTCCATCTTTCGCAGCCCGCAATGCAATGGCCTTGCCAATACCTCGAGTTGCTCCACTGATGAACAAGGTACGGCCTGCTAGTTTCCTGTAAGTGACAGAGGGGCTTATCAAAGTCTGAGGAAAATTCTAAGAATAGTGTTAACCCTTCATAATATGGACAGCTGACTTCAAAATGAACAAGACAGTTTATCGTGTGCTGCTACGAGGACAAAAGCAGTTTAAAAAGAAACAAAAAACAAGAAACTAATGATAATTTACATTAATACTTATTCTTACATGTTTACTCGAAGCCGGCAAACAACGGAGGTTACTTGTGGCTTGTGACAGTGAACTTTGCAGTTTGAACTCGAGTTGACAGCCGACAGCTGACAGCCAATACTTCCGCAGACACAGACGTAGATGCCCAAGTACGCAAGTCAATGAGGCGAGCAGCAGAATGGGCACCGCCAAGTGACCGTTTGCAGTGAGAAACTGGAAGCGGCGCAAAGCTAAAAAGGGCCAGAGGTTCAACTGGTTGGCCAGGATCAAAA
Source organism: Odontothrips loti (assembly GCA_038380765.1). NCBI lineage: Eukaryota > Metazoa > Arthropoda > Insecta > Thysanoptera > Thripidae > Odontothrips > Odontothrips loti. The sequence goes on along the minus strand of CM076257.1, from coordinate 14,528,022 downwards.
CAAACCCACTCACGCCCCACACCCCACACGCAGACTCGTGACGTCATCGTATCGAACGGTGAATCGAGACTCGGGTTTTGGCGGGCCTCTTTGAAGCGGAGCGCGTGGCGTTCGTGCTCGTGCTCTTTCCCACAAACACATGAGAGACGTGAGGAACTCGGTGCCGACTTCAAACCAACCGGAGCCAACGTGCCGAATCTCGACGACTTCTGGGCGGCCATCTCGGAGAGGAGACGGCCAGACGAGGGACTAAAACCGCCAGCAGCGCGGCGGCGGTCCCCAGACCGCAGCACGTCACCTCCACGACAATCTCCTTCTTGTCCTGCTCCGGCCTGCGGAGACCACATGGCGTCCTCGTCGGCGACGGCCGCCCTCGCCCGGACGGTCCGAACGGCTGTCATGGTGGTGGTGGTGCTCCACGGCCTCCTCCAGGGCGTGGTCGTCGTCCGCGGCCAAAAGTGGAAGACCGAGTTCGGTACGAAGGCGACCACACTTGTCTGCTTGTTGTTCATGTCCATGTCTCTGAGTGGAGTACACAAAACCTGCGCCCGTCCCGTTTGGCAGGCCCGTGCTACCGGGACTGCACCGCCGACCCCGAGCCCCGCCTGTGCCACTTCCAGTTCACCGAGGAGATCTACGCGGCCCTGACGGGGTAAGGGGACGCTCATAAACTACGTGACCAATTTCAGGCAACTTTTTGACCCCCTTCCCCCCTATCGTGACCTGACTAACCTAACGTTACCAAGGATAGGATCGTTACCATAGGCTGACCCCCCCCCCCCATTGGTCACGTAGTTTATGAACGTCCCTTAATAGATGCCGCGCCGTGTTCGAGCGCCGCGTTACCTAATTTTGTGTACGGCCTCTTGCAGGGCCTGCAAGCAGTGCGAGGCGGGCGTGGAGGCCGACTGCTACGCCGAGGAGTGCGTCCCCGTGGACGGCATCGAGCGGTCGGTGTACACCGTCAACAGGCAGCTGCCGGGGCCCGCCATCCACGTGAGTGCTCTGCCAGCGCCGGGGTAGGCCAGCCCGCACGGCAGGCGCGCGTGCGGCAGTCGGGGCTGCCTACCCGGCAGGCGCTAACTCACTCGGCCGGGTCCTGTTCCAGGTGTGCGTAGGGGACGTGATCCAGGTGGACCTCAAGGTGCGGCTGCTGGGGCACGCCGAGACCATCCACTGGCACGGGCTGCCGCAGAACAGGACCCCCTGGTTCGACGGGGTCGCCTGGGTCACCCAGTGCCCCGTCCTCTACGGCACCACCTTCCGCTACGAGTTCGTCGCGGAGCCCGCCGGCACCTACTTCTGGCACTCGCACTCAGGTGGGGGCGGCTGGACGGTGCCCCCGGGGCCCGGGGCGCGGAGGTGGGACTGGGAGCGAGGAGGCCTGATAGCTGTGACGTTAACGCAGGCCTGCACAAGGTGAACGGGGTGGCGGGGGTGTTGATCATCCGGCAGGCTCGGCACACCGACCCCCACCTCTACCGCTACGACGAGGACCTGCCCGAGCACACCATCTTCCTCCAGGACTGGATGCACGTCCCCGCCGAGTTCGTGCTGCCTGGGCTGTCGACCCGGCTCACGGGCCAGCCCTCTGACGTCCTGCTCATCAACGGCCAGGGCCGGTACAAGGTAAGAGGCCGGGGCCGCCGTGGCATGCCCAGGGTGGTACGTCCCCTCACCGTCGTGGCCACGGAACCTAACCTAACCCAACCTACCTCGGTACTTTGTGGTGGCGGGCCTCCGCTGTGTCCAGGACCCGACCGTCAACAACACGACGCTGACGCCGCTGGCCACGTTCGAGGTGGAGGAGGGCACGCGGTACCGGTTCCGCATCATTAACTCGGGCGCGCTCAGCTGCCCCATCCAGGTGCAGTTCGAGGGGCACAAGATGACCGTCATCTCGGCGGACGGCGCCGACATCCAGCCGCAGGACGCGGACTCGCTGTACACCTTCTCAGGTCGGCGCCAGTGCCAGCAGCCCCTGCTGCCGCTGCGTGAGCGTGGTCACAGCTCCCTCTGTCCCCAGGCGAGCGTTGGGACGTGGTGGTCGAGACCAGGAAGAGGTCCAGCCGCAGGGCCTTCTGGATCTACGTACGCACCGTGGGCTTCTGCGAGGGCCGCGGCGGCTCGGAGCAGCTGGGCGTGCTGGCGTATCGCGGCGGCCGCGACTACGGCGACGGCCAAGGCATCGGCCTCCCCACCGCGCCGGCGCCCTCCATCGGCACCCAGCGGCAGCTACCGGCGGGTACGGTGAGTAACGCTCTAAGCAAGTTTTCGGGGGGAGCGGGGAGGCAAAAGACTAATCTGTTTTGTTTGTTTTTTGGGTTGTTTTTTTTTTTTGCCCGAAAAAAAATTGGTGTGGCGGGAGGTGAGGTTTGAGGTGTCCACCTGCTCGGCGTTAGGTTTCCCGGGGTCATGGGCATCACGGGGCACCATTTTCATGACAAGGTGTTCAGGGGTTGGTCCAAACATACAGTCCCAGAAAGAAAATCATTAAAATTTAGAAAATTGTTAAGGGTAGCCTTCCCTGGCTGTTTTTTTCCCACGAAAAACAAAATTGTGTTCCAAATTTTGCCTTTAGTTGATGTAGAACGATAGAGGCGGTCTAAAAATGCATGAGGGCAGACTCAGTTGCTCAGTGCCAGGGATTCATATTCATACATTTGGAGGCAGGTGCGTTTGGGGTGCGTGGGGCTAAAGGCTAAAAACCTAAATATTTTTTTTTTCGCCCGAAGAGTAGTGGGGACGGACTGGACATTCGTTTGGGACCGCCTGCGAAGATTTGGGGAACATAGGTTCCCTTCGTACACGGCCGAATCCGCTGTGCTCTACTCGCTACGCATCGAGTAGCGGCACGGTCGAACCTTACCAGATTCAGAGGGAAGGAAATACAAGCTTGGAACCCTAGAAGCTCCCGTACATCTTCCGAGTCCCTCCCCGGGACTTCTGCCGAGGCACAGATGTCCGGACAGTCCGGGAGGCTGGCCGGCAGCCGCCAGGCCAGGTGTCAGTGTCAATCTCAGTGTGACGGGTGGCGTGGCCTGTGCCTGTGCCCCCAGGTGGTCAACGCGATCGGGGAGTGCGGGATTAAGACCCAGGTGTGTGCGGCCGAGCTGCGGGCCCTGCAGTCGGACTGGCGGCTGCGGACCAGCGCGCGCTCCAAGGCCTCCAAACTCGTCTTCTTCAGGCTCCGGTTCGCGCAGCGCCCCGACGAGTTCAGGAAGGGCAACTACGGCAGCAGGTTCCTGGGTGAGTCCGCGAGCCGTCGGAGGCCACGTACGTGAACGGCTCCAACTCTGTGTGTCCTATGACGGCAGCCTTCGGCCCCACCGTCGTCCTCAGCGGCGTCCTCAACGACATCGCCTACACCGAGCCCAACGCCCCCTTCCTCACGCAGCCCGGAGAGTCGCACTGGTGCGACGAGACGCTGCTGCCTCTGCGGTGCAAGGGCAAGGAGGTGTGCGAGTGCCCGCACGTCGTGCACGTCCCCCTTGGCCACGACGTGGACGTGATTGTCGTCGATGAGAGCGACCGTGAGTCCCCACGGGTGTTCTTCGTGATTTTTTGATTATAATTTTTTTTTCTTTTTTCCCCAATTTTTGTGCGCGCTCTTAACACGCGGTATTTGAGTGCCGTGCTCTTGCAGTGGTCGCGGGGGACAACAGCACCACGACGCTGGCCCACCCCATGCATCTGCACGGCACCTCCTTCGCCTGCATGGGCTCGGGCACGCTCCGGAACGTGAGGAAGGGAGCGGACCGAGCGCGGGTGGTGCGGGAGCTGTACGACAACCGGTCACTGCCCACCTTCGTGGCCCACCCCGCCCTCAAGGACGTGTTAGCTCTGCCCGGCGGCGGCTGGATCTGGTTCCGTTTCCGGGCCGACAACCCAGGTACGATCCGAACCCGAGGGGTAATACATCACATGGTATAGTCACTGTACACCCAACGAAACAGTCTCATGTGCAGGCACTTCCAGTCCCTTCCCAATCATTCCAGTCACTAGTCACCAAAATATTTCCGGGAAAAAAAATCAATCAGAGTGAAAAAACAAACTGGATGGCATGTTCGACCGCTAGTGACAAAACCTATATTGTCCCGGCTTCCGCCAGGAACCCTGTCTTCAACTTCGGTGATCTTGCGGGACCCGCTGCTTTATGGCTGCTAGTTGGCCCCGGTGAAACCGTTCTAGAACCCGCTACCCAGCTAGGGTCTGTAAAGTTAGCCACCCGCGCATCTGCGAGCGAGTGAGCTGGCCACGGATATTTTGAAAACGCAATTATTTATAGTTTCAAAAATGATGGGCTGATGGTCTGTTGACCGTTGGAAACAAAACCTATGTCGTCCCGGCTTCCGCCAGGACCCCTGCCTTCAACTTCGGTGATCTTACGGGAACTGGTGCTTTACGGCTGCCAGTTGGCCACGGGACACAGCACTAGAACCCGCTACCCGGCTTGCGCCGGACGGATCTCCCGGCAACCCCTAGCCCGCGCCAATGCGCGAGGCCCCCTCCGCTAACCACGGCCTCCGGGACTCCATAATACTGTAGTGCCCTTCAACCGCAGTCTGGTTTGGCCCCATTCATCATTGGAGTCCGCCCCTGAGAAGATTTGGGGGACATAGGTTCCCTTCGTACACGGCCGAAGCCGCTGTACTCTACTCGCTACGCACCGAGTAGCGGCATGTCCGCACCCGCCAGATTCGGAGGAAGGAAAACAGAAGCTTCGAGCCCCGCACATCTCCCGAGTCTCCCCCCGGGATTGCTCCCGAGGCACAGAACGCCCCCCCGGGCGGGACCCTCGAATCTAGGGAATCGAACCCTAGGCCCTCGGGACCGGGGGTTTGTGCCGGCGGCGCCTTAGCCCGCACGATCGCTTAGACAGCCATACTGACACCATGTTCGGAAGTATACTTTATTCTCAGTCCTCCAAGCTGTGCCACAAGAAAAAGTTGAGCATCCGGCAAGATTTGAACTATAGACCCAGCGGTCGCGAACCGGTCTGCTCACCCTTGCGGCCACCCAGCCTCAACGAATACCGCAGCGCACTCCCGGTACTTTAGCAACTGTCGACCAGCAGAGCAGAGCACCGAAAACAAGGGCTCATTTTACAAAATTATTTACTTATATTGCCGTGCGTTGCTTTGCCAGCTCACTCGCAGATACGCGCGTCCCTAACTTTACAGACCCCTATCGCCGAATATCTCCCGGCAACCCCTAGCCCGCGCCACTGCACGAGGCCCCCTCCGCTAACCACGGCCTTCCGGGACTCCATAACACTGTAGTACCCTTCGACCCTGCAGTCTGGGTTTGATTGACCCTATTAATCATTGAAAATGTTTAACCTGCTTCCTAGTCTCTTTCAGTCACTTTGTCCACTCTTTCTCCAGTCACATCCAGTCATTTGGTATTTCAGTCTCTGTACAAAATTTTCAGGATTGGTGTGCCCCTCGCCGGAACCAAGAAAATCACATCCCCGGTATTTAAGCCCAAACACTACAACATCCTCTTTCCCGCTCATTCTTGGTCATCGTGAATGGTTGTGACCCTGCATCGCTGCTAAGGCCTAATCTTTTTCTTTTTGTGTGATTCCAGGCTCGTGGTTTTTCCACTGCCACTTCCAGTACCACATGGCCAGTGGCATGGAGGCTGTCTTTCAAGTGGGTGACCCCAAATTGGTCCGCAGGCCTCCTCCAGGCTTTCCAAAATGTGGAGATTTCCTTCATTCAGAATACAATGTCAGACCATGACCCAAGTGTCGGTTTGTGGAGACTGGAGTAGGTATTGGGGCATGAAGTGAAACAAAAAAATCCCCAACAGAGAATTTCTTTATTATTTCTTTTCCATTTTTGGCCTACAATTCCATGATAGCAGTCATTATTTTACAGAACTAACAAGACACAGAGGTGAAGAAACCTAGACAGTAACATCAACAGTATTCACACATACAGTTTTATTTGACACAATTAACTAGCCATCTACTGATAATTGCAGACAAAGACTACAACACACCGGACACATGTAAAGAGTTTTGATCAGCACAATGTGAAGAGTGAATAAGCAACACAACTCACCACAACAGTAACTTTTTTGAAATAATACTATAACTAACCAACACCTGGAGAAAATTTACTTTACGTAGTTCCCACAGTAATTGGAAATCCAGTCAGAAAACACTTTAACACTAGAAGGGCCGGCTTTTTGGCAACCCTAGAAGGGCCGCAGGGGTCATTTTGACCCCCATATGTTTTGCCGTGTTAAAAGCCGGGTTTTGATGTATTTTCGTGTTTAATTGATGAATAATGGTAAAAAAATCAATCAAATATGGTGTTTAGAGAGTTGGGTTAGGTTAAGCGGTGCACGAGAGCGTAAGATAGGCAACCCGCAATGCGTTAAATCCGATCTGCCGCCAGAACGACGACTTTTCATGTGGTGCTGCTTTCTCGCCATCCAGAGACGAATTATGGCCTGGTCAAATATATAACAAATACTATTTCTAGCCACGATACAGAATGCCAGTGCGCTGTGGGTTCTTTAGCCAGTGTCGTCCCGTTTAGAAGCACATATTTTGTGTTTCGATGATTTCATTCTTAATTGCTCATTTTTTCCCGTACCTATCCGCTTTTACAAAAAATAATTTTTGAGGCTAAAACAATTTTTTTTTTTTTTTTTAATTTTTTGGGCCAACGGTTTGGGCTCCAGAAACTTCCAAAGTAGGTCTTTTTTTATTTCATTTTTTATTTCGGCAGACCATATTTTTCGACTCGGGGCATCTCAAAGCGCATCTTGATATACCTCTTACAGATATATTTTTTTGCCCAAACCTCGGGACACAACCGCAACACATAAAGTGAAAAACGCAAAAAAAAACAAAAAAAAACTATTTTCTTTTCGGGGGGGGGGGCGGGGGACACCGATCTGTAAATACGGTTCTCGAGGTCGTGATTCGGAAAGTATGGTCTCTCGGATGACCTACTTTTGGCACACACCCACCAGACTTGGCAATATATACGTCCAGAGGCCGAGTCCGGAGGGTGTGGGTGTGGGTCATTCCCTACCCAGTCAGAAAATAGACATCTATTAGATTTTCTAGACCATCTAATATGTATCTACAATGTCTTTGTTGATCTAAATCTACAGTTAGACACGCATAGACGTCTTTTATCATATTTGCATTGTCTATAACGTCTAAGTCTACTGGTAGATCTGTAGATGTTTATTAGACATCTAGTTGACTTAGATTGCATTTAGACCAAAATTTTTTCAAAAATCATGCGTTAAAAATGTGTTTTGAAAGCCAGGCATCAACATATCAAAGGATGACGCTGACCAAATTTTGACTCCCACGTACTTCGTCCTTGCGGGACTTAGAGGAACTCGCGACGCTTGGTTGGGACGCTTTTATCGTGGGAAGTACAGGCCACGACGACCCGCCTACGCTCAGAGAAGCGCATAGTGTAATGGAACAGAAGCCAGGAAAGCAAGCTGTTGAATGCTGGTTCTAATACCGATTTTTTTCTTCATTTTCTTCATTATTTCATGACAAAGATTGTGTGGCTGCTAAAAGAATTGCATTTTGAGGTCAAATTTTTGTCAAATTTGGAATATAAATTAGGTCTATACACCATAGATTGTTAGACGAAAATTTTTTTTGTTTCAATTTTTTATAAAATATGTCTGGACCGATAGGGGAGGTAAATAGAAGTACTAGAGCAGCCTTATTTGCTCAGTAGCCGCGGTCAGGAACGTTCGGGAACTTTCTAGAACGTTCAGGAACGTTCTAGAACGTTTAGGAACGTTCCCTGGGGCTCGTGCGCCCCTTGTGAGGCAGTCAGCTAGGGGGCACACAGTCCCCGAGGCTTGAACGACAGAAGTCCCAGAGATGGTCCACACATAATACCACCGAAAAAACTAATTTTTATTTTTTGTCAAAATGTGAAAAAAATTGTTACACTGCCTTACCAGTTTTACGTTCGAAAAATTTTTGTGTTTCAATTTTTTATAAAATATGTCTGGACCCATAGGGGAGGTAAATAGAAGTACTAGAGCAGCCTTATTTGCTCAGTAGCCGCGGTCAGGAACGTTCGGGAACGTTCGGGAACGTTCTAGAACACTATAGTCTGGCTATTTTAGGAAGAGCGCTGGCCATCTCAGTGTGCATGGCACTACTGCGCCAGCAACTGCAGCAACACGACCTGCACCTCCACTGGTCCTGGGTCTAGAGAAGAATGGCGGGTGCGAGCAAAGGGACCAGGCAGGCAGAGGGCAGTGACACCGGGGTAGTGGAGCCCAGGGAGCATGGTATGAAATTTTGAACGGGTTAAAATATCAACGCGATTCAAACGGTATTATGTTCGGAGTCTTGAGAAAAGTCACCCCTGCAAATTTCAAGCAAATATCTTGAAAATTACGGCCTACAGGGGCAAAAAATGATTTTGACAATTAGAGCGCACTTACGCACAGAGAAGGTTGTTAATGGAGAATTTTATATGGGAAAGCGTGAATTTTGGGCAGAATTTAATTGTGGCCTTAGTTTGGTCGAAAGCCGAGGCCAAATGTGAACGCATTGAAAAATTAAAGGTCGCCAGTAGACCCCAATTAAAGCGTGAATAGCACCATTTGTTGGCACTGACGGGGCCCGACCGGAGCCGGCCGGAGCCCCCTCCCCCACCTTCTCCCCGAATGCAACTGCTACCGCTGCAACTGCAACCCAGCGCTCTTCCTAAAATAGCCAGAGTGGCTCGGGAGCCGCGAGTTTGAGACGCCTGGAGTAGGGGATTCCGGAGCGAGGTCATTGATCTCACCGTGATATTACAGCAACTCACATCAAGTCACTGATGAGTCCAGTAAATAAATTATTATTAAAATTAATGAAAACTATAAGTCCAAAACACGATTCTGAGGTAATTTTCGACGTCTCTTCTATCCAATAATGTGAGTTTCGGTTTGCTGGGTACAACGACGACGCTGCCATTATATCTTAATATATATATTTTTAAGTCATGCAAAATAGTTTTAAATATTTGTGTTTCCTTCGGCAAACCCGATATATGGCCGTTTCGCGGTGTTTCAGACCCGTTGTCCATTTTGGTCAACATCCGGGTCCTATCTCTGCTGTATCCTACCTGTGCCACCGGGATTTTGAATCTAGAGAGGATTAGGCTCAGGAGAAGTAACAAGAAATGCAGGGTCTCAGGGTTCCTGCCTGCCCTTCGCTCCTGGCCACTAGATCATAGAAATACTGTGCGTGCCAGACTCAGGAAAGACTGAAGCTGGCCCACATACAAATTTTATCGTGATTCGGAGACAGTAGTGTTTTATAAATTATTGAAAACTGGGACCGACTGGGACAGTCCCCGTGGGCCGAGGTGTGAGGCGAGTTGTGTTGCGGAGTTTCGCCACCCGCGCTGAATACTAGTTATTTGATGACATCCCATTAAGTCAGTAAATTTCGTGGTGTTAGTGACTATTATTCGTTCCAATTACGTCCCGAATTCGTGCGGGCCCGTTATTTTGTCTCCGGTCCGATCATCGTAGATCGTCGTGCCGGGGCGGGTCGGTATCGATTCAAGTTGCGCGCCTTGCGCGCGGCGCGGAAGCGCCTCTGGCGGCCGAGCACCGCAAAACAAGTGGACACACACCTCGGCCCACGGCCGGCCGCAGCTGGAGCTGGCGTTGAGACAACGTCAAGCGCCGTGCACCCTGCGCGAGGCTAGAAGCAGACGTCTTGTCCATCCCATAACCCTATTTCAGAAAATTACACTTAGTTATTTTCGTCTCACATTGCGTTGTGGATGTGCTTACTACTTTTTCACCTTTCGGCCCGGTACGCGTCAATTTATTTTGATACTTATGTTAAAATTGTACTCATATTTTGTACAAACACCTCGCGGGGGGAGGGGGGGGAGTAAAGGTAGCTTGAGGGGGCTGGTGCGGTAGAGGTGGAGGTGAGAGTCCCCTACGAGCCAGGGCTAGGAAACTCTCGCTGGGGGGAAGGAAGAAAAAAATGCGTCGTTGGGCAAGAAAAGGCTCTTGGATTCTTCTGCAACACGGCCTCTGATTGGACTAGGTCGGTCACGAGGCTCGCCCAACGCACAATTTTGCAAAGTCCCCCCTCGCCCAGAGTTTCCTAGCCCTGCCTACGAGCGCCTATATGCACCGCACGCCGTCCATGGCTTTGGGGGGAGGGAGGAGGGGGTGCTAAGGGGTGATTGGCAGCAACCCTTCGTTATGAGAGCAGTTAGAATTTCCATGCCATTTAAACTGATCTAAGGCGATAAGTAGAGTCTGCTATTTACTTAAACAGATCGTATCTACTGCAGTAAAAGCAGGGTTGGTTTGAAGGTGCTAGTTTTATTGAGCTTTTGTCAACAATGTTGTTCCCTAACAGGGGTGGGTAGGTCTGGCTCATCGGTCTATTTAAATGGGTTACCATATAGTAGAAACATCAAAATGTCATTTCGATCAACAGTGATGTGCCACATAGTTTGTTCCTAGAAGTTTGGAGTGATTAACTCATCAATGGGAACCTGTTTGGGTCACTGTTTCAACTCAAATTCCAGGTAAGTTATAGGATAGCATTGTTTCCTGAATTTTATTTTGAAGGTAATTGCTTCAAGCAAACATGTCATTTTAAATTTTCGTGACAGAAGACATGATAGGTGCTTCTCCTTATTTCATCGTGGAACTGAATATGTTAAGGTAAGTCTGTGTACTGTAATTCTACAAATCATTGAAATATGTTGTTTCTTGATGTTTTTCCACAATCTCTTGTAACAATCACCATCTGTTTTCAGTTTGGCAAAGAAAGAAGAAACTCAAGAAGAGTAAGTTCCTCTTGTTTTATTGTTCTCTTCTCTGGCCTGTTTCTTTTTTATATCATGGTTTCTCATTTTTGCTCTCTCCCTCCCTCTCTCTCTCTCTTTCTCTCTCTTATTAGATTGACAATGGACATCAGTGTTTGTCTCAGAGGTATTGTTTTGTGGGCAACATTGGCTACATAGAGATAATGTGTTGCTGTTATTTATTGTAATCTAATTTTGGTGGCTTTTGAAATGAAAACATTCGTGTGTAATTCAAAAGCTGACTGATTGCTGTGTGTCTCTCTCTATTGTGACTGCTTTCTCGGATCAGACTGACATCACTTTTTTCCCTGCAAAGGAACAAGGTAGTTTATGGTGCCAGAAGGTATTATAGTATAGAAGAGTTGATAAAATTTATATAGCATTTTCATGTTAAGATTTTGGTGTTTCATAATTGCTTTGAATATGCTAAAAAAATTGAGACTTAAGATGGCTGGTACTGTCTAGTTATGTATTCTTTATACTAGATCTATTGGGCCATTTGTGCTTCCTTTTTATTACCAATATTTGTCTTCCAGAAAAATCATGAGGATATATCTCTGGAGCTTGCTGAAAACCCACTGTCTTCTCAGTTCTCCAATGGATATATCACCCAGCCATGTATACTGAGTCAGCATTACATAAATAATCCTGGGTGAGCATATTTCATTTTAATTTTTTTTTTTGTTTTGATTATGCAGTTTTCTTGTATTTGCTGTTGTTCTTAAGTAAAGCTGAATTCGTGCCCAACACATGTTTTCTGAATTGTGTGTTTGGTGTTCCAGGATACATTCTGATATGGTATTCCAGTCTCTGGATGCAAAGGCATTGTTGGCACCACAAGGTTATGCAGGACTATGTTTAAATCAGGAAAATAAAAGTTTAATTTCAACACCGCCAAGCTCAATTGACTTGGAGTGGGAGCATGAAGGTATGCCTCATTCTCGTTAAAATTTTATGTACAACCTACTGATGCCGCTGTTTTTTTCTATTGTCGGCAAATGTAATAATTCTGTCTTCTACATCTGTACAGTGTCTTCAAATCTTCGGTCACTGAAGGAAGGGGAAGAAGATTCAGACTCAGCAGCAATATCTCTTAACAACAATTTTCGATCTCATTATCAGTATTATAAGTCTACTCATAGATCACGTGTAGCAAGTAGGCAAGGAAGTGTCACAATTGATTCTTCAACCGGAAGCAAGGAAGGGTCACGCATGACAACCCCTGATTCCCTTGAATGGGATTTTATTGATCCATCCATAGATCAAGAGACTGAACAACTTCTAGCAGAAATTGAACGTTTAGCAGCTAATGCACTAGAAGAAACAGGGAATTATTTAGAAGTTAATGGAGATGCGTTACTTGATCATGAAGTGTGCTGACATGAGCAGCATGAAAATCCCTGTCATTTTCTTACTCTATTTCAGTTCTATTCCTTGGTGTATTTTTTCCAGGGTTGCCCCTTTATCAAGTGTAATGTTTAATTTACGAAAAATTACTTATGACAGAATAGAATGGCTCTTTGCAGGCTGTGCCTGGGAGCATTGCTGCTTTCTCATTCTTCTGCTCTGTGATTGAATAGTGCCTCCCTACTTTGTGCCTATCATCTCCATGAGGCAAGGTGCTGGGCCTGCCCAGAAAGACCAAGTCATCCGAGTAATGCCGAGTTATGACATATCTTCATCTACTGTATTAGTATTATTCTTTTTTAATCAGGCACAGTAAGTCACTGGATGTCATATCATCCCTACTCTTTGTGCTCTGATGGATGCCAAACTTGATGTACGTGTTTTCTTTTCAAAAGTGAAAATCTTTTGAAGACTTACTTTCTCTGTGTTGATGTTCCATTCATATTTATTTTGAATTAATACAGTCATTGTACTATTTTGTAACTTGTGTCTTATTTTATTTCAATACTCCTTGCTTACTCATTCACTACTGTATTTCAGTTTCAAAAGTTATCCTGAAGGAAATGCCCAGTTTCAGATGATTGTGCCATGGGACCAATGAAATGAGCATTGTAGCAATGTGTATAAGGGACTGCTTGAGCAGAGCCTCCATGAAAAGGATCTGAAGGTGTTACTCTAATGTAAATTGATTGAGTAAAAGATAAACTTATATTTTCATTTTAAAATATAATAATACAAATTAAGGTACAGATATCACAGATGCAATATCCCTAACATTGGTAAGTGAAAATTGCCCCAAAAAATCATTTTGGAGTTGATGGCATCAACCCCATGAAATTTGGTGTTCCATGTAAAAGAGTGGAGATTAAATACTGTTAATCAAAGTTTACATGAAATAAAAAATGAGAAAGTTAAAAAAAGTGCTGGGTAAGTTCCTCATTTAGTTATCCTCGAACACATTCAAAGCAAAATGCAATGAAACTCCTATTTTGAAAATGTAATCGTTAAAGTTTTCAAACAATCTGCATTTTTGAAGTTCTATTTAGGTAAATGAAAATAACATCACTAAAGCAAACAGTGAATTTTCTCACCAGTTTACACTAATGCTATCCCCATCCTCAACTGAGTAGTACGATAATTCCTGCATATCTTTTTCAAGCAAAATTTTAACATCAGGGGCCTGAAATCAAAATACACATACAAGTTTGGAGTGCGTTCTAAACATTTTCAATTGTAAATAAAATAAGTCATTACAAACCTTGGCACTAATCACTTGAAGGAAGGGAACATGACCTTCTGTATTAATAAGTTTCTGGACCAATCCAGACAGCTTCTGAACTGTCATATTCCTTGGAATTTTCTTTTGGATTTCATGTACATTCCCCACATTGGAACACAGTATCCTAACATTTATCAGGCGGGACTTCAAAGTGGTTGGTTTCAAAGCAAAGTCATCCTCAGAGAATGAACCATGGCCTGCAGCAGAAGTTCTCAAGATCAAACCTTATGCAACTTTTTTTTTTAACAGACACCATGAATGAAACACTGTATTATGCAGGATAAGGAATAAAATAAAACTGTAGGTATTATTTACTTACTTTCAATAAGCTCTGAGTAACGTGGATGCTGATGAGAGACTTCTCTGAGCATAACTGGGTCATTTTGAGCAAGTAGCCATTCTCGGCCATAAAATTTCATGTAATCATATTCACAGCCTTTGCGCTCGCTATGAGCTATCTCTGTTCCATTTAATTTCTGAAACACAGTGTTCTTTTTTTAAAAAAAAAATTCAGGAAAGAGACTTTCTTTAGGGGTGATTGGAGTAATACTTATTTACTTTCCAATGATCTATCCCCATCATCAATTTCAAAGAAGAAAAAGATAAATGAGTACCAACCTTGAGGTTTTTTACTCTTGCGATAACAAAGTCCCAAGCCTTCTCTTGCTCCAGAAGTGGATTGGACTGGAGATGGAGGCTTGACAAAGATGCTAACTTGTTCAGCTCATTGATAGAAAGCCACTGGAAAATTCAGTCTGAATGACCACAATGCAAGGGTTTTTGTAATGGTAGAAAATGAATGTTTCAGGTTATACTTACATCATCAATTTTATTATTCTGTAGGTGAAATTCGATCAGAGAAGGAAAGAGGCTTGTAGTTGATTCACCAGGAAAGAAAATTTTCTTGATGCCTGTTTCACCCAGATGTAATACCTGAAGACTGCGCAAAGAACAAGTAAGCACATTATTAGATCCAAACTTTAAAATGTTCTCAGTAAAAAAAAATACAGATGCAGCTAAATCACTACCTTTCCAGGTTGCCAAGTTTGTTAACATACATCCAATCACAAATCGGGTTCATATTTAAATGCAAGGAAGTTAGATTTGAAAGGACTCCCAAAGGCGGACTCTCCAGCTCACATATTTTGTTAGTTTGAACCTGTAAATAAAAAATGGGCACAATAGAGCACAAAGCACACAGCAATAACAAATACAATAAAAATGAGCGTCCTAAATTGATCAAGATGACTTACAGAGAGCATGGTGATGCATGGCCACATATTTGCACAAGTGAGAACATCTTCCCAAGTATATTCAAGGTTATTAAGGACAAGGTGTTGCAATGATTTAAAAGCAATTTTTAAGCTGCGTATTTCTTCTTCATTTGGAACAAGAAGTTTATTGTTTCTGAAATCATAAGATACAAGAATACATTGAGAGCCTTACAAGAAATCCCAGGAACTTGCATTTGATCTCATTGGGTGAAACTTGAATTCGTTCCACTGTTAAAAATACTTACGAAACATCCAAATGGGTAAGATATTTAAACTGTGCAGTGATATCTCCTACAATATTCCAGTTATTTAGTAAAGTGTTAGAGAGAATCAATTCTACCACCAAAGGGCACAACTTAGAAAGTTGACCTTGTTCTCCAGCACATTTTATAGGATCACCACTCAAGTGAACTACTCTCAGATTTTCAAACTGACTGAAATTGAGCAGATACATACACGCACACATTAGCGGTAACTCTTTGTAGCAACACAATATTTTAAAGGAATGATGCTGACCTTTGCTGTGAATTAACCTTTTCAAATCCAACCATTTCAATGAATGGTATATTGAACTGTCTTTTCAGCTCTTCAATGGAATCTTTGTCAACACCTGCTGTGGATCCATCTACTTTACCATATCGACTCTGAATGGCATCTACACAACTCACTCCAAAATTTAGCTTTGCAGGTCGTATGAAGGATCCTGATGTTGGATTGCTGTTAACAGGAAAGAAAGATTTCTTAGACTAGGAATTGTTGAAATGGTGCTTGAGATTACAGTGCAAACATGTTACCTTGTTTTGAAATACGGAACACCATTGTGGGACCCATCATGTTTTCCTCTGGTAAAATCATCCCAGTCTACACCAACCCAAATACCCGATTGACCCGACAACTCCCCTTTAAAGCGGACAGTGCCCCTATACCCTTGGTATTCAACCCGTTGCCCTAGGGTTGTGTCAAACTGATCGCCACAATCACACATTGCAACACCTAGAGAAAAGAACAAGCACAGCGTTAATTTTCAAAATAGAGCTACAATGAAACAGAAACTGTTGCTGAGATAGGCAACTTACATTAAGTGAAAGGGTGGCTAAATTAAAATGGGAAGTAACAAACCTGACACCAAACAAGTTACTTAAAAGCAAAAACAATTTAAAAAACTTATAAACACCTGTCTTACTTTGTGCTCCAGAGATTGCCTATATTACTGTACGCTTCTAGATGATTTCACAGGTTAGAAATCTGTGTAAAAATACACCAAAACCAAACAGAACCCTGCTAATAACTCACTACAAACGTTTTCATTGAACTGACCGGAATCCGTCTGCAAATTGACACGAAGGTTATAAGCGGTCTGAAGTCTCATATATCACATACGGTAAACGATTAGTAATCCGGTATTGTTTCAATTTAAAGGAATGCAAAATATACCAAAAAATCACAAGATGAAAAAGACCAGACTTTTGAGTTTACGGGTCGTGTATTTGATATTCTGGCTTTAAGGCGATTGTTTACAAATTTACCCGACCCTGCCTGACCCAGACCACTGCCAGCAACGGCCTCATCGATCGCAGGGGCCAAACCCTAGACATCAAGCAGGCTGTGACAGCAGAATTGACACCTGTTTCTGACTTGACTGTACTTTTTATAAATATTGTTCGTGTGCATGCTCATTCATGTTATCTGCTCATGTCGTAGGGAAGTCATTTTAAGATGTGTCGTACATGCCTGATCGGCACTTGTAAAGTCTGCAGTGCACACTATGAGTCATTGCTTCACGACAGGACCACTCTGCTGAATGAGTCATACTAGGACTATACATAGGAGGCGTTTGTGTTGTCCAGTATACCATGGTAGGAACTAAGTTTGTATTCTACGGACATAAAGTGATGTGTGACTATTTTATTTCATGCATAGTCCACCGTTTTTGTTCAGAACCATACAAGATATTTTGTGCATCTCTTGTTCACCCTTCTATTTCTGTGTGTCCCCGCCCATGGTCCCCTTATATCCCCTTATATGGTTGGGGTGATTTTAAAACTTTTCTGTTTGTTATTGTTGACAGGTTTATCACTGGCAATCCCACAGCATTAAGCTGTGTGGAGTTGATGATATGGTACTTTTACCTAGACCAACAGAAGATGCCATTGTGGACAACTTAAAGAAAAGATTTCTCGATGATTATATATATGTATCCTTTTGATGCTCAAATGTCTATGCTTATTTCCACTCTGTACACCTTATCTTTAAATTGAAATCCCTTGTAAATTCTCCTACATGTTTCTCCTTAAATGTCGATTTTTCAGACATCAATTGGCCCTGTGCTTATATCTGTCAATCCATTCAAACAAATGCCTTATTTTGGAGACAAAGAGATTGAGCAGTATCAAGGGGCAGTAAGTTGAAATCAACTTTCTTAAGACATCCCCTAACATGTTAATTTTATTTCCCTGAATACAATTTTCTTTTCAGGCATTGTATGAAAATCCTCCTCACATTTATGGACTGAGTGATCAAATGTTCCGTAATTTATTAATTGACACAGAAAGTCAGTGTGTTATCATAAGGTCAGCAAGACTCCTATGTATAGAAATGATTTCTTTTTTTTCTGCTTGCATGCAGATTATCACACTTCTACTTTTTCTTTTTGGTTCATCTTGTAGTGGTGAATCTGGTGCAGGGAAGACAGTAGCAGCTCGTTATATTATGACCTACATTGCTCGTGTCTCTGGAGGATCATCCAGAGTGCAGCATGTAAAAGACGTTGTGCTGAATTCAAATCCATTATTAGAGGCGTTTGGTAACTCAAAAACTATTCGTAACAACAATTCTAGTCGCTTTGTAAGCAATCATGTTTTCTTTTTTTTCATTATTTTCAACATTATTTTCTACAACATCAATGATCATAGACATTTTATTTTTGTTTCAGGGGAAGTATGTTGAAATAGTCTTTGATGCTGCTGGTCAACCAGTTGGAGGTCGTATATCCAACTTTTTGCTGGAAAAATCTCGAGTTCCTAATCTTACTGCAGGAGAACGCAATTTCCACATTTTTTATCAACTGTGTGAGGGAGCCCAGTCACATCTCAAAAGTATGTTTCCATATTTTTATATATACTGCACATAAAGGTCTCATCTTCACATTCATCATTAATATTTTTTTCTGTACTTTAGATGAGTTAGGCATAGTCAGTTTGAAAAAATTTCCATACTTGTGCTCTGGTGGCTCGTTTTCAATAGAAGGAGTGAATGATGCAAAAGAGTTTCAAGAGACCACAGCTGGTAAGAGATGTTACTGCAAATGAACTGTGGTTAACTTACCTATTTTGTTTTCTTTTAAGTTGGTCACTTACTGCTTGCCTTTGCCTTATTCTTTAGCTATGAAAGTTATGGGTTTTTCTGATAGAGAGCAGTGTGAAGTTTGGAACGTTGTTGCGGCAATTTTGCATCTTGGTAACATTCATTTCAATGAACAGGGCAATTATGCATCCATTGTTGATCTGTCAGGTAAATTTGTTTTAGAAACATTGTCAATTTAGCTTATATCGTATAGTATTTTGTGCATGAACATTGTTTGCATGGACTTTTATATTTCTTCAAGCTTTGGAGTGGCCTGCGTATCTAATGGGTATTGATAAGTCTCAACTTCAGAGTAAGTTGACAAGCCGCCTATTTGAAAGTAAGTGGGGCAAAAATGATGACTCTATAGATGTCTCTCTAAATGTTGAACAAGCTATATACACACGGGATGCTCTGGCAAAAGGCATTTACTCTAAACTCTTTGATTTCTTGGTTCAGGTATGTTTTGTATGTGTGGTCAGTGAATTAAAATGGTAATGTTGTGTATTCTTAATTTCATATATTTTTGATTTAGAAAGTGAATGCTGCTATGTTCACTGACAGTAGAGGAAGTAGCATTGGAATTCTTGACATTTATGGGTTTGAAATTTTGGAAAGGAACGGATTTGAACAACTCTGTATTAATTTTGTTAATGAGAAACTGCAACAAATCTTTATTCAACTGACTCTTAAAGCAGAGCAGGTTTGTCTTTTGATTTTTTCATCAAAACTTTTCTTTAAGAGTTATTTACTCTATTAGCATTGCATGCTCTGTTTTTCTGAATGTAGGAAGAATATGTAGCAGAAAACATCGCATGGTCTCCCATAGACTATTTCAACAACCAAGTTGTTTGTGAACTTTTAGAGGGACGGCAGACTCCAGGTGCATTTCTTGTGTTGGATGATGTCTGTGCAACTATGCATGCTGTTACAGATGGTGCAGATCAGGATTTGCATAAGGTCAGTTTTAGAAAGGCTTGATGTTGTAGTTGAACATTTTACAGTGACTGCATAGCAATGAAAGTTTCTTCTTTTCTGTCTTTTCTTTTGAGCTTTTCTTGGCTGTTACAGTTTTGGTTTGTTAAGAGGTTAAATGGGTGGCTAGGGTGGCTTTTGCATGTATTCTAGCTTCCCTAGACATCTGCATATTCAGTTTCATGAAATAGTACTTTGAAGTTTATGTTAACCTTTGTTTCTTAACAGAAACTGAATGGAAGTTGTGGCACACACAAACATTATACCCCCACAGCTCAGGGTTTTGTCATCAAGCACTATGCTGGGGTTGTGAGCTACTCGGTAGTTGGCTTTTGCGATCGCAACAGAGATGTTTTCTTCCCAGACCTTGTACAACTTCTACAGTCTAGCTCAAGGTCAGAGCAGGCTTCATTATGAGTTTCCAAATGTAACCAGTTGCGGACTAGTCTGTAATCCTTCAATTTTCTCTTTACAGTCAACTTTTGCGCAGTCTGTTTCCTGAACCTGCAGCTAAAACAAGACCCACTACTGCAGGAAACAAGATTCGCTCACAGGCAGGAGAGCTGGTTGCTAAACTCATGCAATGTACACCCCACTATGTTCGCTGTATCAAGCCTAATGAGACCAAGCGTGCACGGGAATGGGATGACCTTCGAGTGAAGCACCAGGTTGAGTACTTGGGCTTGCGGGAGAACATATCTGTTCGGAGAGCAGGATTTGCCTACCGACGGACATTTAAGAAGTTCCTACAGAGGTATGTCCTTTGTTCTTCATTCCATGCTCTACACCGCCATCTTAAATGCAGTTTCTTTATTTATAGGCTTATTAATTAAATCTCTTTACTTTATTCTCTAAGGTATGCTATTTTGACTAAAGAATCATGGCCACTTTGGCAAGGTGTGGAAAAAGATGGTGTCAGGCATATTTTGTCTGCAGCTGCAATTAAGGAACACCATGAATTTCAGCTTGGAAAGACCAAAGTTTTCATCAAAAATCCAGAATCGGTATGCTTTGCGTTGTTGTATTGCTGACTACATTCATGGGCAAAAGTATTCTACTAAAGCAAAAAATTTGCATTCTTTTATAGCTATTCCATTTAGAAGAATTAAGAGAACAGCATTACAATAAGCACGCCATGGTTATTCAGAGAGCATTCAAGCGTCATTTCGCTCGCAAACAACAGAACACTCAGCGTCTGGAAGCTGCGGGTACATTGTTTATCATTTGAAACATCAGGTTCTCAATATTAGCTATCATTCTGAAATTCATGGTTTCTCTTTTAGCTCTCCTTCGTAATAAAAAGGAGCGCCGGAAGCTTTCAATTCATCGCCACTTTATCGGAGATTACCTAGGAATCTCTAGCCATCCTGAGCTCCAAGCTCTGATTGGCAGAAGAGAGCGTATTATGTTTGCCATTCCAGTTTCCAAATATGACCGTCGCTTCAAGGTAATTTTCATTTTCCTTTTTCCACTCAATTGAGTGCCGCATAGAATTGTGCTCATCTACATTAACTCCTAGCTTACATTGCTATGATTCATATTTTACAGCCAAGTGCTCGTGATCTGATCCTAACATCTAGATCACTCTTTCTAGTTTGCTCTGAACCAAATGCTGGTGGCAATGGAAGCCATTTTATAATCAAGAGAAACATTCCATTTCCAAACATTAGCCATGTGACACTAAGTACCCTACAGGTAAACTGCATTCTTGAAGTTCCTTTAGAAAATCGTTATCACAAACAGTTGCTAAGACTTTTGTACTTATTATGTGTGTTTCAGGATGATTTCGTTGTGCTGCATGTACTACATGACTATGACACTCTCCTAGAAGTACCATTGAAGACTGAATTTCTGTATGTTCTATACAAGAGGTATCTTGCTCAGGTGGGACGGCAACTGAACTTAATTTTTTCTAACAGGTAAGTAAACTAAGGGTTCAGGAATTCATCTGCAAGCATGATGGGAAGTCAAAGGTTTGAAGTTTGTGTGTGGGTGATATTTTTCAGTATTGAATTTTCTGTAAAGAAGTCTGGTCTGGGTGGAGGTGGAAAGCGCCAAGTGATATTTGTTCCAACATTCACTGGGCTAGACATTGCATCACTTAGAATAAATGGAGCAACTTTAACTGTTGGTATTGGAGCTGGTCTTCCATCTGATGCCACAAGTAAGTACCATCTGCTCACCCATTTTTTATTTATTTTTTGGTAAAAAGCATGATGAACAGTGTTTTTATCCAGTTTATCTTTAGTACCCACACAGAGAACGCAACCAAGGCTTGGAAAAAATATGCAGTATCAAATGAGAATCGCCTCAAAGGTGGAGTCCAAAAATATGCCTGTGCGTTCAGCGCCTACGAGAGCAGCACCGCCACCACCACCACCTGCTCATTCTCCAAGAGGAACACCAACACCACTACCACTGCCATCAGGTCCGTTTCCAAAACTCTCATATGGTGAACAAAGTACCGTAACGGTTTTGCATCACTTCATAATTCTTTGTTTACCAAAACTTGCATGCAGGTGCTGAAAAAGAAGACATTTCTGATAATCTCAGCAAAAATTTTAAGGAAAAGACAAGTACCAATACTTCAACTGACTTAAGAAAAGATCTCACAAATACTATTGGTCTTGTGCGATCTACAGACATGAAATATTCAGAGTCAACCAACAGGTTAAATCATCAAAAAGATATCGCAGCATACCCTAACAAATCCAATGATGAAAAAATGAGAAGGACAGTGCAAAGTGACTTGAGTCAAGACCTCTTTAATACTATCAGACGAATTAAATCTAAAGAAACTGCCAATGGTCAAGGAAAGCAAAATGGGTATGTTTTGAGTTTAAAATATTGGTGAATATATAAAGGAAACCCTGTTTATTTATTTTTTTACTCCTCAGCTCACCTGTGTTGCCAGTGAATACAGTGGCTATACAGAAACCTATACCTGGAGGTGGGCGGCCAAGACCCGCGCTTAAACCATCCTTCATTCGTGTGAAAGCTGTTTACAACTATGATGCTCAGGATGTGGATGAGTTAAATTTAAAGGAAGGAGATTTCATTGACTTAATTAAAGAACGTGAGTTATTTATGCTCTTTTATAAAAATCTTATTTTGTCTTCGCTATTGCCACACAATCTGAAATTTGTTTGTCTTGTTCTAGACCCTGGTGGTTGGTGGCAGGGAAGACTCAATGGAAAGGAAGGCTTGTTTCCTGCAAACTATGTGTTGAAATTGTGAGTATTGTTTGCAGTAGTAGCATCCTAAATTAAATTAATGAAAACAAAAATGGACGTACAGTATTCAAAATATTAAACAAAGATTACTGAAGAACTGTTTGAAGTTTTTTAAAATATTACAAAGTAGTTGAACCTCTGATCGTTATATATGTTACGGAACAAGGCCGGTGTCCGGACTTACCTAGGATGGACCGGTCCAAGTTAAGTCAGCCCAGGCCCACCTGCTTTCATGGAACACTTCAAAACTTGATAATTTCAGTTTTCAGTTGAATATTTGTATTGTGCTGTGAGCATTTTTTTAATATTATTTTTGTCTTTCTTAGTCTTTTAATTTAAATCTGACTGATTTTGACCCTAGCTTAACTTTGATAACTACTAGTCTTTGATGATACCATACCCTTCCTGTACCTAATTATCATTTGTTTCCTTGACTCTTTGTTGACTGTTTAAGAAATGGAAAGGAAAGTCTAACTAAGTATCTGATGACAGACTTCAATATGTGTAGTGTACAGTGCTTCTAATATTTAGAATTGCATGGAAGAATTTAATGTGGTTGCTCTGCGTCAATGTGATGTTTGAAACCCGATTATGAATTTAAATGTTATGTGCACTGCAACCATAAGACATGCTTTCTCATCCTTTAAGCTAATTTCTTTCTTTTTAGGCTGATAGGTACTGTTGATAATCATTGTAATTTGAATGTTGAACAAATGTATTGGCTGTTAACTGTGCCCTGATGTGTAAGAGCAAGTTCATGAACAAATCTTGTTGAAGTGTTTTTGTTTACTTTAATTCTTATTATTTATTCTGTAACACTACGCACAATAAATGAAAACTTCAATGAGTAAAATCCAATTTATTCTCTGAAGGCATTCTGGGCACAAAGTGAAAAGGTTAACAGTAGAGCCATGACATTTTCAAATGTTTGGCACCTACTACAGAGTACATTTACATGATTCATAGTTTGATCATTTTTCATATACACCAATTCAAAGAATGAGGTGTCTTCAACCAATTTCCTTCGTTTGGAAACTTATTTAGGTGTTTTCACACTAGGTTCTGAAAGTCACCATGTATCACAACTACTAATTATATATTCTTTTCCTCTCACTCCAACAGAGATAAAGAGCAGAACAACTTAAAATCCTCTCCAAAATTTAACATATTTGACGAATCAAATTGCAAGGAAAAAAATACACACAACATCAATATGGCAAGAACACGAGTCCATGAAATATGATATAAATATATACAATTTGATACAATGTTCATCAGAACTTGCTTTAAATGCACTCATATTGTCCAAACAAAATGTGCAGCGGAGATACATCTGCAGGAGGGTAGATTGACCAAAATTAGTAATATTAAATTTTCGCTTTGAGTTCATGAATTTCAAGACAGTCATCTTGAAATGATGAATACTCTCCAAAGCCGATGAGTTGCTATTGATCATCTTCAGCAATAAAACAACAACCTACTTATCCACTACTTGCATTAGCATTATCACAGAGAAAGTAAAAATACAAAGTTAAAATTGAGATCTAATACAATTAACATTACTTTTTCACACAACACATATATAGTACCCTATTAAAATGATGAGAAATATTCAAGAGCAGTACGAAATACAATCTGACATGAATAAGCTGCTGTTCTGTCTAGAACGTCAGCATCAAACAGGAATTGTATAATTTTATAACATGTAGATAAAGATAACAGTTCCACCTCAACGGCCATGATGATTAAACTTCTGAACTCCCTGAATTTTCACAGAAGGACAAAGAAGACAAGGAGCTCTTCAAACAAGAAAAAGAAGAGTGACCGACAGTCAGTAAGTATTATAAAGAAAACAGGAAAATCGTAAAAGAACATGACTGGTTGAGCCTGCTGAAGAATCCTCACTCCTCACCTCACTCGGTCCAGTCGGTCAATATTGTGCTCAAAAGGTGGTGCCAAATCAAAAACAAGCAAATAAATAAATAAACAATACGAAAAAAAAGAGTCAAATCCAAGCAGGTAACTTAAACCAGCAATCACAGCAATATTACACCATAAGCCTGCATCTGAATATTGTCTAGATGATCTTTATATTTCCCAGTCATTACAGTGACGTTTGAATCAGATGCTCTTACCAGAAAATTTTGAAGGTTTCTTAACATGATGTAAAAGGTACTCAAGATGAATGAATTCAGGTTACATAGATTTAGGCAATGATGCTGTTCAATTGCAGGCCTCTGGATTATACACCTAACTTAATCATTTCAAATACAATTTTGTGAATAAATAACTCTCAATATCAAAATACAATATCAATTCTTGGTTCAAGACACTTGCCAATAGATTTACACAGATATGTACAGTTAATTTTATTTAAATTAGTTTAAATTTCATTCCTTTCAATAGTAAATTTGTACAGGCTCAATCAGGTAGTTTTTAATTATAGAATGTAAATAGTCATTCTTTCACTTAATGTAATGTCTACCCCTACACAAATCAAAAGAGCTCCAACTTTCTTCCTATAAAAAATGTGATAAGCAATAACAAGAAATACAGACAGAGGGAGAAACCTCTACTAATTTGGCTGATATTGGCTGATAATTTAAGTTTTTTGTAATCACACGCTGGCCACTTACCTTGAAGCCGAATCTTTAAAGGCTGAATTGAATTGATATAAGCTTCTCTTCCCCGAATTAAACAGATTACAGTTTTGGAAGTCATACACTAGCCATGAGATTCGAGATATTTCAACCAGCACAAACGTGGCTAACTTGAAAAGAAGTATTACTTCAGACAAAATCCAACCTAATTTACATAAATATTGACAGTAACATTTGTACTTTTACAAAACATGGTGATTTAGAAATGAATGGACGAACTCTATCACTTACACTTTTCCAAAAAGCTGATTATCAGAGAGTAGAAATGATAATTACATGGGACAAAAATATCGAGGGAAATCAATAAAAATGACTTCCACTGTCAAGTGAACTTTCTAAAACATGTACATCAATGAATGAATTACATAAAATTTGACAGTAATTAGACAGTTACAGGGCAGACCATAAAAATTGATTTTTAAAATATAAGAATGCAACATCCGATTGCATAAAATCGCTTGGTAAAGAAAAGTGAATATGTCTAAGAAACAGTATATTACAAGTAAACAGAGCTAACTACCAAGTTAACCAGCATTTGGAAGATTTACATCTTTTCAAGTCAAATTACACAGATACATTTAGTACAAAGTACGAAATAAATGTAACAAAAAGTTCAAATCTGGGTTGGCTGGGTATGCCAGGATTACCCAAGGCACAAGTAATATATTGTAGCAATAAGCCTCATAAGAATTCTAAAATTAGAACCGCAAACACAAAATAAAAATAAGTAATAATATTCAGGTACTAATAATGAAAACAACCCCTCCAGAAGCACTGGCACTTAAAAAGAGGGAGTAATCAACATTCAGTTTTTTAATACCAAACTACTCATCAATGATAAGACTAGTTCAGAAGTTCATTTATAAACCCAAATGGGGCCCTTGTCTGGGAACACACACATACATACATAAACTGTAGGTGCTTCCAAAAATTTCAAGATGCAATCATAAAAACAATTTGATTCATTACAATGACAAGAAATGAAGGTCGACAATTTCCACAAAATTCACCAACAAAGCAAGATTTCAACAATTATTAGGAATATTTACCTACACTCGTAGGAATAAAACAATCAAGCCCCACAGAAAAAATGACTGACGTAATCATAGCACAAAGTTGTCAGAAATCAGGCACCATTATGCAGAGCCTGGAAATGAGTTGATATCATAACCAAATGCACCAACCAATGCAACAATACTGAACCAACATCTCATCATTTTTACATTTGCAGGGTTAAATGGCTACCAGAGGACGGAGGGGGCAGATAGGCAGCTGAAGACAGTGAAGTGAGAGACCCCTCCGCAGTCTGAATGTCTTCAGAAGAAATCTCAACGTTAGAGCTTAGATAAGCCTGAGTGACAGCGACAGGAGAGAGCAAAGAGGAGGATGATAAATCATTAGAGGCTTCATTCAAGAACAACTCTGAAGTATGCAACTCATCAGGCTGAGAGATGGGCACGAAGGAAGGCTGAGTATTAAAGTCAACTCCAACAGATGGCGACAAGTACGAGCGCTCATTCATGTGTTCAACAGGAACTGGCGACTGCATGTATGCCTGGGTTTGCTGGTGTAGGTAGTCTCCTTCAGAAGTCACCAGGTAGGTTGCCTGTGGCAGGTCATCAACTGAAAATGCATGAGGTGAGTAACAGTCCGGCATCATAGAAGCTGAAGGAAGTGGACTGGATAGCATGGTGTGCTGGGAGTAAGAGTCTCCAGAGGGCGAGGGTGTTAAAAATGATGAGGAAGCAAATTGATCCACAGAACTGGCTGGAGACAGTTCTTCAGAAGACTGAGGGATGAGAAAAGAGTCACCCTCTATTGAACCATATGCTGAGCTATAAACCACTTCCTCAGAGTGTGAAAGTCCTGTGGGAGGCAGATCATCAGGGGAAAATGTACTTGGATCAGATGAAGCAATATTGAATTGCTCCTGAGACATTTCCAGCATTGGAAGGGAAGAAGATATGCTAGGTTCAATTACAGGTTCAGGTACACTCTCAGAGCGCTGAGAAGCCACACTAGGCTGTAATGACCGAGAATTTGTTTGATGTTGTTTGTGAGACTGGAATGAGCGGTCATTTTTCGGAGCATTTCTTTGTGAAGTATTGGGGTGTATATGAGAGAAATGATCTTCGCGGGCCCGGCGTCTGTGTCTTCTTTTAGGAGGAACATTCACAGAACGATGACGATTTGGGCCATTGTGGTTGGGTCTGGATTGATGCGAGCTGGGATAATGTTGTGTTCTGGTTTCAGAAGTTTGATGGTGAGGCGATTTGTCAGGCACACCAGAGGACTTTGACGATGCAGAAGGAGCTAATTCAGCTGGAACAGTACATACTGATGAGGAAGTATCGGCATTGCCATTGGTACTGCTAACAGTGCTGCCATTGGTGCCATCGCTGGTGCTAGTGTTGTTACTGCCATTGGGCTGTGCAAATGAATTGTCAGTCTGGATTGGACACAGTTGGGAACCCTTTTGGGCCCGCATAATAGATCTTGGGCTCGGCGGTCTGACACTTTTGGCCCTCTGTACAGCTATGTCTTTGGTCATATTAAAAACTTTTGCTGTATAGCCACGCTGGTCCTCACCATCTGTTTGGCCGTGCTTGCTAGAATGAATGCGTATGCAACTCTCTAGAGGATGGTTTTCCCTCGCAGCCACTGAGGATACAAACCACTCTGGTAGGAATGAGAGTTGTGAACGTCCATTAACAACATCTCCTGTAACATAGTGGACTCCTGGCTCCCACCGAAATCGCCAGACAGTATAGGGATCATTGCTATGAGGGCATTCCCATACTGTCCTCTGAACAAATGTCAAGAACTGGTCTAAAAATGTCATGCAAACTGCAGGGATCCAAAAGTCCTGGTTCAAGAAAAGAAAGAAACAAGATTAAAAATGCTATACCTTTTGTTTTTAAGAGCTGCAGGAAGAGAACTCAATAACTCGTAATACCTTTGCTAACTTTGGGATTTCATCCACCTTATAGAAGGCTAAGTTTTTTATAATGCCGCGGTCATCTCTGAATCCACATATAATATTACCAACATTAACAAGAAAATTTTGAGCCCACCAATTCAAAAGCTTAAACCTGAAAGGCAATCAAGAGATTAAATGGAATCTACAGATCTCAGACCTGTCAGAAAAAATTGAGAAAAAACAGCAACTTACCGTTTGAAGTTTCTTTCCTGGCGTACACAATCTATTTTCCTGCTGGTTTTCAATTCAATGAATTCAGCTAGCATAAGATCTTCCAAACAGTCTTCAAGAGGAACATCGCTTGTAACTGCATCCATTTCTGCCCCATACAACAGTCTGCGATCATTCAATTTAGTACGGAACAAACAACAAAATTCTTCACCCTCTTTAACTGGCATTTCAATGTCAGGGGGGCAGCCCGGTTGATCTTATAAAGAAACAATAGATTAGAAAATTTTAAGATGGAAAGTTACTCAACATTACTTGCAAAATGATAACCAAAGCACCTGTTGTCATATACTGCTCAAACTTAAAACCCCACGAACAAAAACGTTTTTGAGCATCATCTTTACTCATACGTTCACGCCTTTGATCAGGTGTCTCTTGAGCACACATGAAAAGGACTCCTCTGAATTTACTCACTAAGATCTCCCATCCTTGATTTTGTTCATATGGTGTAGTCATGACCTTTGTGAGAAGGCCACGAAGGCACATAAATGAAGCAACCTCCCTAGAGAAAGAAGAAACAGAAGTGCTTAATTGAAAGCTATGTATGGATATTCACTAATCACTGACAATGGTGGAATGAAATCAATGTATAGGTATAGAAGAAAAGATGTGTGCCCCTTGTGGATTCACACACAAAAATTCAATCTTCCGTTGCCAAAACTGGCATACGCAACATTCTTCTTGCCACTTACTGGTTGATGCTTAAACCACTGGAGAGCAGCCCCCGCAGCAAGTTGTCAATTTTCTCCACACTTTTGGAATGGTCAGCGCGTTGCACCTTGTCCAGTCCATGACTCAAGTCCCAGCCCAAACCCTCAGCAGTACGGGGTAAGTACATGTAGCGGAGCTGCGAGTTGTCAGCTGCGAATTTTCGGTCCTGGTCCAGGCTGAAATAACTGACAACCATGGGCTGGGCAAAGGGGGGGAAATTAGCCGTGGGTTTCACCCAAACCCGCATCCTTGTCTTGTTATTGCTGGCGTTGTTCATGTTGACAAGTCAAGAGAGGCTAGGCTAGGCCGTTAGCAGACACGTAGAGGAGGGTAGGCGAGGCGAGCTCAACCTACGAAGGTTCTAACGTCTCCGGAGTTAAGTAGCGGCGTACCCCTCACTTTCATGACGCCGTTCACCTGCAGTTGCAGTCGCTCACAAATTCGAGATGGGATATTTTCCACCAAAACATATCTACTGTACTCCCTTTAATATAATAGGCACCCTCCCTAAACACACCGAGGAATCGGATCGGACGACGCAGTTCCTATCGATTTTCTGTCGAGGTGTGTAAGAGGGGGCGGAAAAAGAGGGGAAGGGGGGGGGGAGGAAGGAGAAGGAGAAGGAGAAGGGAAGGGAAACTATCCACAATTTTGTGTTTGCAAGAAATGGCAAATGAAGAATTGATTGCTGTTATCCGACCCACCTAAAACAGATACTCGACCATAAATACTCTGCAATAAGTGCAAGGCATCCGATACAGGGGTCTGTAGAGAGGTAGCTGTGCAGCCTGCAGCTCGCGATGAGCATAAAACTAATCAAGAAAATGTCAAAAACAGTTCAGGGTTTTTTTCCCTTCTATTCCTGGCATCTTTCTATTGGAATCAGATCCAGATGTAGACAGATCCGTTCCCCTCCCATTCCCTCCTTCCCATATCTTCACTTCCGCCTTCTTCCCTGTCCCTTCCCTGTTCCTCACCTTCCTCCCTCACCTTCCTTTCCTTCCTCTCTTTCTTCCTTCCAGGCGAGCGAGGCGACATAAACAATACATTCGCTTCACTCAAATTTTGTTTTTAGGATGTCGAGAAGCGGCTTGAAGACTGTTCGTTTATGAGACACTTATTTTTGAATGATGGAACACAGTTTCTAGTGTGTGTCAAGTCTTGGCTGCGTTAGCGGGCCTTTTTGTGAGGTGCTATGCTAGGTTAGACAGTTCATATCTTTCTTCCCGTATTATTTTTTGCTGAATTTGTTTAATGCTGTGCGCTTTAATAGTTAAAAATAAATGATTTACTTTTATTCCTACCTTAATCAAACATATTCTCTGTTCTTAAACGAATATTGTCTTGTCACTTGATATCCAAAATCAACTGTTCAGAGCAAGGTGTTTTGATAATATTGAATCATATCATAAACATGATTAATGTATTTTTCATATATTTATAGATGTAGCACCTTAGAAGCTTCCTACCTACTCCTCCTTTTCTGTCATGATGACTCACAAAACAAGTGGAAGTAGTGGCAAGAAAAAAGTTCAGGTAGTGTAGTCTTTCACTCGTTTGTGGCACAGAATACTGAAATACAGATGATAACTGAATTTTTCGTCAGGTATCTTATGTTATTCGAGATGAGATTGAGCCGAGGCACCGTTCAGGAGTTAATTCGCTGCAGTATTCGCCGCCCCTGGATAGGCTGTATTCTGCTGGACGGGATGGTATCATTCGAGTATGGACACCTGGCAACTCCAAAGAACCACTTGGTCTCACCATGGAGCATCATACAGATTGGGTCAATGATATAGTTTTGTGCTGTGGGGGAAGAAATTGTTAGTTACTGTAATGATTCTGTCGTACACAAGTTGTTAATTCCCTGCTGCCATAATTATTCTTATCCCATTTCACCCTTTCTACAGTGATATCAGCAAGTTCAGACACTACTGTGAAAGTCTGGAATGCTCATAAGGGATTTTGTATGTCAACTCTTCGAACCCATAAAGATTATGTGAAAGCATTAGCTTATGCTAAGGATCGAGAGCAAGTTGCCTCAGCAGGGTTAGATCGAGCAATCTTCCTCTGGGACATTAATACATTAACAGCTTTAACTGCCAGCAACAATGTGGTTACCAGTAAGTAATTTTGCATTGAATGTTCTTATTTGCCTTTGTTACTGTAAGGAAACTAATAATTTTTGCTTTTTCAATAGCATCATCTGTAAGTGGAAACAAAGATTCAATATACAGCTTGGCAATGAATCCGTCTGGGACAGTAATTGTTAGTGGTTCCACTGAAAAAGTGCTCAGGGTGTGGGATCCACGTACATGTAGTAAATTAATGAAGCTGAAAGGTACAATGGGTCTTAGAGCCTCTTTTCCCAATCAATCAATGTCTGGATAACAGTTCCAAATAATATCTTTTTGTTTTTCCTGCTTGTCTAGGCCACAAGGACAATGTCAAGGCACTTGCCGTAAATAGGGATGGTACTCAATGCCTTTCAGGTAGTTCTGATGGTACAATGAAGCTCTGGTCCTTGGGCCAACAGCGTTGTATGCAAACATTTCACATACATGATGAAGGTGTATGGGCTCTTCTTGTATGTATTTTCCCATATTTTTGAAAGTATGTAAAAGTTTATATCCATGGTATTTACGTTTCAAATAATTGTCTTTATGCTTTGCAGGTTAATGATTCATTTACCCATGTACTCTCAGGTGGTAGAGACCGTAAAATATTTATGACTGACTTACGAAATCCGGATAGAAGGGTTTTAGTATGTGAGGAAAGTGAACCTGTTCTTAAAATGATTTCGACTCCTGATCAGACTGGAATTTGGGTTGCAACATCTGCATCTGCCATCAAACAATGGGTGGGTGTCTTTATAGCGATCACCTAATGTTTAAACAGCGTGGAAAGCTTCTTAGTCTTTTATCTTGTTTTTTCCTTTTGGAACCTGTTTCATGTACTTTTGCATCTTAACTTTGCAGAGTCTTCCAAAATTACCTACCTTGTCTGAAAGTAGTCACCCCAATGACTATGAAGAAGCTCCTAAACCATCCAACACAAAACCAGAAAAAATGATTAAAGGTGGAGCTGCTATACGACAATTTAGTGTACTTAATGACAAGAGACATATTGTTACCAAAGATACTGAAAATAATGTTGCTGTTTATGATGTTCTCAAGGTGATTGACAGATTAAAATAATGTAACAGTCACATTGCTGTCATCTGGAACTTAATTAATTATTATTACTAAATTTTAAATTTCAGGCCATAAAAGTGGAAGATATGGGTCCAGTTGACTATGAAGAAGAAATCAAAAAGAGGCAAAAGATGGTTTACGTGCCCAATTGGTTTAATATTGACTTAAAAACTGGGGTATGAATTTAGACAATTTGTCAGAAAGAGAACTCATAATACCTGGTAGTATGTTCTTTCTTTACAAATGATTACAAATCTTTTTTGTGTTTCAGATGCTGACTATTCACTTAGGCCAGGATGAGAACGATTGCTTTTCTGCCTGGGTTTCTACCAAAGAGGCTGGCCTCTCTGCAGGAGATGCTGCTGACCAAAAAGGTTTGTTTATCAAGGAGCTGACACTAGCCATTCGGATGAACAAAAATAATTTTTTCATAAACTTCTTTTTCCATAGTGAATTATGGAAATCTAGTATTGCAAGCCTTGTTAGAGCATTGGTGGAGACCATTAGCTAATGACGAAGAGGCTGATGGTCAAGGCGATTCTCCTAGTGCTGGAAGCAACACTCACACAAGAGGTGGAAATGAATACTTCTCAGTTCCTGGTCACACTCCTGTCATATTAAGGTTTGTGAAAAGTGGAAATTTGGAAGGTGAAATGTTGTATTTATTAAAGTTGATGTTGGTTGATGTTGTTTGATCTTGCAGTGAAGTTGGTGGCAGAACATTATATCGCCTTCTTGCACGAGATGCAGGGGGTGAAACTGAAGGAGTGCTCTTAAATGAAACAGTCCCATCATGGGTAGTTGATATAGTGATGGAAAAAACACTTCCAGTTTTCATAAAAATCCCATTTTACCTTTTGCCTCATGGTTCAACAGGAATGCGAACTAAGAAGTGAGTAACGGGAATACTATTGAAGCTTTCTTTCCGTGATATGCTGTAGTTCTAATCAATTCACATGTCTTCTGTTACTGTACAACAATAGGGATAGACTGATTGCAAACGACTTCATTCAAGTTCGGAAAGTCGCTGAACACGTGCTGGAGAAAGTGCTTGGTGCAGGTTCAGAAAGTGGATCTGTTGCTGCAGGACCGACAAGTGCTGAGAAAGAGGCAGAAGACACCCAAGAATCAAACTCATTGGCTGAGGAGAAAGTAGAGCTCCTCTGTAATGACATTGTAAGTTGAAGGCAGCACTGTGCAGCCCTGTCCTGCTACTGGTAGTGGCTTTGTTATCGTCTCGTATCATCCTCGTGTCTGTTTGCCCCAGATGCTGGAACCCAACATGGATTTGCGGACGGTGCGGCACTTTATCTGGAAGTCTTCGTCGGACCTAGTGCTTCACTACAGGCCCGTGAAATGATCCGGGCTTGCCTCGGACCCGGTCCCGCCCCCTCCCCCATCCCCGCCCTCACCCCCACCCCTACCTCCAACCCTTCCCTTTCTCCCGCTCCCCTCACCACCCCCTCTCTCCACTACCCCAAGCCTCGCCCCCGACATCGTCCTCACACCGGCTCCCGCTCCCGCCCCACGGGCTTCACCTCAGGCCCTGCTGGGAGCTACTCGCTGCTCCCCATACAAGTGCTCGTCTGTGTGAATGGATGAGAGTGGAGGTGCAGGGAAGTGAAATGTGAGGTGTGTTGTACTCGAAATCCCCCAGTACCTGATAGTGATTGCCTGGTGATCGTATTATTAAGTAGTTTTCCTAGATCCCATTCAAATGTTGCTCGGGATGAACAGACTCTTCTCCAGCAATGTGTTGAGTGCTGAACATAGATCATATCAAGGTTCTGATCTTTTGTTTCCTTCTATCCTATGACTCTATATGTTTTTAGCATTGATTTGTAGATACTTGTAAAGTTATAATCAAAATTATTACTAGTTTTGTTTTTTGAATTCTTTGTGTTGGTATCTCCAAATTTCACCCATTGATTACTTCACTACTTGTCCTTGACCATGGTGCCAAGTTTGATCTGTGCCAATTTGGAATGGTGTTAAATCATGGTTAAATCAAATATTATATTTCTTAGATCACCACTGGTCACACATTCTGAGACAAATTATATGATGTGTAATGTATAGTTATACTGAGGTTGAAAAACCAACATTCTTATTTACCATTACAAAGGACTGTAATATTGACAACACGAGATTCTTTCCTGACCTTT
The DNA here is from genome assembly GCA_038380765.1 of Odontothrips loti. NCBI lineage: Eukaryota > Metazoa > Arthropoda > Insecta > Thysanoptera > Thripidae > Odontothrips > Odontothrips loti. The sequence goes on along the minus strand of CM076257.1, from coordinate 14,493,733 downwards.
CCTTAAGAGTCCAAGTCATGAGTATTAACTGTATAGTGTAAATAGATAGTATAGATAATAGATACCCATAGGGATACATATAGTTATGGTGAGCTATAACATTCCTGGCCTCATGTGTCTTGCGGTCTGCATCAGAGTCTGTCAAGCCATCAAGCCTCCAGGCTGTCAGGGCCTTCAAAATATTTTGTTTCAAGAAGTAAGGAAAATGATAGCAAGTAGAAATGTTGATAATAACTTCTCATGCTCTAGAAGCTACTTTTTATTGTTTCCTTTTTTAATGTCATGGATTACATGATATTTTGATGGTTGAATGATGGAATCCCTTTTATACCTTTATCATTCCTTTATTTTGTGTTTTCTCTGTGGGCTGATTGCAATGTGATTATTTTGTGATGTAGTCTTGACACTTATGTTACGTGTAGTGAATGGTTTTCCACAGCCAAAGAAAGTGTGTTAAAGTAAGATTTGTTAAAGTTTTTCATAATTTGGAAGTTGATGTGTTCGAAAACTTCAGTATTTTTCTTATTTTTCCACATTTTCATACGCTAGGTTGGGCTGGGTCTTGGTAGAACTGATATTCCAGTATTCTTGAAAAAATAACTGGTTACCCAAAACTGGCCAGTTAACAGACAATAGTCAAACAGTTATAAATTATCTGCCGCTAATGTCAACATACCATCTATCCATCTTGCAAGATTACACCCGCTGGCATCAACCAGGGATTATTAAATTTCACCAGACTGACTGCATTATCTGTAGTAGACACTAATCATTGACTTTTGCCTCTTACAACACTGCCATCCAGAAATCCTAAAATTACTTTTTCTCTACTATGCTAAGTTTGGCTTGAAATGTGATGAAAAGTTTAATGCCTTCTCTTAAATTTAAAAAAAAAATAGTAGACCTTGTTCTGTGAAATGTATTTGAGTTAGTTATGGTAGTGTGTTAACAGTTGTTATTCAATTTTTTTCCTATGCTGTGCGACCACAACACATCATATGCATTTTTAATTTGATAACTGGGAACAAGCTATTTGTCAGAAGAGCTTATGTAGTCCATGAACTGTTGTGCTGTGCCGTTGCTGATGTACAATGACTGTTGTAGCATTTATACAGTGACACTGCATGTCTGGATGTTTTTATTGAACATATCATTCATACCTCATTATCCAGGTCGAATGCTGTGATCAGTGTTAGAATGTTGAGTTTGGCACAGTTTTCTTGACAGTCAGCATCTTCAAATATGCCATGATAAAGTTGTGGAATCATTACTTAAATTGGATGAATCCATATTATGATGAGTATTTTCACCTCTTGTTACTTTGACGCAACGCTCGGTTGCTGCAAATTTTGTGATATAAATATTGTTTTTAAAGATAAGATTTGTTTACTCCCATTCATTGCGGTTGTAAATTCCTACAAATAAAATTTCCAGTGCTATTTTTTTCTAAAAGGAATATACTTACTTTCAAAAGATTAGGTTGCAGAGTAGAAGGGTCATTACTGTTGTCAACCAAATATTTTCTGAAGGACCATTCAACACCCGATATGAGAGGAAAGCGAGTGTGAATAAGTGTCCGTGCTCAGGCAGTATGTGGTCTTAGAATTAAAGAGACTTTTCTGCATGTAACACTCCTTTTAATGTTATAATAAATCGGCATCGACTGCAATGGTCTTTTTTTCTTTTCCAATATCACTAGAGAGTATTGTTAGTGTACACGTGATTTTCACAGTTCCAGCCACTACTAGTCGAATTCTCCCGACTGCTCGGCTGTGATGCCCTTGAAGGAGAACGGCTCAAAGGCGTAGCCGTTACCTGAGTAGAACTTGCTCATGAACTCCACCCTAGGGAAATGACAAGAGAATGCAAAGCTGAAAGTGTAGATAAGGGAAGCAATAGCTGAAGGGTGAGGCAAGGGGGATCACCTTAAAAAAAGACATACTGTGGACAAAAAAAATTACAACAATCAGAAAACTGATAAAATCTGGATTATATTATTTTTTTAAAGTCAAAAATGTTAAAGAATTCAGAAGAAAAAACGCACCAGAGAGAAATAAAAAAGACAGGTGTAGGCCGATACTCTTTCATATAAATCAATTTCTTGTTAAAAAAAAAAAACACGGGGAAAAATAATAAGGATGTGTATTTATCGGGAACGGAAAGGGTATTGCACTGACCAGTGTAGACGCAGCGTGTGCAGGAAGGCGGACAGTCCCTCCATGAGCACGAGGACGGAGACGGTGAAGAGGAGCCAGAGCGCGAACACCACGTAGATGATGATGCCGCCAGGGATACTCCACTGGGTGCCGCTGGGGGCAGAGCAGAGCACAGCAGCCGTCAGCGTCAGACACTGTCCCCTCCCCTCTCACCTCCGGGCCCGCGCACGCCCCCACCTCCACCCTGGTACTCACCCCATTCCCGGCATCGTTGCGCCTATCACGATCGCCTTGCGGAACACCATACTCCACAGCACGTCGGACAGCTCTGCAAGCAACCGAGACGAATTCATTCATTCCGTCTCAACAAAACTGCCCATTTCGCGCCACGAAGTGCCTTCGCCTCCCACTCCGTGTGTGGTACTTACGGGCGTGCGCCAGCGACAGCGCCCACAGCCGGAGGTAGGACGCGGTGTGCGACACGGTGGACAGCACGTACTCCACCGTGTGGATGGCCTGGTGCACCATGATCTCGCTGAAGGGCTCCTCGTGCCCGTCGTCCTCTTCGTCGTGGTCGTCGGACGACCTCAGCGCCTGCTCGGCGTCTCCGGCCACGCTCCCGTTGGACATGGACTGTAGCAAGGATAGGTGCCGAGCCGTAAGGACATATGGAAGTCCAGGGGGACTCTGGCCGGTTTCGGCCCTGGTCACTCACCTTCCTGGCCGCCGGGGACTTCTTGCCCCGCTTCCGGTAGGCGTAGTAGGCGGGCTTGGCGAAGAGCAAGATGGGGATCTGCAGCAGCGCCAGCACGAGGAAGGCCGTCTGTATCTGGCGCTGCCCCGTGAACATGTACTGCTTGCAGGGCTCGGGGGGCATCGCGTTCTCACTCAGGAGGATCATGTTGATGAAGGTGATAAGCACGGAGGGGGCACACTTGGACGACAGCGGGTCCGTATCGAGTTCTGTCGGGGACACGGGAGCTGGTCAGAAGTATACGTCACGCCGGAGGCTTCGAGGTCACTAGCGATACGCACCTACGGTCGAGTAGTACGTAAAGTACTTGAAGACGATCATGAACACCATGTACCCGAACATAAGCAGAAGGAAGAGGATCTGGGGGACGAAGTCAAAGATGATGTTCTCGTACTTCTTCGTGTTCCTGTGGGGACGCGACAGATTAGCTGTTGTTCGACTGTTGGGGCTCGCAGCCACGAATCACACCAGAGACCCTGTCACACTGACACAAAATTGACCACGCTGAGGCAGATGCCGAAGACCATGTGCACCACGGCCACAATGATGGAGAACTTCATCTTGAACGAGTTGAGGAAGACGATCTTGTTTTCCGCGCTCTGCAAGAGAATACGGACGGAGGATTGGTTGTGGCAGAGTGCGGCACACAGAAAGTAAGGCACAGGCCCAGGTCCGACTCCCTCCGGACTGTATAGTACTCGCCTGCCAGGCCGGGTCCAGCCCCATGTAGTAGGGGTGGCCGCGGAAGGCTGGTTTATCCATGTCCGACGCGGGGTTCATCTCCAGCTTGGCGTTCTCGGCGAGGTTCTTCTTGTCGAAGTTGTTGGACCAGGCGGAGCCAAAGATGTTGAGCGACAGCGAGAAGATGTCGTTGTACATGAGGCCGGTGTACATGGAGAAGAAGCCCATCAGCAGAATGATGTAGCGGCCGCCGAAGAAGATGTCCCATATCTAGAAGCACGAACAGTACCGCCACGTACGTACAGCGTACAGGTGACCGTCTCCCCCTCCCCCTCCCCCTCCTTCCCTTCCTCCTCTCTCCGCTCACCTCCCCCCACTTCTTGCCAGTCAGGTTCTTCTCGAAGAAGCACATCCAGCCCGCGAACAGCGTGATGATCAGGCCGTGGCCCACGTCGCCGAACATGACGGCGAACAGGAAGGGGAAGGTGATGAGGGTGAAGCATCCTGTGGGGAACCAGAACCAGTCCGTCAGCCGTCAGCTAGCCCAGGGGTGCCGATCACATCACAGACTGCTAACGCTGACCTGGGTTCACCTCCCGGTAGGTGGACACGGCGTAGGCGTCGATCAGGGTCTGGAAGCCTCGGGTGAACTTGTTGAGGCGGACGTAGCTGGGGGGGCTGTCCTTGGTCGTCAGGATGTTGACGAACGAGTTGATGGTGCTGCCGACAGCTTTCTGCGTGACACGGAATGGGTATGAGAACAGTCACGGGCCGCTCTGTGTGTGTGTGCGCGCGCGCGCACACACACACACACACACCACCTCGTTGAACACCCACCCCGCCATCCTCGAGAGCCCGACGCACGCGGTGCAGCTCCCTGTCCGGCACCCAGCACTCGCCGATCAGGCACTTGTTGGTCACGTCCATGTTGAACATGTTGAGGGTGTGGTAGATGGCCTTCATCTTGCGCACCGAGACGATCCACGTCTTGAGCTCCTTGGCCACGGCCACCAGCACGCGGTGGCGGTGGTCCAGCGTCTGCGACAGCACCTGAAGGGGGCAGTGGAAACAGCCGTCTCGTCAGCGGTGCCGGGCGGAGCGTGAGCTTCGTGTTGGCCTCGGTACGCACCACGTTCACATCCTCCAGGCGGACCCGCAGCTCCTTGACGACAGATTCGCGCTCACTGGCGGAGGCCGGGCACGTGTAGAGGGAAGCGTGGAAGCCGTTGCAAACCTTCTTGAGGCGGGACTTGAGGTTCTCACCCTGGTAGAAGGCGACGAACGCCGTCTTGTAGATCTGCTGGCCCTGCAACCGCGGCGTTCAGGTTCAGGTTAGAGAAAAAGAGAGAGAGAGAGAGAGAGAGAGAGAGAGAGAGAGAGAGAGAGAGAGAGAGAGAGAGAGAGAGAGAGAGAGAGAGAGAGAGTTAGTTTTTGGATGTTTTACTGGGGGGATTTTTGTTACAATTTAGGCCAGGGAGGAGTCACTAAGGAGACGTGCGGTGTTTTTGTTTCCTTAAGAAAAGAATTTTGGTTTTTGTGATGCAGTGTAGCGTAGTGTAGAGAGAGAGAGAGAGAGAGAGAGAGAGAGAGAGAGAGAGAGAGAGAGAGAGAGAGAGAGAGAGAGAGAGAGAGAGAGAGAGAGAGAGAGAGAGAGAGAGAGAGAGAGAGAGAGAGAGAGAGAGGGGGGGGGGGAGGTCGTCCCCTCCCATGGGACCCGCGCCTGGAAGAGAGAGCCGGTCGGGCGGCAGCGGCAGTAGAGCACCGCTAGCGCCCGGCGGCCGGCGGGTAGGCAGCCGGGGAGCACCGGCGCTCGGCGGCCTGCCTACCCTCCGCTTGACAGGCGCCCTTACCGAGGTCGGATCCTCGAGCGGCTCCTCCAGCTCGGCCTGCTTGAGGAACACGTTGCCCCTGGACACGCGCCACAGCATGCGCTCGAAGCCGGGCACGCGCTCCCGGGGGATGACCCCCGCGATGAACCTGCACAGCACAGAGACCCCCGTCAGCGAGGACAGCGAGCTCCGGGCGCCGAGCGGCCGCTGCTGCCTGCGGCGGCGGACCCAGCGCCTGGCCGGGTGGCAAGGGTCCCTCGGGAGCGGAGGGTTGCATGCAGAAGCAGATGAGCGACACCTACCGTGACACGTGACTCGTGCGCTAGAGTACTAGAAATGGGCTCGCAACCAGCGATAGGCGTAAGCAGCGGCGTACTGACAGCCGCCTCCTCCTCTTTAGCACCAGTAAGCCAATGCAAAAGCAACCAGGTTGGGGGTGGGGGGTGAAAGCGAAAAGGACATCACTCTCCATCCAGCTCCCGTGGAATCGAAACCACCCGAAAAAATTGGGTCATCCAATAGAAAAAAAACGACAAGACAATGCCCCATTTGGGAAAAAAAAAGTCTAAAAATACCCTCGCACACAGCCAGCTTGGAGGAGTCTCGATTATTTCCCGATACGTTTCCATGCTATTTACAGCGGACTACGACAGCGGAGCTGCTCGACTCCAAGCTGGCGGTGGCGGCCTGAGACACGCATGCCCTGTACACCAAGCATAACCCTCTCTATGTGCTCTATGTACAAGATCCTGGTGTCTGCAGGCCGTGGCTAGCCGTGGCATGGCCGGGCTGCGGAGTGCGGAGTGCTAGGGCGGCAGACGCTAGACGTACCCCAGCCGGCCTCGATCGTCACTCTGAATGAGCACTCTGTTGGAGTCCGACTCCTCTTGCTGAAACACAAATGGCGTCGCTGCTGTGAACAGATCACATTCCTGCGGTGGCTGTAAGTCCGTCTGGTTCAAACCTGCTGCCTCCTGCGGTGGGCTGCGCCCTGACGGCGTTCCCCGGCGTCCTCCGGGGTCCTCCGGGGGGTTCTCCGGGGTCCTCCGGGGGGTTCTCCGGAGTCCTCCGGGGGGTTCTCCGGAGTCCTCCGGGGGGTTCTCTGGAGTCCTCCGGGGGGTTCTCTGGAGTCCTCCGGGGGGTTCTCCGGAGTCCTCCGGGGGGTTCTCTGGAGTCCTCCGGGGGGTTCTCTGGAGTCCTCCGGGGGGTTCTCCGGAGTCCTCCGGGGGGTTCTCTGGAGTCCTCCGGGGGGTTCTCTGGAGTCCTCCGGGGGGTTCTCCGGAGTCCTCCGGGGGGTTCTCTGGAGTCCTCCGGGGGGTTCTCTGGAGTCCTCCGGGGGGTTCTCCGTGGAATCCCCGCTCCCGGCCCCGCCCACCCGGAGGCCCCGGAGGCCCCGGAGGCCCCGGAGCCCAGGGCACCGTCGGGCGCAGCGTGAGACTCCTGTCGGGGGACGTAGGACCGTCGCCTTACCTCTGCCATGAAGGTCTGTGCCTTCTCCAGGACGTAGCGCATCTCCTTGAGCTCCTTGAAGTTGTTCTTGAGGTTAACGCCGTTCTGGCTCAGCTCCAGGATCTCGGTCTCCGTCTTCTCGACCCGAGCCTGGCCGACAGCAGAACGGTTATGCGAGGGGGTTGAAGCCCACGTGGCCGGCGTTGAACTGAGTTGCTGCGCCACTCACCTCCAGGTCGATGATCTCGCGGGGGTTGGGCGCCTTGGGCTGCTCGGTGGGCTCGCGGATGGCGACACCATCCCGGCGCACCTCCTCCTCGATGTAGCGCAGCCGCCGCTCCAGCTCGTCACAGCGCCGCACCTCGCTCACGAACTTGCGGGAGAAGGAGCTGACGGACGTGTTGAGCTGGACGTGCACGTCGAGGCTGGGTTAGTGGGGAGGTCGTGTGGGCCGCCGGGGCCGCAGCAGGCTGGAGGGTACTCACGTCCCGGAACTGAGCGACGCCCATCTCCCCGAGCGTGGACACGGAGGCGTAGGCGGCCTCGGGCTGGACGAAGAGCTGGCACAGCGCCATCTCCTCGGACCGGAACATGGACCCCATCCTAAGCGAGGGGAGGAAAATGTTTTGGTTTTTTCAATCGTGCAGGTCGGAATCGAAAAATGTTGTTTTTTAATTTTTGTATTTCACAGAAGCGTGCCGCCTGCAATGTTGGTTTCCTTCGGCGATCGATGCCTTATCACTCAGGACGCCCTTTATCGGACTTCCTTGGCGAGGCGTCGATAAGAAACGCCTGACAGTCATCGGTGATGACCGGCATGTGACTATGCCAGCCGTCACGGGGCACGCATAGCGCTCGCCCCCGCGATCCGAAATCCAGAATGAGAAAACAAAATCATGTGCGCATTGAAGTAGAAAGAACGGACACGTGCACGACATTCGGCAATTGCTGAGAAATTTATCATAGAACGGTGAACGAAATTTTCTCGAAGCTGAGAAAATGGCAATTACGTCTAATTCCCGAGACCAGCTTGATTTGAAGTCGCCGACTGACTCAACTCTTGAATTTCCCGGTCGGAACCTGACTGCTTTTCGTACAAAGTTTAGGACGGGGAAGGACACGACTTGGATGGTCAAAGAACTACTAACCTGTTGGGGTTTTTTTTTCGCCGTCCGGCGGGCACGACCGATCGGGTAGAGATTCTCCGACGGACTGGTAATACCTGCAATGCAGTGCGCAGATAACGGAATGTAAGTACTCGAGGTACAGCGCCTGCGAGCGCGAGCTGCAGTGTTGCCTACTTCGCAGGCGTTCCGCTGCGGACCGGACCCGGACCGGGGGTGTGCGTTATTTGGTTGTCGCGTTTCTGCTCTCATGTTTCAGCATTTTATCAGCTACTAGGAACTGCGATGATATTTTTGTCTGGATTGCGGGCGGTATCTAGAAACACGCCGCGATTTATGCCGGGATTTGCCGTAGGATCGGTTGCCGTGAATTCGGACACTCGCGCGAGTCCCCCCCCCCCCCCCCCAACACACACACACACAAACTCTCTCACCGATCGTCAGATGTTCGCGGCTGGGGTGGAAAGAAGTGGCAACGTTGCGCTGTGTTTACCTTTTTGAGTTATGTTATGGCATCCGTTCAAGTTTAATTTAGTATTTATTGCTTTCCCCGCGAAACCTGCCCATGATTTCCATAGTTTTAGTGTCGGCTTGTCATCCAGTTGAGTTGTCAGTGTTTACTTTTCGCTGTCCCACCCGACAATGAAGAAGACCGCTGAGTCGACCGTTTAGCATTTCCATGAGGACGATGGCCTTATCTTCTGGTTTCCTGCCGTTTCAGTTCACAAAATACCCCGCACACTCTAACGTGGATACAGCTATTTCTTTTAGCCGTGGTGTTGTTATTTCTATCGTTCCAAAATGTGTCAAATGTCTCAGAAATGATGACCACTCTGCTGGGAGAGGTTAGGTCGTCCTGTGGTTTTTTAAAAGACACTTAATTACAATGTCAACCCTGTTTTAAAAATCCATCTTCTTGTGGGTGTTCTTTTTTTACTGTTTTGTAAGGTATTGATTTATGGGCTTACAAGTTCTATGTACCATATTAATCTGTATACTAGTATTGTCTTCAGTTCTTTGATGTGTTTTTACCATTATCTTTCAGTTCAGAAAAGCAGCAACATGTCTAATACCATGATGCAACAGTATGTTAAGGGGCTTAAGTCCCGGAGCGATGAGACGAGGAAAAAAGCAGCAAGAGAACTTCTCCAATATGTAAGGATTGCATTAAGCATGCTGAAATATGTTGAAGCCTTATTGTCCCCCCTCCCCCATTCAGTACTGCTAGATTCTGTTTGCCTTTTCAGCTTACAACAGAACTTAGAGAAGTATCTCTGGAGGAGCAGGCTTCATTCATGGATGAATTCAATGATCACATCTTTGAGATGGTTTCAGGATCTGATGTGAATGAAAAAAAGGGTGGCATATTGGCAATAGGTTTGTGTCTTAATTTTCTCTTTGTTGTTGCTGTTTCCTCAGCTGTGGACAGACACATCTAAGTACTTTATTTCTGTATGTTTACAGTGTGTTTAATTGAAGCTGATGTTGGAAATATCAACACTCGAATTGGCCGCTTTGCTAACTATTTGCGCAATTTACTTCCATCTAATGACACTGGGGTGATGGAACTAGCAGCTCACACAGTTGGTATGCTAGCCCTGGTTTCTGGCACTTATGCTGCAGAATATTTTGAGTTTGAGGTGAAACGTGCATTTGAATGGCTGGGTGGAGACCGGAATGAGGGGAAACGATTAGCAGCGGTGAGCCAAGCACTTCATTTTTCATGAATGTTTCTTTCAAGATGTCTATTTCATTGTATATAGTAGGTACCACATAGTAGATGACCTATTTAATTTTTCTCACAGGTCCTAGTGCTAAGGAAGTTGGCTCTGTCAGTTCCAACATATTTCTTCCAGCAAGTTCATACTTTCTTTGACTTAATTTTTAATGCTGTTCGTGATCCCAAACCTGCCATCCGTGAGGGAGCTGTTGAAGCAATACGAGCAGCGCTCATAGCTACTAGTCAGAGAGAGATGGCAAAACAAGCTCAGAAACCGACATGGTACTACCCATCAAATGTGTCTCGTTTGTGGTTTCACCTTGTGGAGGGTGTGAAATAATTTTTTGTGTTCTTTTTTTCTCTGTAAGGTACAAACAATGCTTTGATGAAGTGGTTAAGGGCTTCGAGGAAATAGCATTTCGAGAAAGAGGCACTAACAGAGAGGACAGAGTTCATGGTTCACTTCTTGTTCTCAATGAATTATTCCGTTGTGCTAATGCCAGTTGGGAAAGAAAATATGTCAGTCTCATGGAGAAGCTACAGAGCCAACCAGAGACAAAAACTGAAGTAAGTACTTAGTAATTACATAACTACATAACTTGGCCTTTAAAAATATGTGTCTCTTCTCTAACACATTGTGGAATGTTTCAGGAATGTTTAGATATTGTTACATTGCACCGTAAGCCACCTATATGTGCAAAATCTCCGATTGGTCCTCATCGTGAAACAACTCCTTCTGTTAGGATCATATATGAGAGTGCAGCATGCCGTCAACTGATAGTGGAGAGATATGATGAAATATGTTCATGTGTTTTAGCACAACGTATTGTGCGCAACTCTCACCTGCAACACACTCTTCTAACAGTTCTACCAAGGCTTGCTGCTTTCAATCGTGAAAAATTTAGGAAACAGTAAGTGAATTAAAAATTTACCTTCACATTATTACAATTTGATACTTAATCAAATTTTTTTATTCCAGCCATTTGCACACTTCAATTGTATACCTCATCAGCAGTCTAAGAAGTCGTGAGAAAGATCGCTCCACTGCCTTTACAGCACTTGGTTTATTGGCTGTGGCTGTTGAAGATGATATCAAAGAGTACATTCCCAAAATTATGGAAGTGATACGGTCTTCTCTTCCTTCCAAGGTATGACTATGAGGAATGCGAAATGGGCATGTACTCTACACTTGTTGCAACTTTACTCATTGTATTTTTTTTTATTTTTTTTTCTTCAGGATACACCTAGCAAGAAAAGATTTGCTCCCCTGGAGCCTACTGTGCTCGTGTGCATATCCTTAATTGGTGAGGCTGTTGGTTCTGACTTACATCATGAAATCCGTGATCTTCTGGAACCCTTGTGGTCCACAGGGTTGAGTGCAACTCTTGACACATGCTTGCGAACTCTAGCTGTCAGTGTTCCACAGTTGAAGAAGGAAATATCAGAAGGTTATGCATTGCTGCATTGTTGTGGCATAATTATGAGTTAATGGTTTTGTCACTGTCTAACGCTGCTATGGGCTATTCAGGTTTACTTCGTATGCTGTCTCAAGTCCTCATGCACAAGCAACTTCGACATCCTGGGATGCCTCGCAACATGCCTCTTAGTGGTGGTGGTTTGACAAGTAGTTCATCAGTCCCATACAACCTCAGTTCTCCCGAGGGATATGACACCCAAAGTATTGTTCTTGCTCTTCGTACCCTTGGCAGTTTTAACTTTGATGGTATGTTTCCAGCCAGAATGTGAACTTGCCCATCATTTCCATTTTTAATCACCACTCTCATCTGTTAAACTCTTTTTGGATCTCTTCTATGTTGATTTGTTTTACTTTTTTCCCTTGGTAGGCTACTCTTTGCTACAGTTTGTTCGGAGATGTGCAGACCATTTCTTAACTAGTGAACAGCAAGAAATTCGACTGGAGACTGTTCGTACTTGCAGCCGTCTATTAAAACTTGCCCTTGAATCTTGTGGAAAAAGGCCATCAGACAGTCTAAAAGATACTGTTGCGGAAGTAATAAAAAAACTTCTCATTGTTGGTATAACAGATACAGGTACGTGATCCTTTGTCATTTAAAAAAAATGTATTTTATCATGCAATACAGACTAACAAAATATTATCCTCAGATGCTGATGTACGATATTGGGTTTTGGCATCCCTTGATTCAAGCTTTGATATCCACCTTGCTCAAGCTGAAAACCTAAGTGCTTTGTTTGTGTCTATGAACGATGAGGTGTTTGAAATAAGAGAACTATCAATCTGTACAATTGGTCGTTTGTGCAGTCTTAACCCTGCGTATGCTATGCCAGCTCTTCGCAAAACTTTAATGCAGGTAAAAATATTCGAAATTTGCTGCATTCCATTTATTTAAACTGTGTACTTTATTTTACATCCTCTGAAATGTCACTCATTTTTTAGTTCCTCACCGAGCTGGAATACTCTGGCATGGGTAGAAACAAGGAACAGAGTGCTCGCATGTTGGATCATCTCGTTGTTCATGCACCGCGCCTCTTAGAACCTTACATGGAGGCTGTACTGAAGGTGCTTGTTCCTAAGCTACGTGAGCTGGACCTAAACCCCGGGGTAGTCGTCAGTATTTTGAGATGTATTGGTGATCTGGCAGAAGTATGTTGAGTACTTAACTGTACCTCCTTTTATTTCCTAGTGTTTTGTATGTGTCATAAACTCGCACTTTATATGGAATGCATTTATGCTAATTATTTGTCTTCTAAGGTCAGTGGGAGTGCAATGATGCCATGGATGGATGAACTTCTTGCTATCCTTTTAGAAATGCTGGGAGATAGCTCATCACCAGAGAAAAGAGGAATTGCATTGTGGGTTTTGGGGCGTCTTGTTAGTTCTACGGGTTTTGTAGTACGCCCGTACAACAAATATCCTCAGCTCCTTGAAGTGCTTACCAATTTCTTGAAGACAGAACAACAGTCCACCAACAGGTATAATTTCTTACTCTGTACCAATTTACAACTGCGGAATAGATTGTTGGACCTCTATTTGTGTCTTTGTGTTTTTCAGGAGAGAAACTATTCGTGTGCTTGGTTTATTGGGTGCTCTGGACCCATACAAACACAAGATGAATCTTGGACAGATTGACTCTCAAATTGATTCTACTGCTTTGCTTGCTATGACAGATGGAAAGGGAGAGATGGACTCTAGCCACGGTAAATTTAATCTGTGCTTGCTGCTTGTGTTCCTTTTGTTATCCTTAAATATTGCTTTTGTTGAGGGTCTTCACCTGCCTTAATTGGAACGTTTGTTTATTTTAGAGCTAACAACTAGTGAGATGTTGGTTAATATGAGCTCAGCAACTCTGGAGGAGTATTACCCAGCTGTTGCTATTGCTACTCTCATGAGAATTATTAGAGATCCAACATTGTCACAACATCACACAATGGTGGTTCAGGTCAGTGGCACTGTCTCGGCATCATCCTTTTCACATTGTCTTCTGTTTTGTCAAGCATTTTCACTTCTTTCAGATTTTTTTTGTCTTACAAATGTTTTTCTTTGCTTTCAGGCTGTGACCTTTATCTTTAAGTCGTTGGGTATTAAATGTGTTCCTTACATTGCCCAAGTTATGCCCTGTTTTTTGAATGTAATTCGATCAGCGGATGTTAGTTTTAAAGAATTTCTTTTTCAGCAATTAGCAGTTCTTATTGCTATTGTGAAACAACATATCAGAAATTACTTGGATGACATCTTTGTGTTGATAAGAGTAAGTCCACACTAAGTACAATTTTTAAAACAAATACAGTTTTCTTTTTTGGTTGCCACACTGCTGACATTCGCACTGTGTGAATGCCTTATAAATTTTGATTTAGTTTGAATTCCATTATTTTTATTTCCAATATAGGAATTTTGGACTACTAACAGTCCCCTTCAACCCACTTTAATATTGCTTGTGAAACAAATAGCGTTGGCTCTTGGTTCAGAGTTCAAAGTGTACATTCCACAACTTATGCCTCAGATCATGCGACTTTTGTATCATGACAACAGCAAGGATAGAAATGTCACCAACAAGGTATACTTTTATTTGTTGAATTTCATGTATCATTAACTTATTTGCTTTATTATCAGTAGTTCTAGATTTTTACATCAGTGTTTCTTTTGATTCCCTAGCTCCTTCTTGCTCTGCAAAAGTTTGGCAACAGCTTGGATGAGTACTTGCATTTGGTGTTGCCTCCTGTGGTGAGGCTCTTTGATGCCACTGATTGCCCAATACTGGTTGGTTGATTGCATTGCTAGCATTTTTAGGCCTAAGAAGCTTTTTATTATCGAATTTGGGTACCTTGGAAAACGGTGAATTTGATGTTCTTGTGAAAACAAGCCTCATTCTGGTAATTACTTTTGTGCTTTACAGGTCTGTAAAGTAGCCATGGAATCAATTGAACATTTGGCAGAATCCTTAGATTTCACTGATTCTGCTTCTCGAATAGTTCACCCACTTGTGAGGACACTTGATACCCATCCAGATCTCAGACAAACAGCTATGGATACATTATGTGCTTTAATTCTACAGCTTGAGAGGAAGTTTACCATTTTTATTCCCTTAGTGAACAAAATGGTATCAAAGCATAAGATAACATGTCAACGGTATGAGGCCTTAACAAGTAAACTACTGGCTGGGCAGCCTCTGGCAGACGAAGAGTTCCTACAATCAAAGCGCAAGAATGCAAGGAACAAAAACCGTGACTTTGCCCTAACTGCATCTGATACGACAACTATTAAGCGACTTAATGTGTCTGCTACTAATCTTCAACAGGCTTGGACAGCAACACGTAGAGTTTCTAAGGATGACTGGCTGGAATGGTTGCGGCGATTGAGTATTGGTCTGCTCAAAGAGTCTCCATCACCTGCTCTACGTTCCTGTCTGGCACTGGCACAAACATACTCTCAGTTGCCTCGAGATTTGTTTAATGCAGCATTTGTTTCCTGCTGGTCTGAACTGGATGAGAACTTCCAGAAAGAGCTAATCCAGGCGTTGCAGCAAGCTCTTATGGTGCCTGACCTACCAGAAATAACTCAGACTATTCTTAATTTGGCGGAATTCATGGAACATTGTGATAAGGGCCCATTACCTCTAGACCCACCACTGCTTGGAGAGAGGGCCATGCACTGCCGAGCCTATGCAAAAGCTCTTCATTACAAAGAAGAAGAATTTCACTTGGGGGCGAACGCTCAAGTGATTGAGTCTCTCATCTCTATAAACAACAAGTTACAGCAGAAGGAGGCAGCCGGAGGTCTTTTGGAATATGTCATGAACCACCAAGAGTTTAAAGTACAGGAGCGTTGGTATGAGAAGCTCCACAACTGGGAGAAGGCCCTTGATTCATATAAAGAGAGGTCTGATGAGAGTTCCGATGATTTGGATCTAGTGCTGGGTCAGATGCGCTGCATGGAAGCACTCGGTGAGTGGGGCCAGCTGCAAGGCCTGGCCGAAACGCACTGGACAAAAGTGACTGAAGACGCGCGCCAGCGAATGTCTCGCATGGCGTGCGCTGCGGCCTGGGGCCTCCACAACTGGGAGAGTATGGAACGATATGTCAACTGCGTCCCACGAGACACTCAAGATGGAGCTTTCTACCGAGCGGTTCTCGCGGTGCACCGGGAACAGTATGACACTGCTTCGCAGCTCATTGACTCTGCACGAGATCTGGTCGACACAGAGCTGACTGCCATGGCAGGTGAGAGTTATCAGCGAGCTTATGGCGCTATGGTCAATGTACAAATGTTGGCTGAGCTGGAAGAAGTTATCCAGTACAAACTCAACAGTGGCAGACGGGAAACTATTCGCAAAATGTGGTGGGAGAGACTTCAAGGGTGTCAGCGGGTTGTGGAGGACTGGCAGCGCATCATTCAGGTTCATTCTTTAGTTGTTTCGCCTGAAGAGGATATGCATACTTGGCTAAAATATGCATCTCTGTGTCGGAAATCTTCTAGATTCATGCTGTCTAAGAAAACGCTGGTGATGTTAATGGGATGTGATCCAGATGATCGTCCTGATGATCCACTTCCAACCACATGTCCTCAAGTAACATTTTCATTTGCAAAGCACATGTGGATGTCAGGCAAGCAAGTGGAAGCCTACAAAAAACTCCACCACTTTGTCGAAAAGTCTTTGCAGCCTGCCATAGACAGTGCTGGTGACAAACGTGATGAACACTGTCGACTGCTTGCCAGGTGCTACCTGAAGCTTGGACAGTGGCAAGAGACTCTCCAGGGCCTGAAAGAAACCTCCATCCCAAATGTCCTGCACTATTACCAGGCCGCTCGGGAGCACGACCCCGATTGGTACAAAGCATGGCATGCTTGGGCCTATGTCAACTTTGAAACAGTCTTATTTTACAAGCAGAATGAGACATCCTCTGGCAGTTCTTCCTCTTCTGCTAACACTGTTATTTCTCAGTTTACCGTACCTGCTGTTGTTGGGTTTTTCCAGTCCATTTCACTCTCTCATGGCAGCTCTCTCCAAGACACACTGAGGCTTCTGACCTTATGGTTTGACTATGGGCAGTGCCCTGAAGTGCATGATGCTATTGTTGAAGGTCTTCGAACCGTTCAGATAAATACATGGCTTCAAGTTATCCCCCAGCTCATTGCACGCATTGACACACCACGGGTACTGGTCAGCCGTCTGATCCATCATCTGCTAATGGACATTGGCAAACATCATCCACAGGCCTTGGTGTACCCACTGACTGTTGCAAGCAAGTCAGCAAGCACACCACGCCGTAGTGCCGCCAACAAAATCCTGAAAAGTATGTGTGAACATAGCCCAGCTTTGGTACAACAGGCTGTCATGGTGAGTGACGAACTTATCCGGGTAGCCATTTTATGGCATGAGCTGTGGCATGAAGGTCTTGAAGAAGCCAGTCGATTGTACTTTGGTGAACGCAATGTCAAAGGGATGTTTGAGGCATTGGATCCACTTCACGCTATGCTTGAAAGGGGTCCTCAGACTTTGAAGGAGACTTCATTTAATCAAGCGTACTCCAGAGATCTAATGGAGGCTCAAGATTGGTGTCAGCGTTACAAGGTTTCAGGAAATGTTCGTGATTTGAATCAAGCATGGGATCTTTACTATCATGTGTTCCGACGCATATCCCGACAGCTTCCTCAGCTGACCAGTTTAGAATTACAATATGTTAGCCCTAAACTTTTGATGAGCCGTGACCTAGAACTTGCTGTTCCTGGCAGCTATGTTCCAGGTCAGCCTGTTGTCCGCATTGCTCATATTAACAGCTCTTTACATGTTATCACATCAAAGCAACGCCCTCGCAAATTATGTGTTAGAGGAAGCAATGGAAGTGATTATATGTTCCTTCTGAAAGGACATGAAGATCTACGTCAAGATGAACGAGTCATGCAACTTTTTGGCTTGGTGAATACGATCCTTATCAATGATCCTGAAACATATAGAAGAAACTTAACTATTCAACGGTATGCTGTTATTCCGTTGTCAACAAACTCAGGGCTAATTGGATGGGTCCCACATTGTGACACTTTGCATACTCTTATTCGAGATTATCGTGAGAAAAAGAAGATTCTATTGAATATCGAACATCGAATTATGCTCAGAATGGCACAGGATTACGAGCATTTGACGTTAATGCAAAAAGTGGAAGTATTTGAGCATGCTTTGGAACATACACAGGGTGATGACTTGGCGAGGCTTCTTTGGCTCAAATCTCCGTCATCAGAAGTTTGGTTTGACCGCCGGACCAATTACACTAGGTCTTTGGCTGTCATGTCAATGGTTGGCTATATTCTTGGACTTGGGGACCGACATCCCTCAAATCTTATGCTTGACCGCTTAAGTGGTAAAATACTTCACATTGACTTTGGAGACTGTTTTGAAGTTGCCATGACACGGGAGAAGTTCCCTGAGAAAATTCCATTCCGACTGACTAGAATGCTCATTAATGCCATGGAGGTGACTGGTATTGAAGGCACCTACAGGAGAACCTGTGAATCTGTCATGGCAGTTCTTCACCGCAATAAGGACAGTTTAATGGCTGTACTTGAGGCGTTTGTCTACGATCCTCTCTTAAATTGGCGCTTGATGGATGGTCAGACAACTCAAACAACTAGAAAAATCAAGGGAGGTCCTGATGTTGATTCTGTTCCTTCCTCATCATCATCTCAGGAACATGGTGACTTAGCAGAATGCATTGGAGCAGCTCCAACCTCTTTAAGCACGACTTTACCAAAGAGAGGTTTGCAAGCCCTCACCAATGCTGACATCAATGGTAATACCATCTCAATAATTTTTCCTGAAAGTCACTGTGTACAGCATGCATTTGATTTGTTAGTAAATTGGATTCTGTTCAATAATAATCTTCTTTTCCAGCTGCAGAAACAAATCAACCAGAGGCATTAAATAAAAAGGCTCTTGCTATCATCACAAGAGTAAGGGATAAGTTAACAGGGCGTGATTTCTCTAATGAGGAGGAATCTGGGTCTGTGTCATCGGTTCAGCGGCAAGTTGAACTTTTAATCAAGCAAGCAACATCAAATGAAAATCTTTGCCAATGCTACATTGGATGGTGAGCTCGAATTTTTTTCTTGCACCAACTGACTGTAAATGCAATTAAAAATACCTCTCTAGCAATTGGATTGAACCTAATTTTTGTTTCTTTTTAAACCAGGTGTCCTTTTTGGTAGAAATATGCAATATCACCATTGCCAAGTGAGTGAAGTTGGCCTGCCTGTTGAAGGGTGCACCAAATGTGTAATCTACAGCACAAAGATAGAAAAAATTGAAAGTTACTTCTTGTCCTGTGAAGGAAAGAGTTACTTTTGGAACTACAAGATTTACAGTAATTGTAATTTATTGCCTAGATTGTGGTGGGTTTTATGTACTAGTAATTACATGTCTGTTGATTCTATGCCCCTTTCTTTGAAATGAAAAGTGTTAAATCTCCAATCTTGTGAATAGAGATCAAGGGGTCATCACCACATTCCATTTCTTGATGAATGTGTAGTATCCTCACATTTCAGATGACACTGTTGTGAATTTAGAAATAGTTTATTGTCTCTCATTCTGTTATAAACCTTCTGAAATGTTTGAACATTTATGTTGGGAAATTATTCTGTACAATATATGTAAATGTTTTGTATGTACTGTATATATTCGAGTGCCATGCTATGCACTCACTGTGAAATGAGAACTTGTTAGTGAGGGTTGTAATTGTAATTATGATTACGAAAACACACATTCTAAACTTAGTTTATTTTTTTAGGAGATCAAACCTAAGTAAAAGTCTTGTTTCTAAGTGCCATTCGTTTTTAAATGAGTTGACCTTTGATGCGTAGGATATTTTTATTTGAACAAGTGTTGTACAACATTGTGCTTTAACAAGAATTATGTATGTATGTGACTATGCTATACAGCTTAACACACATTTGTGATTTAATATACTTATAATATGGAGGGCAAGACAATAGTGGTACAATTTTCAGTAAGCCAAATGTAATTGATATAAATGTTGCCATAACATATTTACCAGTGTGAAATACCATTGTGTAGCTACCAAGGAATACCTATTGATGGCTACTGTTTTTCTTTTTGTCTGTTTGGCATTTTTGAACCTGCGTGACTTTGTTATGTTGACAAGGGTATTATGATCTTTGTTATATTTGTGTACTATTTTCTTCATTAATTGCCTGAGTCAGTGGATGATACAAATGATTAACAAACTTGTTGCTCCTAGTCATATGATAACTTGATTATAGTGTATGTTCATGTATTAAAGCATCATAAGGGTCACACTTCGTTGTTTCTTCCGTTCCATTCACCCACACTTACCATAGTTACATCACAGATAGAAAGACTCTTATCACTTCTTACTTCCCCTCCTCAAAACAGCGGACTATCCAAATGCTGACGATACAGTTTGTCCCAGAATGTCAGCCGGTGCAGAATGGGGCCGCTCCTCATCTCCAAGTGCGAGCTGATGTTGAGGTACTGCAGACTGTTCATGTCCCGAGGGCTCCAAGTCACACCCAGCTCCTTAGCGACAGGCTCTGGGGTCGGGTCCCTGCGGCCGAGAAGAGAACAACGGTTAACTTTCCTATCCTTGACGTCGACGGAGGGTAGGCCAGCCCGTCAAACGGCTGTGCCGTGGGGTTGCCTACCCTCCGCCTCGCAGGCGCCTGCTTAGCTCAGTCCGTGGGGTTGCCTCGCTTCGCCGACTATACCCTGTCCTGATGAAGCTGGCCCACATGGTCAGCATCCTGGCTCTGCAGGTGGCGTCCACCTGGCTGGGCTTGCGGTGGGCCGGGAACAGGGCGCCCTGCCGGAACAGGTACCCCAGCTCGTCAGCGTGCGCCACACCTGCGGTAGAAGGCCGAGCCGTCATGGTCATGTCATGTCCCACATGCTGGACCCCAACCCCACAGGGCACGGCCTACCTCCGAATCTGTAGAGCTTGAAGATGGTCTTGAAGAGGCCCTCCTCGCCGTCGTGCTCGAAGTAGTAGTGAAACACGGGCGCGGAGGAGGTGGCGGCGTGCAGCCGACTCATCCTGAGCACGGGCAGCACGAACATGGCGTCCCCGAACAGCTGCGGCAGGGCAGAGCAGAAGTTCGTCAGGGTGTTCCGGCTCGGGGCACCCTGCTGGAGTTGGAGCCGATACGGACGTCAATGAACTGGTCGAAGGTGTCGGGGCCTGGGCCCTTCTCGCCGAAATAGAGACGCAGCACCCGGGCGCCGACGGCGTCCCTAGCCTCGACGCCGCCAGCCTTGTCGATCGCGTGGTGGAGGTCCGTGGGTAGGAAGTCGGCCGGGCGGTGCCGCACGCACTCGGACATGAAGGCTCGGCGTCGCCGCCTGTTCTTGGGGCCGAACGATCCGTCGCCGATGCCTGGGCAAACAGAGGACGTCTATGGGCCTCCCCATCACCTCACCTCACCTCACCTCACCTCACCTCACCTCACCTCACCTCACCTCACCTCACCTCACCTCACCTCACCTCACCTCACCTCACCTCACCTCACCTCACCTCACCTCACCTCACCTCACCTCACCTCACCTCACCTCACCTCACCTCACCTCACCTCACCTCACCTCACCTCACCTCACCTCACCTCACCTCACCTCACCTCACCTCACCTCACCTCACCTCACCTCACCTCACCTCACCTCACCTCACCTCACCTCACCTCACCTCACCTCACCTCACCTCACCTCACCTCACCTCACCTCACCATCACCTCACCTCACCTCACCTCACCTCACCTCACCTCGCCGCCACACTCACCGAAGAACACGAGCAGCCCCTCCCTGCTGGTGTTGCCCGTCAGCATGGGCACGGCCGCCTGCCTGCCCTCGGCGATGGCTCTGACGGGGTCCTCGCTCAGGAAGGCGCCCGGGTGCTGCGGCTCCACCACGGGCACGAACACGGCGCCCAGCGTCATGCGCGGCGTCTGTGACAACGAGACTGACCCTACTGTGACTGTGACGTGTCTGCCGCCACGGAGGGCGCTGCTCCCGCTCCCTCTGGCCTCGGCACTCACGAAGATGTTGGTCATCTTGGAGTACTTCCGGATGAGGGTGCGCACGGGGACGGCCCTCAGCCTGGCGGCCAGGACGTCGGGCTCCCGAAGGTGGTCCTCGTCAACGCCCAGGGCCCGGGCCAGGGCGCGCGCGTGCGGCAGCGGGTCCTCCTCGTGCGCCCAGCTGCAGGTGATGAGGCTGGACCCGGTGATGACCCGCTGGAACAGGCCTGCCCACCGCGGTAGGAACTCAGTACTCCCGTATCAGGTGCTTGTTGCCGTGTCCGTGTCCACGGGTTAGCTCAGCTCCCTCCTGACCTACTGCCGATGCCTCTTCCTTCACCTGATCAGAGTCATTCGCGGCCGCATAAATGTTTCACTGTTTCACCGCGGTCGTCGGTTACCTCACCTCACCGCCGCTGCTCAGGCCCGCGCAGGCCAGGGCCAGGCCGCAGGGCAGGCGGCGCGTGAATCATTGAGTATAGGCATCGGTGGCCACCTCTATAGTTTGGCTATTTTAGGCAGGCCACTGGGGCTGCAGCGGTAGCAGTGGCATAGGAAGGAGGAGGTGGAGTGAGGCTCCGGCCGGCTCCGGCCAGGCCCGCCTGGGCACGCCAATGGTCTGGAGACCATGGAGACCAAATAAATGCCAGTATTAAATTCTGCTCAAAATTTCATGCTTGCAAATAAAATTCTCTCTCTCTCTCTCTCTCTCTCTCTCTCTCTCTCTCTCTCTCTCTCTCTCTCTCTCTCTCTCTCTCTCTCTCTCTCTCTCTCTCTCTCTCTCTCTCTCTCTCTCTCTCTCAATTTTCAAGATATTTTCCTGAAATTATAGAGCAGCGCCAAATTACATATATCGGTATCTGGAGCACAGCGGCAGCGAAAGGGGCCATTTGGGTGGGTATGGAGGACTCTAATCCAAGCCAGCCGGGCCGAGGGGTACCTCACTACAAAAAAAAAAAAAAAAAAAAAAAAACAGCCAGCAAGCTGGCTACTAGCGAGACTTTCACCTGTTAAATTCAGGCAACTCGTGTTTCAGTTGATTTTCAGGCAAACAGTAAATTTGATTCTGAGAACTTAATTTTTTGGGGGGAAACTAGTACTCGTTTGTTGCACTAACGAAAAGTTAGTTGCTCCAACGAAGTACATTCGGGAGCGAAACCACATTTTTTGCTTCCGCAAGAAACCTTTACTACGAAAATTTACAAAAGTGCTTCATAAAACGAAACAAAAATTTAATCGGTATTTCCATTTTTAAGAAAAGCTGTATCCTGCTTATAATACAGCTTAGAACCAGTAATCCATTAAAACTCTTAAGTAACATTCCCAGTTAAACAAATATTTATGCAAAAGTCATGCGAGAAGCCTATGGCACAAGAAGACAAGACATTGGCTAACGTTAAGTGGCAGGGCGCGGCGATGTTCAGTTCAGCTCCCCCGGTGGGCGACTCGACTCAGGTGGCTTCAGCACCTTACTAGAGGGGCGCGTCGAATAGGTTGCCCACCCGCACGGTGACGGTGTCTATTGGGTTGCCTAGCGGGCTTCTGGGGACCCCAACACGCATGAGTCGGGCGGGGAGCGGGGGCGGAGGTGGGGCCGGGACCGCCCCGGGAGGGGTCGGCATCTCTATGGCAGGGCCCCGGCCTCCAGCTTCGCCTAGACGCCACGCCACGCCACCGCCTCGGCTGCCACAGCGCGGCCGCAGTCATAAACAAACACACGACACTTCAGGTCCTTCACTTAAGTTACGCCGGCGAAGGCATAGCCCCTAACAGGGCCTGTCAAAAATAAGTAGGTATTGAGAGAGAGAGAGAGAGAGAGAGAGAGAGAGAGAGAGAGAGAGAGAGAGAGAGAGAGAGAGAGAGAGAGAGAGAGAGAGAGAGAGAGAGAGAACGAGAGCAGAGACCGGGGGGGGGGGGGTATAGGGTATTCCGCTGAACCCCAGAACGGAAGTGTGAAGAAGGCAAGAAGTACTAATAGACGGGTGAGGGGGGAGGTGGCACTGTGTCCGTCTCCGTCCAACACGTCCCCCCTGACCCATCCTTTTCTACTTCTTGCCTTCTTCTCACTTCCGTTCTGGGGTTCAGCGGAATACCCAATTCGGGGCGGGCCTCTGTGTCTAGTGCCTCTGCAGACCCCAACACGCATGAGTCGGGCGGGGAGCGGGGGCGGGGCCGGGAGCCGGGAGGGGTCGGCATGCCGGGGCCCCAGGCTCCAGCGTCGCCTTGACGCCACGCCTCGACACCACGATGCGGCCACAGCTGTAAACACTTGAAGCCCTTCACTCAAGTTACGCCGGCGAAGGCATAGCTAGGGGCTCAGTTTAATACGCTCCTACTATTATAATATTTGGCAGCCACGCCGTCGAGCTCCCCCCGTCGTCCTATAAGAGGTGCCTGGCTTGCCAGGCCCATGCCTTGCTTACTTTGCCTCTGAACAAGCCTTTCACTATGGGTGAAAGTCTAAAAAAAGTCAGAACACCAGAAAAAAAATCAAAAATCGATCTTTTGTTTTAAATCTTGATACACTTTGCATCACGAGTGAGGGACCCCCCCGAGCCGGGCCCCGCCGCCCGGACCCCCGACGCATTGATCGTTCTAGAGGGTGTGAGGCCAGGGTGGGGGTGGCCTCAAGAGGGCGACATGCGCATGTGTATCCAATGAGACTGGGAAACGGAAGTTGAAGGACAAAAACTCTTCCAGACAGGAAACTCTCGAGGGCGGGTATGAGAAACCTGAACGGCGTTTAGAGTGAATTTTTGAGGTTCGTTCCTATACTTGGCGCGGCCACTGTAAACATCTATATTTCTTACACCGGCTCTCGAGAGTTTCCGGTCTGGAAATGTTTTTGTTATTCATAGCTACTCTTCTGAGCCTCGTTAGAAATCTTTATTACCTCTGGACATCGGGGAGATGGTGTGGAGGTGCGCGGACACGGCACCGGCGCTCTCGCCGTATAGTGTCACCTGTCAACAGCAGCAGCAGTGCCCAAAGGTTTGCTTGTTTTCCCCTTTTCTTCTTCTTTATTTTCGAAACATGGAAACAGTTTGTGCTGTAGCCGACCTGGCCGGGGTCGCCACCGAACGCCGCGATGTTGTCCCGCACCCACTTCAGCAGCAGCACCTGGTCCTTGAGGCCCGCGTTGCCGGGCGCGTCCTCTGTGCCCACTGCCAGGAAGCCTAATACGAAGAGAGAGGGGGAAAACGTGGTCGTGTGAAAAATGAAAGTTTACAGCGGCGGCTGAAGCTCGTGCCCGAGGTGCCGTTCGTGCTGAGACAATTATGTAACGTTTTGTGCCGTTGTGTGCAGAGCGGATGGCTGGGCTAGTGCAGCGCGGTCGACTAGGGGAGGCCCGGTGCTAAATCGGGTCAAACACCTTCTGAAACCTGGACGACATGAAATCGCGAGTTCCCACAGCCAACGAAACGATTTTTCACGAAAGAAAAATTTTTGTTTGGCTGTGGTACTTCGTGATGTCCACTTTTTAGAAAGTGTCTCCAATTCCAATTAGGGGGCGTTAATTAATTACGTTATGGCATTGAGGGGGGAGGGGTCCGATATATCTTACGTGCGTGCATTCGTTTCATAAGAAGGTTAGGTTAGGACCCTTACGTGGGGGGAGGGAGGGGTGCAATATTCCGAAAATTTACCTTGCGTAATTATTGAGCGCTCCCTTACCAGTGTCTAGCCTCCATTATAGCCCCCCCCCCCCCCCTTACAATGGTGCTGCGGCCCTCGTTTGTAAGCACCCACATCCCCATGAGAAGGGGGACTCATGACCCAGAGTCGACGTACCGAGCGGCCCCAGGCGGTAGTTGAAGGTGACCACCACGATGCCGCCCACGTCCATGAAGTACTCGGCGCCGTACAAGCCGTCGCCGTCGCCGAGCTTGAAGGCACCGCCGTGAATGAAGACGACGACGGGCAGGCGGGGGCTGTGCTTCCCCGAGGGCAGCTGTGGACAGCGTCTCCAGGTCAGCGTCAGCCCCCAGCAGACCCTCAGTAGACACGGTCACGGACACAGACCTGGGGGGTCGCCACGTTGAGGCGCAGGCAGTCCTCCCGGGCGGTCAGCTGCGCGTGCAGCATCCACCCCAGCGCTGGCAGCGTCTTGATGTACGAGACCACATTCCGCGACGACCACGTCTTCTGAAACACGCGCGAAGCGAGGCGCAGACTCAGCAAGGCATAGCGCGCGCGTGTGTGTGTGGTCGGCCACAAATTACGTAACACGCTGCTTTGGTACGTGCCGGTCCCAGTGGGGGGGTGATGAGAGGCTGCGGGCATATCGGGCCCGCACGGAGCGCATCCCGGACCCCCGGCCAGGGCTGTGGCGGCCGCGGCGCCTAGAAAACATGACACACCTGCAGCTGCGAGGGGCGGGGGCCATGGCCGGGGCAGTAACTTACGAGTAGGGCTGTGCAATATCACGATATATCGAGTCGATATCGATATCACCTTGATATCGAGGGGTCCGATATTTGTTGTCAAACCTCATCGATATATCGAGATACCGATATCCCGATATCCTTCGATACAACGATATCCCCCGATATTACGATATCCCTCGATATCGCGATATCTCTCGATACCACGATATCCCCTGATATCGCTCGATACCACGCTATCCCTCTGGGCCATTCACATATTGCGTAATCATGGTTTTGGCAACATAGCCCCCCCCTCCTCTCGTAATCACGTGCTACCTTAACCTTCCCATGTTAAAGCATAGCAGGTAATCTGTGTCTAGAACCCCGCCCCCCCCCCCTCTTCAGGTAGTTACGTCATATGTAAATGGCCCAATACCAAAAATTCCCGATACCACGATCTCTCTCGATACCACGATATCCCTCGATATCACGATATTCCTCGATACCACGATATTCCTCGATACCACGATATCCCTCGATATGCCGATATCCGTCGATATCCCCGATATGTATCGTCGATACGATACATCGATGCATCCCTCGATATGAAGTTAATATCGTATCGCGATATCAAAATAGGAATATCGCACAGCCCTAAGTACGAGGAGCAAACTGTCGTTGGCGCGGGCTGGGCGCGCGGACCGTCCAGGCTCGGTGGGTTCGACTCCCCCCCCCCCCCCCCCCCGCAGCACTTCATGTCACGTGGTTTATGACCGGTCCCGAACATGCCTTGAATATCAGTGCGCGGATGAGTGTCGCGAGGCATCGGTTTAATGACAAAACCATGTCTAGGAGACGGTCTCAACAGATGGTCAAAATTGGATGTCTCGTCAATAGTTTATATGGTTTGTCAAAATTGTATGATGTTGCGTCAAAATTTTTAGTTTTGGCAAATTGTTTCTAAATTGTTTTTAGTCCTGTTGTGATGGATACCTGGAACCTCAGCTCCCCGACAGGGGGAGCACCGTAAGGCACTCCCTTGAAGGAGAAGAAGACGTGGCCGTCTGGCGTTGTCCTGCGCGCCCCCCGCAGCCGCCCGTAGATGGTCTCGACCACGGGCCCTGCAGCAGGTCAGCTCGAGTCAGCTCGGGTCGGCTTCGGTCAGCTCAGCTTAAACCAAACGGAATACTCACGTCTGGGGGCGGAGGCGGAGGCCATGTTGGCGGAGGTGGGTGCCACGGGCGCCATGCGCTGGGGGCGGAGACACCGGGCTGACGGCGGCGGTACCGCTGGCCTGCAGCTGCCTGCAGCCGGTGCCCCGAATATGTTGACACACGCAAGGTCACCTGCTGCTGCTGCTGCTGCTGCTGCTGCTGCTGCTGCTGCTGCTGCTGCTGCTGCTGCTGCTGCTGCTGCTGCTGCTGCTGCTGCTGCTGCTGCTGCTGCTGCTGCTGCTGCTGCTGCTGCTGCTGCTGCTGCTGCTGCTGCTGCTGCTGCTGCTGCTGCTGCTGCTGCTGCTGCTGCTGCTGCTGCTGCTGCTGCTGCTGCTGCTGCTGCTACTGCTGCTGTTAGTAAACCGCCATACAACCGAGGTTGAGGGAGGTCCCGCTCTGTGATGTCGCGCCAAGTAGTAATAGAAAGGTAGGCAAGCCCGCAGCGCACTAGCTCCGTCTCTTTCTGCCTCACGCGTCCAGGACATAAAGAGACGGGGCCAATGCGTTGCGGGCTTACCTACCTTTCGTTGTAGATCGATTGTGATCAGTTCTATGTGACTCTAATCTTGTGATGTTAGTTTGGTTCAGTTCGTGAGTAGGGTCTGGCTCGCGGGTTCTAATCTAGGGAACTGTGAAATAATGTAGGCAACACAGGTTGAGTTGACTGTACTACTATGTGTAGTTTATTACACTTACTTCGTTGAAGTCACAGTGGAGCAGCAGGTGTATCATTGGCCCCGGGCAGTTTCGGTTTTAGGCAGTCCCGCAAAGCACTACCTCTGTCTCTTTCTGTCTCACGCGTCTGGCCGAGCCAGAAAGAGACGGAGATAGTGTGTTGCGGGACTGCCTAAAACCGAAACTGGTCCAATGATACACCTGGTATACCTGGGTGGATCTGGGGGAGCGCTCTGCCGGACTAACACTACTAGACTACGCATGGCGTTGGAGCGGCGATGTCGAGGAGCAGAGAGAGAGAGAGAGAGAGAGAGAGAGAGAGAGAGAGAGAGAGAGAGAGAGAGAGAGAGAGAGAGAGAGAGAGAGAGAGAGAGAGAGAGAGAGAGAGAGAGAGAGAGAGAGAGAGAGAGAGAGAGAGAGAGAGAGAGAGAGAGAGAGAGAGAGAGAGAGAGAGAGAGAGAGAGAGAGAGAGAGAGAGAGAGAGAGAGAGAGAGAGAGAGAGAGAGAGAGAGAGAGAGAGAGAGAGAGAGAGAGAGAGAGAGAGAGAGAGAGAGAGAGAGAGAGAGAGAGAGAGAGAGAGAGAGAGAGAGAGAGAGAGAGAGAGAGAGAGAGAGAGAGAGAGAGAGAGAGAGAGAGAGAGAGAGAGAGAGAGAGAGAGAGAGAGAGAGAGAGAGAGAGAGAGAGAGAGAGAGAGAGAGAGAGAGAGAGAGAGAGAGAGAGAGAGAGAGAGAGAGAGAGATGTTCTGTCGTCCGACTGCAGGGAGGAACTGAACGAACTATACTGCGACTGCGTGGCCTGCATCTAGAGTTTGAGGGGTGCCCTGTGGTCGGACGAGCCGACAGACGGACAGTCTGGAAGGTCCGGGGGAGAGCAGCTACGAGGCTGACTGACACCGGGAGCAGATATTTGTCTGGCTGGCCGATGACAACATACGCGAAAACGGGGCGCCTCTCGGCAAATCCTCCCTGTGAGTTAGTCGTCCCTAACGCTTTCCCTTGGCACGGGGCAAATTGGTACACCTGGTTTATAAATTGTACAGCATTTGTACAGAATTTAATTCAGTCGAGAGACTTCCTGGGTTTCTACTAGTCCGAAACTCACACGCACTGCCGAGCCATATGTCGGGGCGGGGAGGGGCGAGTCGAAGGTCGACGCTGTCGTGAGTCGAACGATGCGGGGCAGTAAAGACCTGTCGCGTGGCTGTCAACGCGGGCCGGACCGGGCCGGGCGTCGCGTGTTCGCGATGCGCGACACAGAACGTAATCAATTCCCGCAACCCCTCCCCGTCGCGGTGGCTAGCTCTCCCGACTGCCCAGCGCTGCCAAGCCCGTAGCTCCTTCTTGATGCACACGACGCTTTCCCCCTTCCTTCCCAGGCGCGGATCTATACTCTGTCTATTTTATGAAGGCCGCTGGGTTGCAGCGGTAGCAGTTGCATGGGGGGAGGAGGTGGGGGAGTGAGGCTCCGGCCGGCTCCGGCCGGGCCCCGCCTGGGCCAACCAATGGTGCTCTGGAGACCTTTAAATTTATAGTGCGTTCGCATCCGGGCTTAAATTTCGACCTAATAAATGCCACTACTGAATTCTGCTCAAAATTTCATGCTTGCACATATAAAATTTTCCCTGAAAAAGTTGACTCATTCACTCTCTACCTACGTGTTTGTGTCTTCTGCCAATTTGAACTTTTGCCCGTGCATGATATTTTCCTGAAATTTTCAGGATTTATGTATCTTATGGCCCCGAACACAATGCCGTTTGAACCGCGTTAATATCTTTGCCCGTTCAAAATTTCAAACGTGGCCTCCAAGTCTCCACTACCCGAGGTCGCTGCCCCCCCGCCTATTCCTTACTCCAGTCTCTGCACGCACCCGCTGCTAGGGGTCTTTTCATCCCCAGCCTCGGGACCAGCGCGGCTCCAGGTAGTGTTGCTGCAGTTGGCCGAGAGAGCCAGCGGCCTTCCTGAAATAGACAGAGTATAGGTGGGGGGAGGGGGGGGGGCCTTCGGGCCCGAGGGGCGCCTGAAAGGTAGGCAACATGCAAAGCTTTTCCGCCCCTCCCTTGGGCCGCTTCTGGATCCGCGCCTGTTCCTTCCCCCTGATCCTAGGCAAGTTCACTGTCTTAGGGGTCGTCCACATATTACGTAACGCTTTCCCATCGCTCTGTCCTTGTCACACCTTGTGGAGTGTGCGCTAGTGGGAGAGAGACACAAAACGTTACGTTATATGTGGACGACCCCTTACCTGCAAGCGCGGATCCAGGGGGGGGGGGGCAAAGCGGAAATGTAGACAATCAGCATAACTTTTCCGCCTGTAAGAAGGCAAAAAGCGTGACCTTGCCCCCCCCTCCCCCCTCCCCCGAAAGCCGCCACTGCTCACCTGGCGGGGCCCCGCGATCGTGGTCCACGCCTGGACGTCACGCCTGGCCAACCTTTGACCAGTCTCCGCCTTCCGATGCCGCGACAGAGCAGAGCTGGCAGAGCTATGCACATGCACACGTCGCATGCTGGTGGTCGGGACAGCAATGACCTTCATCTCCTCTCACACACACACACACACACACACACACACGCGCGCGCGCGCGCACACACACACACTCACACACAGGTGCGGCTCTAAGGGCGTGGGTCCGTCTCTGTCACTAACACCACGCATGAAGTAGCAAAGCAAGTCCACGCCATGAAATGTCATGGAAGCCGATGATGACACGATATGTTAGTCACTTGTTCATTGAACCCTGAAAAAGAGCGCTCCCTGCAGATGAAATGAATACCTAGTGTCAAAAATGGGCGGGTCCTACCTCATCCCAGACTTAACTTAACCAGACTTAACGCCCTGCTTAACTTCAGTAGGCGGGCTTCCGCAGCGGCCAACATTGCCCCTTCCGCGGTCTGTGGCACTGCGACTGCTGCGATACTTCGCGGATTGAGGGAGAGGTAGGCCACCCGGCCCAGGCCAGCCCAGGCCGAAGCCGCTGTACTCCACCCGCTGTCCTGCCAGTCCTTTACCCCAGATTCAAAGGGCTCACAATGGCAGTGCTCCCCCGGTACTCTAGCCACTTGTCACTCCGCGGAGCAGAACAAGATTCCATGTTAGCTAATTATTTATGTCACCGCTTCATCCTTCCACTTCCCCTTTTCAAAAATGAATGGGTCGACCCATTTGAGTTTGAGCGACACTTCTGGAGCTCTAAACCGACCCGAGTTGAACTCACCCTCACCCGGCGAAACGGAGCGGAGCGGCGCAGCGTCTGCGGATCCTGTGCATCTGGCCTGGTCAGATCAGATGAGATCAGATCACTAGACCGCAGACGGTGCACGCCGGGTACAGATGCCGTACAGAGACGAGCGCTCAGCTCTCAGCTCCGACCGCCGCGCCGACCGTCAGCGCCGACCCCGGCCAAAACAGTGGGGACGGGAGGAACTAGCTCCGCCCCGCTCCCCGCCCCACCTGTCTGTCTATGCCATGTCTATGCCCCCCCTCACAGCAGAGCCGCGGTACTGCGATACGGCCTCTGTGGGGGCGGATGTAGGGGGGGGGGGGGGGCTGGTCAGATCAGCCCCCCCCCCCACCCCTAGGAAATGTAGGCAACCGGCATAACTTATCCGCCTGTAAGTAGGCAAAAAGCGGGACACTACCCCCCCTCCTCAAACCGCTCCAAGATCCGCCACTGTCCCCTGTATCAGCATATCATTATTTTCATAACTTATTATTATATCTTTATTTTCCACTCGGATATTTTGTACTGAGCCAAAGCCCGCCGGGCCCCAAGAGGCTGTAAAGTTCGCGACGCGCACACCAGCGAACGAGCTGGCAAAGACTAGGAACGGGAGCTAATTTCATTCCGCTACGAGCGCTGTCTGTAAGCAGAACGGTTCCGGACGGAAATCTGGGTTGAGGTAGGATCTACCCACTTATGACATTTATTTTTCGGATCTGCTCTGCATTGAGCGTTTTATTGCGGATTCCATATACAAGTGAGTATATAACGGGTTATCATCTGCTTCCATGACATTTCATAACATTTTAAAAGATAGGAAATTGCCTACCTCCTAGGCGGTGGGGTGACAAAATCTTATAGGGTTGTGTAGGAAGTACTATACGAGTCCCCTGTGCACCGAATCGAAGTGCTGTGTTGTTTGTCAGTTTGTTATTCCGTAACGGAAGCAATGATGCTGTTTCTTCGAAAGGAAGGGAAGAAGAAGAAAGGAGCCAAAGCACAACTGTTTTTAAGAGTTATTTTTTTTATTTTTAAATACACATAATTATTCTGGCTTTAGATTAGACAGCCTTCCACTAGTACGTTCACTCCAATATCACATACATATTGATGCATCACAGTTACTTGGAAAGAGCAGGAACAGGTGGATACAAAGATATTTCTTAAAAGGGTATAAAAAAAAAGGTGTAGAAAGCTGACTAGGGCCTACACCCGATTCAGTTATCAGGTAACTTCCCCATCAGTGACAAAATGACTAGACATCTTCTATTCTATCACAAAGATCAAAGGTCCTGCTATTTTGAACAGAGGGCACAAATCAAAACAAGAAATATTCAAGAAAATAAAAGAGAGGCATTTCAAGTTCATAATTATTTAGGAACATTTATACTCTAACTTTTCTGGAAAGCTCCAGAAAATGCAGGCAGTCAACCCCTCATATATATAGACTGATAAAAATTATTACACTACAAGATTCAAAGCTGGAGCAGAGCCAGGTATCACACACAATCTTCGCAATTCACTCCAACCTTCACTTTGAGCAGAGATAAAAATAGTCTAATCTAATCAAGTACAAAAATATGTGTAGGAATTCAATCTTGATTAATCTAACAAGGGAACTATATAAGTATCAATAAAAGAAGTATTTAAGTGCCAGTCAAAATGATTCATTCCACTGAACGAAAGAAGAGTGACTTTTCCAGCTTCATCCAATGTGCGAAGGCCAAAGCTGTCATTTTTGTACAAAGGGTTTTGACGCATATCATACACATTCTCTTTCTCATCAAAGTATCCAAACTGGCTGCAATGAATTAAGAAAACAGCTGTTAAGATATCCGATTTTGGAAGTAAAAATATGGGCACATTATTCTCAGAAAGATGAATCGGTGTCTCAACAGAGCCTACGAGCGTACCTGGACTGCCAAGGAGTGATCACACCATCATCAGGCCCACCAACGAGGACCAGCTTCCTTAGCTTTGTGAAGCCATGCTTGTAGGTGTCACTTGAATCTGAGGCCAACTGATTATTAATGTACGGCAGGAACTGGCTGTACTTGAAGAAAAGTTCCTGGTGGTGGGGATCATTCCAGTAGTTGCCGACTGAGGTGTGTTGGCCAACGTAAGAGTAGAACAATTCATAGGCCGTGTGACATGTCAAATTGGGGAAGAAGAGGTGTAGAAACTTGGCTAAATTAAAATAAAGAATTAAAAGAAAGAATTATCACAATTTTCTAGATATGTATTAAAAATAATAGTTTCAGTGTTGAAGCTACTTACTGCCGTACTGGCCCCCTTGAGGAGAACTAAGAGAAATGAATTTGTGAACATTGTGCTCAGGATACTTCTCAAGAATAGCTCTTGAAAGTAAGCCTCCTTGGGAATAGCCTGGGTCCAAAAATTTGCTAAGATAAATCACGCATCACAATAA
The DNA here is from genome assembly GCA_038380765.1 of Odontothrips loti. Lineage (NCBI taxonomy): Eukaryota > Metazoa > Arthropoda > Insecta > Thysanoptera > Thripidae > Odontothrips > Odontothrips loti. Next base: position 14,460,609 of record CM076257.1, on the reverse strand, counting down.
TTCTTATGAATCTCATGATAAAAACAAAAGCTACAGTTACCTATTAAATTGACACCCTCTGGATGGTCTGCTGAAATGGACAGCAAATCAGCTCCTAGCTCCTCAACCTGATGCCACATTGGCTCCAGGCTCGACCACCCAGCAAAGCGATCAGTTATGTAGATTGAAGTTCCAGGATGGAGCTGCACAGTAAAGATCTTTACTTCAAAACAAAATAGTGACAGACAGATAGGTGGGAAGTCCATTACAAACAAGCTACAACAGCGTCATTGGAGGTTGCCAGGCTGTAGTGTGGTCCATACTGTACCTGAGCTATTCTCTCAGCAATGGGAAGCATTGAAAGTTTGCCAGTCAATACGCCATGTATCAAAACTACTGGTTTGTAAGCATTACTGAAATTGACTAAAAGAAGCGCAAGTAAACAAAACATTGCACTGGCCATTGTGGGGGGTTTTCTGCACACCGTCGGACCGAGGATTCAAGGCAATCTCGTTTTCAAGGTAAAGACACACTGGCAGCAACAGAAAGCGTTCAAAACAATGGGGAGCATAACCTCTCGAATGGCGCACGTCTGCCACTGTACGATAGAAAAAAATGTAAATAATTGAAGACACGCAGGGAGAACCAGAACCGACTTCGACATCAATTAAATAAATTTCGTGAGATAATGAAGTCAGGTTACAGAAATGTGGTCGATTGGTGTCAGTGACTTGTATTTCGGGGAAGAGTCGACCGTATTCCGTCCGGTGCTGGTGTGTTGGTAGTTATGTACATGATGAGAAATTGACGAACGTAAACAAATTGGGGCACGGGGGAGGCTGGCGGGGCGGCAGCTGTGACGTGTTGGCTGGTCTTCCCTCCCCTCCCCTGTAAACTCGAGTGCACTGAGTGCTATTGTTGTGACTTACTGTAGCCACGGTTACTTTGCAGTTACCCACGGACCCAGGCCAGCCGCACCCAGCCGTCTGTTCCTCCAGCACCACTGTCGCCTCGCTGTAACAGTGTAGCCCCGCTGTAGCCCCACTGTAGCCCTCCTTTAGTCTCGCTTCTCCGCCATGGCCGGCCTGGGGGAGGCCTTAACGGGTGGCTGGAAGGCCCTCGTCGCCGAGCTCACCGGCAGCACCTTCCTCGTGTTCTGCGGCTCGCTCAGCATGGGCGCGGGCAACGTTGACCTCGGTGAGCTACCCCTCAACACCGCAGCCGCCGTCAGTCTGACTGTCGGACTCCATGACCATGTCTGTGCGCAGGGGAGGACCGCCGCGCACGTCTGGCGCTGGACTTCCTGGGGGACACGGGCCTCCGCTTCGGCATGACCCTTGCGACGCTCGCCGTGGTGAGTGAAGTAACACTCGGGTAAGGTGAAAGAAACAAAAAGCCTTGCCCCGGCCGGGAGTGGAAGCCACGACTGTCCTTAGGCGATGGGCCCCGTGTCCGGTGCGCACTTCAACCCCGTCGTGTCCATGGCGGCCCTGATCAACGGCCGCATCGAGTGGCAGTCCTGCCTGTTCTACGTGCTGGCCCAGCTGGGCGGCTCCGTGGCGGGGGCCTTCATCGCCTGGGTGCGGAGCTCGCGGCGCGTGCTGCAGCACCCTCACGTTACGAAGCTTGTGTACGGTCCCTGCGAACTCTCCCCCTCCCCTCCCTGCAGTGCGTCGGCGGCTCGGGGCTCACCCTGCCTGGGGCGTGGCACAACGCCATCACCAAGGCCATTATCATCGAGATCCTCATCACCATGCTTCTGGTGCTCGTGTTCCTGGGCGCCACGGACTCCGAGCGCGGCGATGCGCTCAAGGACCTGGGGGGCGTGGCGGTGGGACTTGCCCTCGCCGTCGGGCACTGGGTGGGGGTGAGTGCAAACCCCTCGTCTCATCCTCCCTGAGTTCCGGTTTGTGCGTTCTCACTCACATTTTGCGTGCAGATTCCTTTCAGCGGGGCTAGCATGAACCCCTGGCGCACCCTGGCGTCTGCTATCACTGAGAATCACTGGGACGACCTGTGGGTATGTACTATTCTCGTTTTCAGAGAGAGAGGGGAAGAGAGAGAGAGGGGGGGGAGAGAGAGAGAGAGCGAGCGCTCTCTCTCTCTCTCTCTCTCTCTCTCTCTCTCTCTCTCTCTCTCTCTCTCTCTCTCTCTCTCTCTCTCTCTCTCTCTCTCTCTCTCTCTCTCTCTCTCTCTCTCTCTCTCTCTCTCTCTCTCTCTCTCTCTCTCTCTCTCTCTCTCTCTCTCTCTCTCTCTCTCTCTCCCCCCCCCTCTTCTCATGTGGACTGTGTTGCAGATTTACTTCGTTGGGCCTCCGGCTGGGGCAGCGCTGTCTGCTGTTCTCTACAGATTTGTGCTCTCAGGAGGCAAAGAGTCATCAAGCTTGTAAGGATGGAAAGAAACAATTTATCACTGGCATCCATCTATATATTTATATATCTATATATGTACATTAAAAAAAAGAAGTATGAATAAGTACATTAGAAGTAAAGATTCTTACAGCTTGTAATGACAAAGAGCATAATAATGATGCAATGCAATCTACTTTTCGGCTAATTTAATAAATCATTAATAACACTGAAACTCTATTGCTTCAATTCATAGTTATTTATATATATTTAAAATGTCACATATACCTTGCAACATATAACTCTATTAAACAAGAAAAAGAGCGAACATGAAAGATTTTTCAAATTCATTCCATTTATGAAACAACATGGCGGAAATAGACAACAAGAAAATCTACAAAAATAATCAGAATAATTAAAAAGAAAACACTCCTCCTCTCATGGTAACTGAAACAAAACAACATCCCTATCAGCAATGCCTACAATTTAACTTCCCATTTTGTACACAGCTTAAAACACTTGTGACTCGGCTTGATGCAAACGGCGTGGCATGGCACTTAAAAGAGACTTAAACATACGACTCGCCTCCGTCATCTCTAGAGCCCGAATCGGGGTTGGGGTTGGGGCTGGGATTAGGATTGGTATTGAGGTTGGGGTTGGGATTAGGGTTTGGGTTCGGATTCGGGTTGGTGCGTGCGCCCAAGTAGAACGTGGTGATGGGGGCTCGGTGACTGGGTACCACGCTGGGCGGGGGGCGGTAAGGCGGGGGGCGGTGGGATAAAGGCAGCGGACTCCTCGAGCAGCGGGTGGACAGGCTGAGGGTGAGGGTGAGGGCGTTGGTGCTGCCGCTGGCGTCGCCCGCCTGCTCCGCCTGGCAGGGGTGCTTGACGGGCAGAGACTTGGAGCGGGCCGCGGGCTTGGGTAACCGCCGCCGGGACCTGCCCCGCCTCTCCATTGTGGCGCCCAGCTCCACATGCACTGGGGGAAGGTGCCGCAGCTTCGGGGGCAGCGGCGGCGGGGGCGGCGGCGGGGCCTGGCTGGGGGCGGCTGGAGCCGTAGCCGCGCCCGCAGCGGGGCTCGGGCTCCAAGGCTCCTTGCTGCGCGAGTTGGACCGCGAAACGTGCGGCGTCGAGTCATCGTCGGACAGCGTGCTCGAGTCGTAGGACTCGTTGGCATGGTCGTTGTCGTTGTCGTGGTCCTCCTTGTCGGCATCGCGGTCCCGGACGCACGCATAGCCATACGTGGTGTCCAGGTCGAACAGGGCCTGGTCCAGCGGGCACGCCCTCAGCCCGGACCCGGACCCCGCCAGGTGGTGGGCGCTCCGGGACCGCGAAATCCTCGGCAGGCCCAGGCCGCCGCCGAACACGTCCACGGCGTACAGCGAGCGCCGGCCCTGTTGTGAGGACGCCATCAGTGGCAGCGCCGGGAGGGGCCGGTCCTGGGCTGTCCCCGACCCCGGGGACGACGCCAACGGCACCAGCGGCCGCCGCTCCAGCAGGGACTCCTCCGAGGCGCTGCGGCGGAGGCGATCCATGCGCGCGTTCTCCAGCCTGGAAGCGAAGGAGGGCACAACCGTTACTGCGGGTTCTGTTCTGTTCGCAACAAATGGGCTCGTTCTGACGAGCCGTCCTGACCCAGTGCCGGCTCAATACCAGCGCTGATTGTCTGATTGGCATTCTGGGTCGCGGTGCGGTCGCGGCGCCGGCAGTCACTCACCTCTTGGTGTAGGCGGCGCGCTGGGCCGCGGGTCCGGAGGTGGCAGAGGCTGGCGCCCCGGAGGCGTGGCCAGGCCCCGGCCCGTAGATGCCGCCCTGGGAGCTACCCTGCGAGCTCTGGGGCCCCGGGCTGCTACTGGGGCTGTAGCTGGGGCTGTAGCTGCTGGGGCTGTGGCTGTGGCTGCTGGGGTTGGGGCTACCCCCGCTGGCCAGCCGGCGGAGGGCGGAGCGCTGCCGGAACCAGTCCTCGCGCTTGAAGGGGGACGGGGCAGAGGCCGCAGTGGGGGCCGGCCCCGGGATGCCCGTCCCCGTCGAGGTAGCGGAGGGGAGCTGGGCCATGCGGGGACTACTGCAGTTGGCGTAGAGACCGGCCTGGCCCTGGCGCCGCTCCTCCCAGCCGCCGTATACGCGGATGTAGTTCCGAGGCGACAGCGACGTCGCGGGGGTGGGACAGGGGCCGCCACCCACCACCAGGCCCGAGGCCGCCGACGCCGCCGGACTCTGGCTGATGCCAATACCCGCCGACGCCAGGGCCGCGACTCCGAACGCAGCGACACCCATCGTCCTCTGCAAAGGAAACGACATTAGGTTAGGGACCAACTTGTACACCCTAGAGAAGAACAGGACGAGGCTGAGATGAAAAGAAAATAACGCGGAGGTTTTTAGTTTACACTATTGTGAATTTGAATTGAATCGACTAAACTTTGTGTGGTTTTTTTTTCATTTTTTTTTACCATTTTTCTTAGATTTTTTTTTTTAAATGAATCAGTGTGAACGCTTTGAATCAGGTTGACGCACCTTCGCTCGTATGCGGTTGGCTGAGCGGCCGCGGCCCGACCCGGACGAGCTGGTGGAGCCGCTCTCCTCTTCGTCGGGCGTGTAGAGCTGTGAGTCGCTGTTGGTCAGCCCCGAGTCCCTGCTCAGGGAGATCTTGTCCTTACGTGGAGGTGGGACGGGGGAGGGCGACGGCTCGCTGTGCTCCAGGCTGTCTAAGCCACCGGCTGCAAGGGAAAGCGTAAAAAAAATTAAATGTAGAAAAAAATTTCTTTTAAGACAAATGTCTTTTGTTTTCTGTGAACTCAGGGACTTCGCCTAACTCACAGTGCAAGCTGTCTGACTCCTCGGCTCCGCTGTCCTGCGGCTGCTGCGGCTGCGCCGGCTGTGCCGGGTGGGTGGGCTGCCCGGGCTGTCCCTGCTGGGGTTGGGGTTGGGGCGGGGCGGGCTGCGTGGGGCCACAGGTCGGTTGGCCGGCGGGGGCCGGGGGAGGCGGTCCCGGCCGGAAGTCTGCCAGCAGCTTGGTGACCAGGGGCCCGAACAGGGACACGCAGTGGTCGATGATGTACGCCACGATGCGGGGCCCCTCCACCGTCAGGTGGGTCTCCTGCTCGGCGGCGTGCGGCCCGGGCTGCGGCCTCAGCAGCCCCGGCGCGAGCACCACGCCCAGGTTGTTGGAGTCCATGAGCGTGTCGGGCCGGTGCACGCGGACGTGGTTCAGAAGGCACATGAGGTACGCCAGCATGCCGAGGTTCCAGCGGGGCAACCTGCCCAGGAGGTCGCTGAAGCGCTTTAGCTTGGACGCACTGGCGGGGTGTGGCGGCGGCCTTGGAGCCTGAGTCTGCGGCGCGGGCCGTGTCTGCTGCTGCAACTGCAGCTGCTGGGCGGTGGCCAGGGGAACGGTGGGCATGGGGATCATGGAGGGGCCGGGGCCGGCAGCCGGGTCACCCATGTCCATCCGGTTGGCGTCCAGCCAGTCCTGGGTGAGCTCGGGCATGAGCAGTGGCACGGGCAGGCAGCGCAGGAACTCCTTGAGCAAGCAGGACGTAGTGACGGCCGTGTTGGCGCCGATGGCTTCCAGGGTGCCCTCGACGATGCCCTCCCCCCACAGCGAGGGCGGCGGGCCGTCAGGGGGGTCCAGGGCGCGCCGCAGCTCTTTGACGGCGCGCTGGTTGGCCGACCGCCTGAAGATGCCCTGGGTGCGCATGCCCTGCGTCAGCACGTGTGCCATGATGCCGACGATGGGCTTGGCCACCTCACCGAACTTCTCGACGGCGCGGCTGGAGGCGCGGGCTGCCTCCGGGGACCCGGCCGCGGGCCGCACCGCCTCCCTCCACAGCGTCTCCATCGGCGCCCCGAACAGGTCACCCGGGGGTAGGTTGAGCAGGTAGGCGGGCAGACCGCCGTCGACGGCGTCGTAGCCGACGTTACCGCTGTTGCTGCGGCGCTGCTTGAGCGCCTTGGCCTTCTTGTTCTTGGCAGAGGCGTCACCGTCCTCGGTGTTGGCGTCGCTCTTGGCGCGCTTGAACACGGAGCGCAGCCGCATCGGGCTCTTGCGGGTCTTGTTGGCGGCCCGCTGCTTCATCGAGTCCGCCTGGTGCACGTTCCTGTGGGGAAGACTTTCATTAGCGTTGCTCACAAGCCACCCGACGAGGGCGACGCCGCGGCGGCCTTGCTCCACCTCAGCGAGACCACCACTCTTACCTCAAGATGAACTGGCAGCGGAGGCTGGGGTCCAGCGGGTCCACCATGTTGTTGCAGTGGTCCAGGTCGAAGCCCTCCTCCTGATTCATCATGTCCCGCAGGCAGCTCATGCGGATGGCAAAGGGCCGCTCGTGGCCCACCAGCGGGTAGGGCGCTTCCTCGCCGGGGGTCTTGGCCCACAGCTGGTAGTGCTTCAGGTCCGGGTCCTGCATCTCCAGGTGGCCCACGGCGTTCTTGATGCAGTCCGTCACCGTGTCCTGCGGCCCCACCACGTGGGTCTTGGTCTGCGGCAAGGAAAACACGCCGTCATGCACCCCGTCGAAGGTGATCGTGAACATGAACATGCAAGCCCAGCCAGAGAACCAAATCGCCCCCCCCCCCCCCCCCCCCACCCTCCCAGAAAACAGCCAAACAAAAACTTTAAAATGCAGTGATGGCCCCCTCGACCTGACCTGCCGCGCCTGCGCCCCCCGCTGCGCCCCAGGTGAGGTGCCCGTCGACGCCCCCCCCCCCCCCTTCCCCCTTCCTCGTCCTGACGCCTGACGTGTCCCCCGACCCCAGCCCCAGGCATCCCCGTTGTCCGCACTGTCGCCGTCGTACCCTGTCCCGTCCCGTCGAATCACCTCGCCACGGGCAGCGGAGCAGAATCACAATCTGGGTTGGGCGTCATCATCCTGTCGTGGTATCGGGGGCCGTGCCCTGCCGTGCCCTGCCGTGCCCTGCCGTGCCCTGCCGTGCCGTGCCGTGCCGTGCCGTGCCGTGTGCCGTGCCGTGCCGTGCCGTGCCGTGCCGTGCCGTGCCGTGCCCTGCCCTGCCCTGCCCTGCCCTGCCCTGCCCTGCCCTGCCCTGCCCTGCCCTGCCCTGCCGTGCCCTGCCCTGCCCTGCCGTGCCCTGCCCTGCCCTGCCCTGCCCTGCCCTGCCCTGCCCTGCCCTGCCCTGCCCTGCCCTGCCCTGCCCTGCCCTGCCCTGCCGTGCCCTGCCCTGCCGTGCCGTGCCGTGCCGTGCCGTGCCCTGCCCTGCCCTGCCCTGCCCTGCCCTGCCCTGCCCTGCCCTGCCATGCCCTGCCCTGCGGTATGCGCCTGATCCGATCCGATCCCAACCCGTGAGGGGGGGGGGGGGGGGGCAGGTAGGAGCAGACAGACGCATAAAAACGCTGTCGCGACCGAAGGGCCGCCCCGGAGAGGAGGCTAGACACCCGAAGTGAAGGTCCTGTCCGTCCATCTGGGTGCTCCGGTGCTCCGCTCCGGGGAGGAAGGAGGAGGAGGAGGGGGATTTATTTTCCTCTTCTTCGTCCGCGATGTTGTTGTTGCTGTTGTGTATGACGAGTGCCCCGCGACCGGCACGGCTGCTGCTGGTCCAGGGTGAAATCCAAGGCGCAGTGCTCAGGCATAACATTACACTGGCCGTGGCCGTGGGTCCGTGACCGGGACGGCACGGGACGAGTCCGCGGACCGCGCCTAGGCCTACAGCCCTGGCCGCCGAAGAGACGAGACACCCGATAGGTATCCGACCGACCAGAGCGGGAAGGGCGGCGGGCAGCTGCTGGACTCGGACTGTAGCTCGGGGCGAGCTGCTATGGTGTCACCAGTGTCACCCTGGCATCCGATGGCATGGCGGGGCCCCCGCGCTGAATTTTTGGGAGACGGTATATAAATCGGAGACGCGCGGTGTTGGCTGCACCAGGACCCACCCCCACCTCCACCTCCACCCCACCCCCACCCCGAGGTCTGGGGTCGCGTCTAGTCCCCGCTTCACAACGAGACAACGAGTGTCAGCGGAACAGAATAGTAACAGTCTGTATGTATTGACCCGCAGTCGCGACAGGTCCTCGACAGACGGGCCCGCCCCTTCCCTGCGGATAGGATACTCACGTATTCGATGTTGGTGTCGTAGTCGTAGAACACGACCTGGATGTTGGTGGTGCGCGGTTCCTTGGCGGTCTCCGCGGCCACGGACTCGTTGAGCCTGCTCCACCACAGGTCTCGGGCCGCCTGCGTGCTGCGGGCACAACAAAGAAGGCGAATGCACCCCTTAGAACGGCGGACACGACAGACAGAGGCAGGGATCACATTGGCGTGTTGCAGCCGAAAAAAAGGAAAAAAATAAATTCGTTGCAGTTTAGAAAGGGGAGCATTGTTTTGCCGTTCGCAGAAATCGCGAAAGTTAGGGTTGGTTTTTCGCACAAAGCGAGGAAGCGAGGTGACCTGCGTCAATGTAGGCCGCGACGCCGCCCCCTGGGGGCCTCGGGGAGGGGGGCTACTGACGTCGAGCTCACAGCCAGCAGCAGCAGGCTAGGCAACCACGTAGGCCACCCGCCGCCGTAATGCTGGACACTGCAACACTGCACAGGTCCGTCAAAAAAAAAGTCTAAAAAAAAACAGAACAGAACGGCAAATCAGAGTCAAGCTGCGCTGACATTACATTCCGATCGGGCGCCTCAGAAATGGGCCACCGACACGCGCCGTGCAGCGGACGGCAGCCGAGCGCAGAGTGACGTCACAGCTCGGCCCAACCGGTGCCTACGGCCTGCGGCTGCGGGCCCCTCATGGAGAAGCGGCGCGGACTTTGTCCACGTATCCACAGAGCCCTGGGTGTTCGCAAGCCACGTAACGCCAACCCGTCTGAAAATAAGCATTTCTACCGGTACACAGCGGAGAGGGGCATTGCATCCAGGATTGTCGCCAGAAATGCGTTGTTCAATCGATCCGGAAAAATTCAATTCGAAACTAATTATACCAGGTGTATCAGTAACCCCGGGCAGTTTTGTTTGTAGGCAGCCCCGCAACGCGCTTGTATCTCCGTCTCTTTCTGGCTCGGCCAGACGCGTAAGACAGTAAGAGACGGCGAGAGTGCGTTGCGGGACTTCATGAAACATTGTCGTATGAAAATTCGTGAAAAATTCACAAGAAAATGAATGAGAAACTCCATTCCATTCATGAGTAAGTGTACACCAAAGTAATAATAATTCAAAGTTGTATTTTTTCCTCAATCCGAGTGCAGCAACCTTGGCCGTGACATCGCGAAGGGGGAGGTGGGGGGGGGGGGCGTTCACGTTGCCGGCGATCCTCTTAATTTTCGTCGTGTTTTCCCCATTAGAGGCAGCAGAGAGGCACCTGCCGCCTGCCGCAGCTGACGGCGGCGGCCGCGTGCGTGACATTCTTGGCGAGCGCACGCCCCGCGCGCCGCGGCGCACCGGGCTGAGCTATGGCGTGCCGCGTGCCGCGTGCCGCGTGCCGCCCGGACAAAAATACTCTCCGCTTTCCAGAGCAGAGTATCCAGCCCAGAGTACGCAGCACAGCTGGACCCGGACGGGCGCACAGCAAAGCCATGGCAAAGCACAGCAGCACGGAGAGTGCACGGCAGCGCGGGGCCCGTGCCGTGCCGTTCGTGCGCTGGAGGCAGCCACGGGCATCAATGACGAAGTTTCACTTCCAAAAAGTCCCTCCCCCCCTCCCCCCCCCCCCCCCTACTCCCCTCCCCGGCTCACGTCCTCACGTCACGTCCCCTGTCTGTCGCAGCCAGTGCAGCACCAGCACTCCCCCGGAGGTACAGAGTGGAGTGTCTTGTCTGATCCCATCCGATGCGCGGAGTTTGGGGTTCCTGGTAAAAGGTCGAAGTGGAGGAGCAGGCAGAGCCACCAGTACCGAGAGGCGGGGTGAGCCGCGCCCAGCCGTGGGGGGAAGAGAGCTGTCAGGTGAGGCGGGGGAGGAAAGGAGGAGGAGGAGGAGGAGGGGAGGGGTGGTTTCTTGAGATCCCGGCAGCCACCCCGGTGCCATGTGTTGACCTCATGCGCGGACGGAACTCACATGTTCGGCCAGGCAGCCTTAGGCAGCCTCTCCCCCCTCCCCCTCCCAACCGCCAACACCTAGCTCAGCCCACCATCACTGGTATAACAGGGACAGGGTAACGCCGAGCCACCGCCGCTACCGCTGCTGCCGCTGCTGCCGCTGCTGCCACTGCTTGTCCACCGACATTCGCATGATATACGACGGGCAACGGGCACCGTTCCGTTCGGTTCGCCGTTCTGGATGGAGTGCTCTGAGAATGCAAAGCAATGCAAAGCATGGCAGCCGTGGCTAACGCGCATCGCGGCCGACAGGTCACCCCCTTAGCCTTGTCACCTGGCCGGCCCAATGGTCCCCCCGAGTGCCCTGCCGTGCCCTGCCCTTCTCGGAGGCCGCAGAGCCCAGGGTCGTGTCGCGGCCGCAGGGCACCGGAGGAGAAGGGCACCGGAGGCACCGGAGGGGCAGCGCTAGACTTGGCAACGCTGGGGGAGGGCCGACGCCGACGCCGTGGCCTAGGGATAGGCCAGGGCACTGGGTGGCCGCCGCAGCCGTCGAGGCCGTCGTCAATGCCAGGGGGTGCCAGGCAGACGCTGTCATGTAGTACTTGGAGCCCGTGGCCCGTGTCAGTGTCCAGTCCTCCTAGTGGACAGACCTGCCTGCCCGGCCTACACACACACACACACACACACACACACACACACACACACACACACACACACACACACACACACACACACACACACACACACATACACACACGCGCGCGCGCGAGCGCGAGCATGCGGCCACGCCACTGGCAGCGCACTGGGTGTGGAGTAGAGTCAGGTCGTGTAGGGGATTAGTGCAGTGCTGTGTGCGTGTGTGTGCTGCTGCCGCGCCGTGCCTGGCCATGCCACACCACGACAGTGCAGTGCTTGCAGTGCTTGCAAAGCTTGCAGCGATGTACAGTGCTTGTAGTGCTTGCAGCGATGCGCAGTGCTTGCAGTGCTTGCAGTGCTTGCTGCCCGCGGCGTGTACCAACTCACGCAACAGCAACAGAGCCGCACTGGCACGGCGCTGATGAACTCCCGGCTCCGTGACGGCATGACACACCCCCGGTCCGTCCCGTCGTCCCGCCCCCGGCCCGCCGCGCTACGCTCACCACCGCACGCTCCAATGACCACACTTTCTTTCCCCCTTGTAAATATACTATACGGATTTCCTCCCGCCCCCCTTTCCCTCCCCCACACACACGCACGCGCGCGCACACACACACATACACACACACACACTCTCGACGACACGGAGATTGTGGAGATGGTATCGATGTAGGGCCGGGCCGCGCAGGGCAGGGCAGGGCTCTGCTGTGCTGGCTGCGCACAGAGCCGGTCATAGACCTGGAGACACTCTACCGCGACACACCCAGCGCATATCTCTCTCTCTCTCTCTCTCTCTCTCTCTCTCTCTCTCTCTCTCTCTCTCTCTCTCTCTCTCTCTCTCTCTCTCTCTCTCTCTCTCTCTCTCTCTCTCTCTCTCTCTCTCTCTCTCTCTCTCTCTCTCTCTCTCTCTCTCTCTCTCTCTCTCTCTCTCTCTCTCTCTCTCTCTCTCTCTCTCTCTCTCTCTCTCTCTCTCTCTCTCTCTCTCTCTCTCTCTCTCTCTCTCTCTCTCTCTCTCTCTCTCTCTCTCTCTCTCTCTCTCTCTCTCTCTCTCTCTCTCTCTCTCTCTCTCTCTCTCTCTCTCTCTCTCTCTCTCTCTCTCTCTCTCTCTCTCTCTCTCTCTCTCTCTCTCTCTCTCTCTCTCTCTCTCTCTCTCTCTCTCTCTCTCTCTCTCTCTCTCTCTCTCTCTCACTTACACACACACACACACACACACACACACTCACTTGCTGAGCCACTCGCTGACCCGGCGCAGACGCACGGTCGCGCTGCCGGAGGACGGGATCTTGGAGTACTTCTGGGCTGACATGGTGTTGTTGGCGCTCGTCGTCCTACGCAGGTGGAGGAAGGTGGGCCGCTTGACTGGGGCCGGGGCAGCGGGGGCAGCGGGGGCAGCGGGGGCAGCGGGGGCAGCGGGGGCAGCGGGGGCCGCGGCCGTCTTGGTGGACTTGCCGTCCGCGCCCAGCGGGGCCCACCGGCCGGCCGGCGCGCTCAACGCCGTGGGTGACGACAAGCTGGGGCTGCTGCCGCTGCGCGGCGTCCGGAGCGCGGCGGGCGCGCGCCCCCAGCAGCCCATCGAGGCTGAGGACTCGTCCTCGACGCCGTCCTCCTCCCAGTCCAGGCTGCCCAGCGAACCGTCCAGCGAGCCCAGGGACGACGTAGGCGGGGTCCCCGGCGACGTGAGCGGCGAGCCCAGCGAGCCCAGAGAGCCCCCGGACCCGGACCCGGGGCCGACGGTCCCGGTGCTCAGGGACAGGGCGGGCATGGACACGGGGCGGGTGGCGGCCAGGGCGGACCGGCATTTTCCAGCCACAGGGCCTTGTCCTTGTCCGCGACGCACCGTCATGGTGCTCACACACAGCACACGGCACGGACACACACACACACACACACACACACGAGCGGAGGGAGCGGACGGCCCGCACCCACACGCGCACGTACGCACAGCGCGAGGGACAGCACTCGACTAACGCGGTGGTGGCAGCGGCGGCAGCAGCGGCGGCGGCGGTAGCAGGGCGAGCGGGGCGGGGCTGCGGGGGAGGGGGAGGGAGGGGGCGGTCTACCCCGGCCTGCCCGCCTCGGCTCGGAGGGAGATCTCACCCTGCCTCTGTCCCCCTCTCCCCCGGAAGGGTCCGCTTAGAGAGAGAGAGAGGGGGGGGGGGGAGCGGGCGGAGCGGGTGGAGCCCAGCGGAGACGCGATGCGAGGCGATGGACAGGTGAACAGACAGACAGACCCAGAGGCGAACTCCGTGTACACAGCCAACGGTAGCTCGGCTAGCTCAGCTCCAGGGCTCCAGGGCTGCAGGGTGGGTGGGAAGGGACGGACCCGGATGGATCTCATTCCCTGCCGGGGGCCCAAGGGGTTGGGGGGGGGGGGGGGGGGGATGGAGGTGGTGTACATAGAGACTTACTCAGGCCGATTTTATTTTATTTTTTATTTGCGCGCTTTCTGCATTCCAATCAAACTCCGAAGTTCACACAAAATCGGAGACTTGGACACATGTAGCAGTGCCCTTGTGAGAACTGGAGTCGGTATGCAGTCGGAACTCTCAAGCCAGGACACAGGACGCGGCAGGCATACCGACCACGATTTGGGGAAGTTGGATTTATGAATCACATCACATTCACGTTGTAGTACGGAGCGGTGCGGCGATCACTCGACTCGACCGCGCCGACCGGAAGTACTACCCCAGCGTGCCGTGGCGGGGCGGGAGGCTCAGGGCTCAGCTCAGCTCAGCTCAGCAGCAGCAGCAGCAGCAGCAGCAGCAGCAGCAGCAGCAGTGCCCTGTCCCCGTCTCTGGAACTCCCGGGAAGGGACTAGACTGGGCTGGGCTGGACTTGACTGGACTGACGCATACTTCCCGCCCACGTGCCTTTCCCTTCCCCTTCTCCCCTCTTTCTCTTCCCCGAGTGCGCGCGCGCGAACCCGCCACAGGTGTGTACTAGAATATTAAAAATCCTTTGCAAAATTTCAATTTCCCCGCCTCATCCGTGTGTGCGCCTGTTTAACACTTTCTGTTTCTGAAATGAGCGGCAATAGCAGCAAATCTAGTCCATCGCCCTGAAATGGCTCCACGGTCTGCGCGTGCCGGTGCCGGTGTAGTCGCAGGACGACATCTTTCGCGAGAAATTCGTTGCCCGAAAAGTCACGCGCGCGTGAGGAGGGAAAGGGAGGGGGAGGGGGGGAGGGGGGAGGGGGCGTGGGAGCCCCGATCCCAGTCGGGGCAAGGCAAGGTATGGGAAGACGGCATGGCGGGCGCACTAAACAAGCCAGTTTACTGTATTTGCCGACTTTTAGCAGCGGCTTGCACCTAACCAGCGGGCGGCACCCGGCCCGCCACCCCATTCATGGTAGCAGCGTGGCAGTGGCAGCCCGCCGCGCGGCGGAGGCGGGGGAGGGAGGGGCTCCTTTAGAAAACGCGCCACGGCAGATGTGTGCAAGGGTGTGCAGAACGCGTGAGAAAGGGCGGGGCGCTCGTCTCGTCTCATCGGGGGCCACGGGCCACCGGAGGAACCGGAGGGACCGAAGGCTGCGGTGCAGCTGAGGCTGCGGCTGCTGCTGCAGCACATTTCGGCCGCGTCGGCGGAATGCCGTGGCCGCCGTTGCCGTATCATCGTCGTCCTGGCCTTGACGGGGGTCGTGTCGCCGGCTGGGCGGCCAGGTTACACGGCGGCGGCGGCGGTGGGGACACCCGAGGGGCACCCCTCGGGAGCAGGGCAGGCATGCGCGATAAGAAGGGCATGGCATCGGGCACAAAGCAGCGGCAGCCGTCAGCGTCAGGTCGGGTCACTCAGATGTCGCCGTACTCCTCCTTCTCCTCAGCGGCGGGGCGGGGAGGGGGGCCGTCGACGGGGACCGTCACCGCGTCCCCTTTATTTATTTATTTCCCTCCCCCTCCGCCATCGCTCAGGTCCTGAGACGACGGATTAGTCGCCTGCCACCACCACCGCAGCAGCAGCAGCAGCAGCGGTGGCAACGGCAGCAGAACTGAGAACAACAGGTGGGGAGCTGGGAGGGGAGGTAGGTGATCGCCTCGCTTCTCCGACTCGAGCTGATTCAGAGGAACACGGGGTCGCCTGAAGCTCGTCTTCTGCTGCTGCTGCCAGGGTTGGTCCGGGACCACGTTGCTGGAATTCACCATCCTCTGGACTCCACGGAGACACGCATTAGGTTCTCCGTGATGGAACCTTCCGTCGCGTCGCTGCTCCTGGCCGCGGTGGTGGAGGACCCCGTCCCCATGCTGTCCGGGAGGGACGCCGGCCATGGGCTCCGGTCGGCCCTAGACCCCGGACACCCGACCTGGAGACCCCTCAGGACGCGGCAGGGTGAAGGCTCCCCGAGAACACCTCCGGGGGAGCACAGACGCACCTCACAAACACACCTCGGACGGCGCCGACAGCCGACGACGTCCGTGCAGACATTGAAACGGGATGCAATACGACAGGACGACGACGACACTCTCGTAAGGCTCACCTCGCCTCAACGGCGGCCTCGGCGACCGTCGGGGACCGCCGGGGACCGCCGGGGACCTCCCGCGCCACAACCGGCGGCGCCGGGCACTGCAGATACGCTGCTCTGTCCGTGGCGCCCCCGCACCCCGCCGCACGGGCGACGTCTGGCGGCGGCGGGGGCCGGCGGGGGCCGGCGGGGGCCGGCGGGGGCCGGCGGGGGCCGGCGGGGGCCGGCGGGGGCCGGCGGGGGCCGGCGGGGGCCGGCGGGGGCCGGCAGGGGACTCGCGCGTCGCGCCCAGGCTGCGTCTGGCCGGCCCCGGACAGGCGCCACGGCCACCGGCAATCAGGCGCCACCCCGGCAGCAGCAGCAGCAGCAGCGACCACAAAAAATGCAGTCATCGCGCTGCGCTTGCCGGGTGCCGGGCCTGTCCGGTCCGGGGAACGGGCCAGGTAAGTATGATGCATCTATCAACACCACACATGACAGCACCAGAGAGGGACAGAACGCCAGGCCCGGCCCCCGGTCCCGGCCAGTCAGAGGTGGCGGGGCGGCGGAGCGGGGCTTAGTCTTGACGACACTGGGTTTGACGGCGCACGCGAACACCGTGAGGAGACTGTGGAGAGGCGCGAGGGGCGGCGCCTCTCTCTCCCCATCCCGACCCCCAACCCCACCCCGACCCCCAACCCCACCCCGATCCCCAACCCCAGCCCCGACCACACCCAACCCAAAACCACCACTACCCGAATGCACCAGAATGCGGGTTACCAATCGCATGCTTGACTACCTGTCGGGGTACAAACGCCAGAAAACATCCATTCCAAGGTGGCGCCGTCCGGGCCAGGTCACCGGCGGTGGGAGCCCGCCTCTGCCACAGGCACGGACCCCCGCGGGGTGGACAGGACACTGCCTTCAATAGGATAGGACTCGGCCACCTGCTGACCGGAAGCGGCAGGAAGCACGCAAAACGGAGGACAGCGGCGTCGCTGACCTGGCCGCCGACTGCAACCACACCGGGACCAGGCCAGACAGTGCATCTACTTGGCCTCGGTCTCCATCCCCATTCGGGTCAGCACTCAGGAGGCGCCCGCCCCGCCCCGCGCTGCCCGCCTGCTATCGGCGGCGACCTGGGCGGAACTGGTGCATCGCCGCCTCCTCCTCTCGCTAGACCCCCTCCCCCCTCTCTCCCCCCTCTGACTCGAGTCTTATCAGTATCCCGCGCTCACTCGCACACGAGCCCGGCGACGATAAGAGCCCTCCGGCCGTCTCTCTTGCACAACGTATGTATTGGGATCGAGGGCTGACAACCGTAGAGAAGTAAAGGGCAGGGCACTCACCCTCGCTGTCTCTCTCTCTCTCTCTCTCTCTCTCTCTCTCTCTCTCTCTCTCTCTCTCTCTCTCTCTCTCTCTCTCTCTCTCTCTCTCTCTCTCTCTCTCTCTCTCTCTCTCTCTCTCTCTCTCTCTCTCTCTCTCTCACACACACACACACACACAAACAAACACACACACACACACACACACACACAAACACACACTCACTCACACACACACACACGCGCGCGCACACACACACACACACAGAGCGTCTGGGGCAGGGCATTCTTGAGCTGGAGCGGCAGCCTCCCATGGCGCACGGCTCCGCGGCTCCGAACTCTTTTTCGTCTGCCTTTGACGCGGTCCCAGAGCCGCCCCTACAAAGCACGGCGTCGTTACGTTACACGTGCTTCCGGTGCCTACCTGAACGTGGCGACCACGTTGGTCGTCGGCCAGCCCAGCACGAAGGACGTCTCCAGCGACTTGGGTAGCTCGGCCACCTCGTGCACCACGGTGGGGTCGGCCGTCATCCAGATGCTGGCCACCCGGATCTTGTCCTTGAGCTTGAAGGCGCCCTGGCCGCGCGGCTTCGCCACCAGCAGGACGTCGGAGAACAGGAAGAGATGGCGGTCCTGGCCCGACACGCCCTGCATCAGCCCCAGTTCGACAGTGAGATGAGAAAGTGCGCGGCAAGTCGATGCGGATTAGTTTTTCATACCGCCGTCCGTCTTACCGTCACCAGCCGCGCCGGCGACTCCATGATGAACTGCCGTAGTGACCTGGGGACGGCGGCGGCGGGGTCGCCGTTGTGGAGGGCGTCCCCGGCAGACGAGGACGGCGACGAGCACCCCGGGGAGCCCGGGCCCCCGCCGCCGCCTGCGACATGGCCCGAAGCCCCCGGCGGAGAGCTGGGGCCGGTGCCGCCCCCGACGCCGTCCTCGGGGGACCCGCGGTTCACCGCCTTGGTGGAGAGCGCGCGAGTGAGCCGCGTCGCAGGACTATTCCGACGAGACATCAGTCCTTTCGGCTTCTGCATACACGACAAAAAATAAAATCGGTATCATGAGGAAAAGCTGTGCAAAGGAATGAAGAGAGTACACCTGCGGCTGCCATTCGTCAGTGACTGATCAACGCGTCACATAAAATGAAAATGAAACAGTAGTTTTCCTCATTGACGGTCATACAGCAAAACATTTACCGGTCTTTAATTTCCTTGTTTATATGGAGCACACAAATGGCAGACGCTGGGTTACGTAAACGACGCCGCCATCTTGCAATACTCACGATGATCGCCAACGGGTTGTCGTCGTACAGCAGCAGGTGGTCGTTGGGGAACATGCTCTGCACCCGCTCCAGGTCGCCGTTGGGCTGGTGGTGCCTGTGGGTCCGGCACGGCGCGTAGGCGGTGGCCGGAGCTGGCATAACAGCGCCCCGGTCCGCCACCACGTCCAGCTCCCGCCGCTGGTCCCGCCATCCCTGAGCGAATCGGTCCTGCCAACGTCCAAAACCAGACTGTCAAAATATTCTTCACGGCGTGAAATATACCCTCACACTGAGAATGCAAGAGTCCTCGCCCAATAGAGGTTTCCAATGAGACTTGGAAACGGCAGCTGAAGCACAAAAACTCTTCCAGACCGGAAGCTCTCGAGGGCAGGTTGTGAGAAACTTGACTGGCGTTTTGAGTGAATTTGGAGGGTAGTTCCCCTATATTTGGCGCAGACCTTGGGCACCACTATTTCTCACGCCTGCTCTCGAGAGTTTCCGGTCTGGAAGTGTTTTGGTTCTTCAGCTTTCGCTTCTGAGCCTCTTTGGAAACCGCTACTTTAGTTGATGAGGGGTTTAAAGAAGCTATATTTTGAAAACTTAACGTTTAAAATTTGAGACCCTAGTCAGACCCAGCTCAATACCGGGATTTCAAGAACGGGG
The DNA here is from genome assembly GCA_038380765.1 of Odontothrips loti. Taxonomy (NCBI): domain Eukaryota; kingdom Metazoa; phylum Arthropoda; class Insecta; order Thysanoptera; family Thripidae; genus Odontothrips; species Odontothrips loti. Next base: position 14,441,979 of record CM076257.1, on the reverse strand, counting down.
TCACATGATGGCCCTTTCTGATCATGATTATTCCATTCTTAGTATAAAGCCCCAAAGTAATGAGAAAGTCAGCAGGTCAGCTGTCCCTTTCGGAAATGCGGTTTCGGCTCTCATGTTTCCTTTTCGTTGTTGTTTTACACGGCATAACCATGGGGCGGCGACAGAAGATAGTGCAGCAGAGCCAGGCATTCGTAAGGTGTTGCTCTAAATCGTCGTTGATATATACACCTTTATTATATTTCTTTTTATTGTTACACTTCGTCGGAGGCGCAGCGCAGGCGGCACTGCAGGTGCATCGTCCCACGAAGAATGCACATTTACATCACACGGAACGCGGCAATAAAAACAGCCCGAGGGGCCGTGGGGCGGTGCTGAGTGCTCCCCCACCCCATCCCTCAACAGGTGCCCGAAAATCAGAGAACCATTCGGAAATCATACATCGTTTTCAGGGTCCGTCGCTGAACTACGAATGTAGCGTCATCTTCAAACGATCCACGAAATAACAAAAACAAAATAATGTAAAAATAAAGGCAGCAATACTCCGCGCTCGAGGGTTCGTTGGGCACCCAAGCGCTTGCAGTATCCCTCGCAGGTTGACGTGTTGACGTCGAAGGGATACCGCGGAAACAGCCTGGCTCTGCGCTACGTAGAGTCTGGCCGGTCTCTGGCCGGTCTGGCCACTCGCCCCGCCCCACCCCGCCGCCCGCGCCGGAGCGGTGCACGATAGGTTGCCTAACTGTGAGGCGGTCGGTGGAGCCGGCTACGCACTCCGCACCGCCTGGCCTACGCTCGGCTGTGCGATTATCGATTAATCGAAATTCTAAACCGATTATTTTAGTAATCGTCTATGAATTTCATACCCCCAGTAGATGGCCACCGTCTTAGGAGCGCTATTTTAGCGCAGAAGGTTAGGTTAGGCCAATGAAAATGCGCTTCAGAAGTGCTAAAAAGGAGCTTGTCTACAGGGGACAGTCGATTTCGATTGTGGTACTCGATAGTTAAATTCAGATACTTATGATGATCGAGCCATCGGGAACCATTTCCTCTCTCCCTAATGTGACCTGCACACTAATTTTTACTTAGAAAGACAAAACAACGCAAAAAGGCAGTTCATTCAGGCATATATTCAGTGTTTTAAAACATTCACGTTAAAATTACTTATTTTGATAGTGTTTAGTGTAGCGATATATCGGCCTGGTTCGCGATTAATCGGGGTGATTTCTGGTTATCGATTACCGACAATTGAATCGAACGCACTTTCGATCATTTCGGTCACTGACCGATTGCGATTAATTTTAACAATCGCACAGCCCTACTCGTAACTGCTGTGTGCCGTGTCGCCACTTACGTGGGGTTCGTCCAGGCTGTGCCTCGAGATCTGCGGACAGACAGAGAAGACGGGTGGTCAGTCTAACATGGAATAATATAGCCAACGGTTTTAACAACGTCCGGCGGGGCGTCGGCACTTGGAGAGCTGTTGATGCTCTTGCGCCACGGCACGGATGCACCAACACCTGCACAGCTAGATCGGTGTAGAAAAGTGGGAGGGAAAATATCAAATGATTAAGGAAAGAAAAAAAAGTCAAAAAGTAAAGGTTTACAAATGTTCTGGAAACACTGTCAAAGACAAAATAAAAATACCGCAAGTGTAGGTCACGATACTAATTCTAGAAAAATCAATTTCTTGTCAGATATCAAACAAAGAAAATTAAGTGAAAATCAGCCAGGATTGAGTGGGTGCTTGTCGTCACGCGACTGCAGAGATGGGCTCTCGGTTAGGACGTGGGGGACGTGGTGGCGGAAGAAGGGGGGGGGGGGAAGGGTACGATTCGCGCGGAGCGTCATTGAAAAATCGACGACAGTCGACGATTGAGGCCTTGCATCTCCCTGTCTGTCCGTCTTTCCGTCTGTCTGTCCGCCTGTCTGTCCGTCTGTCTGTCTCGCGCTCGAGTCATTAGCTAGTAGCGAAGTCTTATTTACTCGTCCGAGTGGCGCCGATAGCAAAACAATAAAAGGCAAGGCGGTGCCCGACACGGCTATAACGCAAAGGCGGCAATTATATACAGCCTGCGCTGCGAGGAAAAAGAAGACGCGACGGCGGCGTCAGGGCTCGAACCCACGAACATGCCCGTTCGCTGCTGACGTGATAATCATAATCGTGATGCATTTCGAACACGCCCGCCGCGGGAGGAGCAGGACAGGCATCCGCGGGTGTAGTACCAACGACAGAAAAGTTTACTACACCAACCTAAAAACAGCTGTAGTATAACAGGTTAGGTTGTAGGGGGAAGAGAGAGACAGACAGACAGACATACATAGATAGACAGACAGAGAAAACGATTCGAGTCGTTTTGAGCGGCGAGCAAAACAGTGAGGCTGCTGTGGTTCTCTTGTTTACCGACGTGTTTGGCGCGCTCAGCTCAGGCTCCAGGTTCAGAAGCCAGGACGGGGCTCTGGCCGGACCCGTGGGGGCCGTGGGGGCCGTGGGGGCCACATTCCTAAGCGGGACGGGGGAGCGGAGGGCGGCGGCGGGGCCGGGTGCGGACGGGGCCCGGGCCGGCCGGGACCCAAGATTCCCTTATAATCGCTGCATCCCCGGGGCGTGGCGTGGCGGGGCCGGCGGGGCGGGCGGCTGGACGCTACTACTCCACATCGTTGCTGCTCACATCGCCATGCCATCATCATTCCGACTTTTCGCCGCAGCGCGCACGCACACACACACACAGCTCCCCGAAATAAATGTAATGACCAACGACAAGGGGGGGGGGGGGACGACGACAGGCACAGAGAGAGAGAGATTAGAAACGAAAAGAGGAAAGATGGTGTTATTTTTAGGGGGAAAAGAAGAGAAGTATGCGACGACGACGCAGAGAGTACACGCACAAATACGCGCAGCACACGTCGGGAGAGAAAAGAGAGGAGTATAAGTATGCGAGCGAAGCGAAGGAATGTCCAGGGACGGCACGGCGTGCCGTGGCATCGCGATGACTTATACGACAGCTTTGGGGCCTGGAAGCCTGGAAGGCCGGGGCCGGGCTGACGCGAACCGCGTGCGTAGCCCAGTGCCCAAGGTGAGCCGGGCCCGCCGGGCCGGGGCTGGGCTACTGCTGCTACCACCACCACCACCACCACCACCACCACGACCCGCGGCCAGGCTCCGAACCGGAGGTGAGGTGAGGTGGTGCGGGTTCGAAGACTCCGCGGTTTTTGGCATTTCGTGCGAAATTTGGTTTCATCTGCGATTTCTTCTTCTTTCTGTTGTAATCCCTGTTTCTCATCATCATCATCATCATCATCATCATCATCATCATCATCATCATCATCATCATCATCATCATCATCATCATCATCATCATCATCATCATCATCATCATCATCATCATCATCATCATCATCATCATCATCATCATCATCATCATCATCATCATCATCATCATCATCATCATCATCATCATCATCATCATCTTCTGATGAGTGCAGTTGCTGGGTGAGACGATCCGTGAGGACGTGACACACTCGGCGGTGGCGGGCGGTGGCCGGTGCCCTGGCCACAGGCTCGGCACGGCTCGGTACGTCGCGGTACGCCCGGCCCCGCCCGGCCCGGCCCGCTAGCCTTGGTGTAATCCTCGTTGAGTCATCGTGATGAGCTGAGCCCACTCATCATGAGTCTCCTCCGTACCGACCCAGGCCGGCCGATAGCGGCGCCCCGTGCAGGTAGGCAGCACCGGCAGGGCCAGGGCGGGCAGCGCAGCGGTATCGGTAAGGACACGCGATAGGGGCGCGCGGAACGAGGTCAAGACACCGTCCGCAGGGCACTGCCGCCAGGACACTGCCGCCAGGACACAGAGGACACGAGCCTCGGACTGTCACAGGGCGTGACGCGCGTGACGCGGCCTCCCGGCTCCGAACGGAACGGCCGTTTTGATATCGAACTCAAGTCCCTCCCCTTGTCTCAGAAGAGTGCTGTTTCATCGTGGGGATGGGACGGAACCCCCGGGGGTGCCCCTGGGGTAGACCCCTGGGGTAGACCCCTGCTGCGGGCTTACCTTGCGCCTTCCTGGGGCCGACGGCTTGGCCTTCCTCCGGTGCAGGTGGATGTGCAGGCGAAGGGTGCGGCGGTGCTGGGGGCGGGCCTGGGGGCGGGCGTGGGGGCGGTGCAGGACCACGGGGTGCAGATAGTGCGGCGGGCCCGCCCCCGGCGCCCCCTCAGACCCCGAGCCCCAGTCCGAAGACCGCAGCGAGGCATGAGACCAGCTGCGGGACCTGGAGGGGGCACGGGTGCGGGACGGGGGGCGGGGGGAGCGGGGCACGCGGGGGATGGGGGGCGGAGCGGGGGGACGTCCCGGGGGGTGGGGGTGCGGGCGGCGCTGCCCGACGATGATGTCAGTCAGGTGGCCGTTCATGTACACAAAGGTCGTCATCCTCGAAGACGACGTCCCGGAGGCTGCGGGGAAGGGCAAACGACCCGCGCGGGTCCACACGTTCACATTGGGGTTCACATCATGATAGGGGTATCAACATCACGCTGTTGTTTATGTTGCTGCTGCTGCCTGCTGCTGCTGCCGACAGTGAAACCCGACCGCGCCCTCGTTAGATACCCCAGCCCAGCCCAGCAAACAATGACTCGCCCCCACCCCCACCGATTCACGCCCTTTCTTTACTTTAAGTTCCGTTAATTTTCGGCCGTCATCAGCCCTGGTGTCGGCACACACACACACACACACACACACACACACACACACACACACATTCGGCTCGTCTGGCCCAGCAGGGAGCACAACGGGCGTCGCCACCCGCCGCGTGTGGGTTGGCACCATTGACCGCGCGGCTCGCGGCGAGAAATAACTTTTCAAATAAATAATCAAATAAAGAGAGACAGCGCGGCGGTGACGACGTCGGGGAAACAGAGTTCGTTCCCGCGCCGCGATCTGCTGTGTGTTTTTGTTTTCCAGGCAGCAGAACACCGCATCTCGCGCCACGCCGGAATGTGCCGTGCGCGCGTCGATCGCACGTTCGCGGCCAGGCTAGAATTGGCGGCGCGGGTCGACACGACACGTGTGCCAACACCGCGCCGCGAAGTGTCCCTAGCGCAGCCAACCTCACGCCACCAAATCGCATACTCCAGCCCCAGCCCAGGCGTCGTCCGTGAGGAACGCCCGAATATATCCCTCTGCGGACGGCGGCGGCAACGCGCATCGAGCCGAGCATGTCGCCTGCGAGTGCCGGGGTAGGCCAGCCCGCACGACACGCGTGTACACGCACAAGTCGTTGCTGCCTACCCAGCAGGCGCTGACAGACAGGAATGCGTAGTTGTTGATGTCAATTTATTTTGATACATGAACGTACCTAATAAAATAGTACGATAAAAATTACAGTACACTATGTAAAAGAATAAAGAAAAAGATATCGAGCGAATTGAAATTTCGTTTAAATAAAATCTATTCACAATTCACAGCTCCCCCCCCCCCCCCCCTGCGTACGTGCCGGCCAACAGACAGCGGCCGGGTAATCCGGGAACTCCGGGTATTCCGGGTAATCCATGTAATCCGGGATAAACCGAGGTGATCCACAGTTTTCCGAGGGAATACACCTGCGGGTAATCCGAAGTTCCCGGGGTACTGCGATGTAGTCTGGAGTAATCCAAGGGTAATCCGGGGTTATCCGGGGTAATCCGAGGTAAGCCGGGGTTATCCGGGGTAATCCGAGGTAATCCGAATCCATGAAATCATGGGTAATCCTGGGTGCTCCCAGGTGATCCGGGGTAATCCGGGATACTCGGGGTAATCCGAGTAATCCGGGATACTACAGGTAATCCGACCGACACCATTTTTAGGAGTGGTTACCTCCTCGACCTGGTCGCACCGCAAACAGAGGACACTATGCCTACAGTATGTGACATTGGCGAATACGCCTCGGTTTGCTCTTCGAAATGTACTCTACCCGGCCGGCACGACGATGAGCATGCAGGAAGAGAGAGACACGCGGCTCTGCGGGGCGCTGCAGGCCTTGAGTCGTGAAAGCAAACATATTGACACTGGCCACAAGACGTGCGCGCACAACACCGGCTCCACACAGTCCGATACCTGTTTTCTGACATTTTTTGTATCTTCTTTTCAAGCTGGAAGCGGAGGCGCGAAACTTTCTTCAATGCACTAGTTTAAAGAATTTTCAAAGACTTGCATTCCAGTCAAATAATGAATTAATCATTGACATCTTGATTAAAATTAGCCGAAAATGGCTGAAAACTAAAACCGTTCTGTTTCCAGATTGAAAAATAAAAAGGCCTCCCGTTTTGTTCCAGCCGCCAGCCGCGTCGCATACCGGACGGAAGCTCGCATTGCCGCCTCATGCCGGTCAAACGCCACGCCGGGCCGCCAGCATGGCTGGGGGTCACATCGGTCACGCCCCTCCCCCCCCCCCCCTCGAGCTCGCAGCGCCCCGCCCCGCGCGAGGCTACTGAAAATAAACAGTCGAGCCAAATGTCCGGAATGCATCCATACCCTGCCGTGCGCCGCCGCATGCTGCAGCACTGCAGCACGCTGAGGTGCCCGGGCCGAGCGGCTGCCGGAGTAGAGGCACTGCACTGCACTGCACTGGGCTGCACTGCCATCGGCCATTGTTCGACTCCCGCGGGACAATTACGTATTTACGGACTGGCGGTGCATTCTGTGCGGAATATAATAATAAGGTCTTCCCGTCCCGTTGCGGTCAAAACTCGGCCATCCGCTACCCGCTCCTCCCCGCAGCCCCCGCAGCCCCCGGGGCGCTCTCTGCGGATGCGACCACTCGGGGCCCCGCTGCTGCCGCTGCTGCCGCTGCTGCCGCTGCTGCCATCCTCATCCGGGACATTTTTTTTCCACGTGCTGCACACGGCAGCGCGGCGGCCAAGGAAAACGACATGCTCGCAGGCCCAAAGAACACGCCAGCGAAACGAATGAATAATAAAAACGAACGGAAAGAAGAAAAAATAAAAATCAAATCCCTTGTGTGAGTGAGTTCTATGTGAAACACACCTGATAATCCAAAAATGAACCCCGCGCTAAAAACTGAAAGACTTCATGGAAGGTTCGCGAGGCCGGTGCGGTGCGGTCGGCCGGTCGGCCGGTCGTGGGACTCTGGGAACGCGTCGTCTGCTTGCAGCGTCGCTGGCATGAGCAAACGCCGTACATTACACGCCGTCGTGGACAAACACCGGACCAAACGGGGCGGGGCGGGGCTGAGACGTAGAGACGCAGGCCGGCCATCGGCGGCACAATAACAGAACGGAAGATTTTCCAGAGGAGCAGACGATACCGAAATAGGATGGCCAGGGCACACAAGATTTCGAGCCGGGCGGAGCCGGGCGCCGGGCGGGGTGGGGCTGCGTGCTCATCTCCGGGGCTCCCGTTGCCCCCGCTGCCCCCGCACCCCCCGACATTACCCCACCTAACCCCGCCACGCCCCCTCATCAGCCTGCCGGGGGCCGCGGGGGCGACGGTGAGTGTGGAGTCCACCCGGCCCGACTAACCACGGACAAAGGCAATGCAAAGCAAAAAGAAGAAGAGGAAAAAAATAAAAAGAAAAGGAGGAGCATCGGGCGCGCGGGAAGGCTTGTTGTCTACAATTGACGTAACCCCGCCGGCAGAACGCACCACAGATAGGCAACCCCTCCGACGTCTGCAAGTAACGTGTGCCGTGCGGGCTGGTCTACTGTTACCGGGGATTCGCGGGCGCTTTCTTAATCTAATTGAGCACTTTCTTTCTTCTTGTCCGCGTTGGGACGGCGTAAAACACCCCCACGCGGCGGCTTCTGCTGCAGACACCGAGAGCCCCGCTGCCGCTGCCGCTGCCGCTGCCGCTGCCGCTGCCGCTGCCGCTGCCGCTGCCGCTGCCGCTGCCGCTGCCGCTGCCGCTGCCGGTGCCGGTGCCGCTGCCGGTGCCGCTGCCGCTGCCTGCTGCCGCTGCCGCTGCCGCTGCCGCTGCCGCTGCCGCTGCCGCTGCCGCTGCCGCTGCCGCTGCCGCTGCCGCTGCCGCTGCCGGTGCCGCTGCCGGTGCCGGTGCCGCTGCCGCTGCCGCTGCCGCTGCCGCTGCCGCTGCCGCTGCCGCTGCCGCTGCCGCTGCCGCTGCCGCTGCCGGTGCCGCTGCCGCTGCCGGTGCCGCTGCCGCTGCCGGTGCCGCTGCCGGTGCCGCTGCCGCTGCCGCTGCCGCTGCCGCTGCCGCTGCCGCTGCCGCTGCCGCTGCCGCTGCCGCTGCCGCTGCCGCTGCCGCTGCCGCTGCCGCTGCCGCTGCCGCTGCCGCTGCCGCTGCCGCTGCCGGTGCCGCTGCCGGTGCCGCTGCCGCTGCCGCTGCCGCTGCCGCTGCCGCTGCCGCTGCCGCTGCCGCTGCCGCTGCCGCTGCCGCTGCCGCTGCCGCTGCCGCTGCCGCTGCCGCTGCCGCTGCCGCTGCCGCTGCCGCTGCCGCTGCCGCTGCCGCTGCCGCTGCCGCTGCCGCTGCCGCTGCCGCTGCCGCTGCCGCTGCCGCTGCCGCTGCCGCTGCCGCCCGCAGCCTCCTACTCTCTTTCACCTGCAGAGGCGTGGCGTGTGGCCGCGGTGTGGCGTAGCGCGGCGACGTTTCCGGGACTCTGTGTGTGTGTGTGTGTGTGTGTGTGTGTGTGTGTGTGTACGTGTGTGTGTGTGTCACGCACACGCGTGTGCAAGTGCGTGCGAATGTGTGCGAGTGCGTGGAAGCAGCAGCGACGGCGGCGCGCGCGGGCTTTCGAAAGCGAGCGCCATTGTGCGTTGTCACGTGACGCAGCCGCCGAGTGGAAACAGCAACAGTAGAGGAGTCTGAGGCTGCAAGGCAGAGATGAGCAACGGCCGAGAGGAGAGAGAGAGAGAGAGAGAGAGAGAGAGAGAGAGAGAGAGAGACAGAGAGAGAGAGAGAGAGAGAGAGAGACAGAGAGAGAGACAGAGAGAGACAGAGAGAGACAGAGAGAGAGAGAGAGAGAGGGGGGGGGGGATGCGATGCAGCACGACGACGAGGAGAGCGAGCGAGACAGAATCTGCGTGCTGCAGCGCGGCGGTCTCGTGGTCACAAGGAGATGGACAGCAGGCTTTACCCCGGGGCCGTGCCGGCCGTGCCCCGGTGCTGTGCTGGAGGCCCCCGGCCAAGTGGAACCCCGTCTGCCGGACACAGCCGCTCCTGCAGTCTGCTACCGGCGGTGTAAACTAGCAGGAAGTGCAGTAAAAGGGGGAGAGGGAGGGGGGGGGCGTGCGAACTCGCCGGCGGTGTCGGCGCCTTGTGCGGCGCAGCCTACTCACAGGCGAGGGGTGCGGCGCGGCGCGGGAGGTGATGCAGGTCAGTGTGTGGCCGATCAGCCAGCGCGCCGGAAACCCTCTGACGAGCCCCCTTGGTGCGGGAGGTGGTGTACTGTATCCCTAAAAAGGATGTTTTTGGAGTGTAGCCATGAGAGAAGGGCGGCCCGGGCTGCTGTGCTGGCATTAGGGGTTAGGTTCTCTGTGACGCGGGTACAAAACATTTGGACAAAAATGTTTTTAGCGTAGCCACATTTTGAGCAGTTGTAATGAAGCAGAGGCCACCCATGAGCGTTCCGAGAGGGAGAGAAGGGACAACGGCGGGGAAAACAATCGCGCAGCGGAATGACGGTGGTGTCATGGCGGCGACGCGCGCAGCCCCGCCGTTCAAAAACCACATCGGAGCCTCCGAAAAAGCGTTCGGCAGCCCGTTTCAGTCGATCTCAGCGATTTCGTGGAACATTTTTGAACAAAGTTGGCTCATGGTCGCACAGAGGGGACGTTTCTGAATACGAAATGCAGCGCTGCGGGCTAAAATTCGCAAAAACCTGGGCAGGAGATGCAATTAACCGGCTCGGGCAGGCCCAGCGACCCCCCTCTCTTTCGACTCCAGGGCCGCCCTTCTCTCATGGTGTAGCATACTATTCCACCAACGTGTTCAAATTCAAACGGGTTTTTCAAAAATATTTTTAAAAAAAATTCACATCGCATAGTACTTTTGGACTAAGTAAAAATTACAAGTTACAATCAATAAACACTCAAATCAAGAATCAACCCAAGGTTATCAAAAAATAGCGCCCCTTTCCTTGGGACCTCCTTGCGAAGCGTGGAGCGACGGCGGCGGGGTGCTCGCGAGGCGGGAGGCGGGCCGCGGCCTCCCGGGTGGCGCGCGGCGACTTGGAGCGAGGCGTTCGTTACGTAAATTTGTGGACGGCTTGCACACATATTTTGCGCACGGACCGGGCCGGGCCGGGCCTGGGGCCGACCGGGGCCGACTGGGGCGGGGTGATGGAGTGATGCAAGCGGGGGCTGCCAACGCCGTGCCGTACCGGGAGTCGTGGGCTGGCCGCAGCCGCAGCCGCATGTGGGATGAGCCACCACGCTCACACACACGCGCACATGCACACGACGCCACGGGGACCGCGCCTAACCTAGCCGACCGATAACCTCCGCCTTGATCCACTCTGTCTGTCTGTCTGTCTGTCTGTCTGTCTGTCTGTCTGTCTGTCTGTCTCTCTCTCTCTCTCTCTCTCTCTCTCTCTCTCTCTCTCTCTCTCTCCAACACTAACGCCGCCCGCCCAACCTCGAACCGATTCCCAAATCACATCGCGCGTGCTGTCGTCCTCCCAGGGCAGCGGCCGCCGGCGGCCTCGGGGACAGCGGCGCAGTGGCGGACAGGACAGGCGGACGACCCATGGCGGACAGGCGATGGCCGGCGATGGCCGCGCGGAAGGACGCACGCCGCGCGGCGGCCGCGGCAGAAGGCAGCGAGGAAAATTTATGGAAAAAGACGACGCGGGAAGGCGAGGCGAGGCGTGGCGAGGAGCGTGCGAGTGGCGATTATCACGCCAGAGGCGGTCATCTTGTCATTTGGACGTGCATACTGAGCAGGCTGTGCCTGCGGTCTGCGGTAGCAGTGTCCTCGCCGTCATCCTCGCGGCCCCGAGGTCCCCGTCGACGTCCCGTCCCCGACGTCGTCCTCATCCTCGCGCCCTGAGGTCCCCGTCGACGCTCGCCTCCCCGTCGCCATCCTGGTCCCTATCCTCGCGCCCGACGTCTCCGTCGACGCCCCCCTCCCCGTCGGCGTCTGCGCCGCCGTCGTCATCGCGGTCAGCGCGGAGTGAGGGGGCGATTCTAGGAAGGCCTCGGAGAGCGACTCACCACGCTGGACGGCCGCGGCCGCGGACTCCACGCCGTCGACGTGTTATCGGCGGCCTCCCCCTCCGGGACCTCGGGTACTCCGGGCCGCGTGACTAACGCCCAACCGGAGCCGGACCAGCTGACTAGCCCAGTACTGTTAAACGACCTCCCGGAGTCCGTAAATTACGTAACGCTATCTTTAGCCGGCTGAGGCTGACCGGTACCGACCGGTACCACACCGGTACCACACTGAGAAAAAATTTTGGCTCTGGGCACAGGACGTTTAGTCCCCAGGCCGAAAGTCTGGGAACGCACTAAACGATTAGCGCCAGGCACTAAACGATTAAAGCTTGAGTCTAGAGTTTTGCCTCCCGTGTCTATACAGCTTAGACCTACGGATTAACGTTTTAGATGTAGGGTCCAGGTGGAACGCACAAACCTACCCTTTGGTCCAGGAGCCAAAGATTTTTCACAGTGCAGCCAGAATGTTGCGGACCAGCGGACCGCTACAGCGTCACGTCAGTCAGGCGACGTTCATAAACTACGTGACCGATTTTAGGCCACTTTTTGACCCCCTCCCCTCCTCTCGTCACCTGGCTAACCTAACCTTACCATGCATTAAGGATAGGCTCGTGACCATAGGCTGACTCCCCCCCCCCTAAGTTAGTCACATAGTTTATGAACGTCCCCTTACTCTGCGATACCCACAGCGCTACACCGTGCTGCCAATGGCTTCCAGACAGTACCCATGTCCTGTGCGCGGGCAGGGCGCATCCAGGACTTTGAGGTCGATTTTCTCAAAAACCTACCGTCAGATCGAGTTGAAATTTTTAGGAGTTGCTTAGGATGACCCACTCTACTAGACCCCAAAAGCTCGTCTGGCCGCAATTTTTTTAAAATCAAACGGCCCTTTTTTGGCTACGATATGACTGGACTATATGACTAGCCTGGGCGCTCGGATGGCGCCTGCAGAGTAGGCAGCCGCGGTCTCCGTATGCGCGCGTGTCGTGCGGGTTGGCCTACCCCGGCACTCGCAGGCGTCGTGCTCGGCGCTACCCGTCCACTTAATTTCCGATAGCCATCGTACGCGAGTTGACAGTGTGCCGGGTCGGCCCCCTGCTCAGCCCAGCCCGGCCCGCGCCGCTCGGCCCCTACTTGAAGCCCGCGCCGCTCGGCCCCTGCCCCACCGCTCGCAGCTCGCACCCGCGACACATCACATTCCTGGCGTGGGCGGCCCGGACAATGGCAAGTGCCGTGGCGGTGGAGGCTGAGGCTGGGGCCGTCTGCGTGGTGTCGGGCCGCCGCCGCAGCTGGGGAGCATCTGGGAATCGGCAGGCATTTCCAGGACATACACTTTTTCGGTCGCGACCGGACGGTGCCACCGCCGCCGCCCGCTAGCAGGTCAGAGCCAACATGAGGCCGGTGGCGATCGGACGGTGCTCAGAAGCCACCACCACCGCCCGCTAGCAGGGCAGAGCCAACATGAGGCCGGTGGCGATCGGACGGTGCTCAGAAGCCACCACCACCGCCCGCTAGCAGGGCAGAGCCAACATGAGGCCGGTGGCGATCGGACGGTGCTCAGAAGCCACCACCACCGCCCGCTAGCAGGGCAGAGCCAACATGAGGCCGGTGGCGATCGGACGGTGCTCAGAAGCCACCACCACCGCCCGCTAGCAGGGCAGAGCCAACATGAGGCCGGTGGCGATCGGACGGTGCTCAGAAGCCACCACCACCGCCCGCTAGCAGGGCAGAGCCAACATGAGGCCGGTGGCGATCGGACGGTGCTCAGAAGCCACCACCACCGCCCGCTAGCAGGGCAGAGCCAACATGAGGCCGGTGGCGATCGGACGGTGCTCAGAAGCCACCACCACCGCCCGCTAGCAGGGCAGAGCCAACATGAGGCCGGAGGCGATCGGACGGTGCTCAGAAGCCACCACCACCGCCCGCTAGCAGGGCAGAGCCAACATGAGGCCGGAGGCGATCGGACGGTGCTCAGAAGCCACCACCACCGCCCGCTAGCAGGGCAGAGCCAACATGAGGCCGGAGGCGATCGGACGGTGCTCAGAAGCCACCACCACCGCCCGCTAGCAGGGCAGAGCCAACATGAGGCCGGAGGCGATCGCCAACGCGCGGCAGCTGCTTCGCCTTCTTATTTCCCAGTGCCGGCGGTCCGTCAGCGGCCGCGGTGGCCACGGCGGCCAGTCTTGGGATAGGAAGCCCCCAAAGCCCCTGGACCGTTGCACAATCATATGAGGCCGTTCAAAACCGGCTCGACAGAGATAATCACAGCCACTACGCCCCCCCCCTCCCGGCTCGGGGCGCACAACCATTCAATCGTAATACATTTACTGAGACGCGGCGGGTACGCTCTGCCATCGGGAGCAGCAATAGCAGCAGCAGCAGCACATCATCAGCTTAATCTACGACAACAACCTGCGGCCTGATCACAGTCGGAGTAGGTAGGGGTCTACATGGTGGCTGTCCGTCTGCTACGCACCCACACACACACACACACGCACACACACGCACACACACACACACACACGGCACTAGTGGTCGTACTCGCGGACGGTCGGCGGCGCGGTGTCGGCGGGCAGCGACGGCGACGTGCTGGCGGCCGTGCGCGGGCGCGGACGAGTACTGGACAAGCAAACCATTGCTGCAATGGCTCTCGGAGCTCGGAGCGGCGAGGCGCGGAGCGGCGGCGGGCGTCGCCAGCTTCGTCACACCGCGCCACGGCCCCCTCCACCTCCACCTGCCCCTGAGACAGACGGACAGACATACAGACGGACGGACAGGCGGACAGGCGGGCGGGCGGACGGGCAAGAGGGGCACAAGTGACAGGCTGAGTCACCGCGCTAGCCCCAGCAGCAGCCTCCTACTCAGGTCCTGCGGCAGCAGGCTGTATCCTTTTACTTCCTATCCGTATCCGTTGTCCCGATCCTGTATTACTACGACGCCGCAGCCCCCCCCCCTTCCCCCCTCCCTCTCCCCCCTCTCCCGAGCCCCTTCCCCCCCCCTCTCCCCCCTCTCCCGAGGCGCTGCTCATGGCCAGTCGTGCGCCACACCGCCACGGCCGGCCGCGGCCATCTCGAGAGAGGTTTGTTTGCGATGATCAGGTGTAGTCGGCATGCGCCTCACATCCACGTGGACAGGCGCGGATCCAGGGGCGGCTCTAGGGGGGGGGGGCGGCTTTCTGCCTACTTTCAGGCGGATTGTAACGCGAATTGCCTACCTTTCGGGCGCCCTGGCGGGGGCGATCGCCCCCGTCCCCCCCCCCCCCCTGGATCCGCGCCTGCACGTGGAGGCAGCGGCCGGCAGCGCGGGAAGTGGAGTGAAGTGGGGAGCTATTATCCCGGAGGATTGCTGTGATGCCTTGCAGTGCTCCCGGTCCCGGCTGGTGCTGGTACCCACAGGCCGCAAGGACGAGGGGAGGAATAAACTCTCAATTTCTACTTTTAGGGCAGCCAAAGCGTTAGGCTAGTCAGTTTTCGAGGGTTCAGATGAAAAGGTTAGGTTTGGTTGCTACAGTTCAAGTTCAAGTTAAAGATAGACGTATTTGTTTAAATGGGTTATTTTTCAGAGTGAATATAATCTTCTGAGAATTTAAATCGAATTGAGGACTTCCCCGGAGGAGCCCGAAACGGGAGTAAGAAGTTACGAAGAAGAAGAACGCTGGAGCGATGGTATAAGAAATCGCGGGTTTTTCACCGAAAAGCGAGTGATTTTTGAACACCAACGATAACCCAGCATTCTTTCTTTTTCGTTACGACTTTGTCCTTCCGTCCCGGGCCCCTCCGGGGTAGTCTATCGGTTGGATTTATTTTCGACGTCAAGCGTCGAGTAGGTCGGGTTCACCATGCCGTATGCAACTCACACAGATCATTTCTTCCCCTCTCCGTACACAGTCGGCCGCTCACTCAGTAGCTGCGCCAGAGATATAGGCAAACACTTAGCGCTACTTAGACCGGCAGGCGGCGGCGGAGCGGCGGCTCGACGACTACAAGTGGCCCAGTGTCTCTCTCTCTCTCTCTCTCTCTCTCTCTCTCTCTCTCTCTCTCTCTCTCTCTCTCTCTCTCTCTCTCTCTCTCTCTCTCTCTCTCTCTCTCTCTCTCTGTATGGATACCCTCCGGTTCCAGTACGGAGCCCCCTTCCCCCACCCCCTCACCCTCTGGAGCTCCGCGTGGGTCCAGTCAGCATGATGGAGAGGGGACCTGTTGCGCAGGGCGCAGTGCCGCGGCAGTTCCCGGGTAGGCCGCGCCTCGCGGGCAGAGCGCGCCACTATCCAGCGACCCGTCTAGGCGCGTGCCGGGCCCTGGCCGGGCCGAGCCGAGCCGAGCCACAGTCGGTGGGAGTCGTTGTTGTGGCCTTGGGGGGATAATCGGCCATTGTGTTTCGCGGAAAAGGGAGATGTAATAATTTGCTATTGGGATGGTACCGCCCCCCCCCCTCTCCCAACTCGCGGACAGAGAGGATGCCTTGTGCGTGGAATGCAGGCGTGGCGGGGCGGGGCGTGGCGTACTAGCCTCGCACCTGCCGCACGGGCGTGTGCTCGCTCGCGACGAGCGCAAAACAAAAGCAAAACGGAAGGGGGGTGGGGAGGGGGGTGTCAGTAATGGGTTCACGGGAAGCACATCTCCGATGTGTCCGGGGTAACTAACCCCGCGGTAGAGTGCTCGGCTCGGGTTCGAGTCCGCGCGGCCCCAGCATGCTTTCGGTGCCCGTTATCACAGCGGGGCGTGACGACCGCCACGCCTCTTTGGCCGCCAGACACACTATTTTTGTTTTTATCAGGGCAGGGCGCGCGCACGCGCGCGTGATTCGAGGCCGGACGGACGGAGCTGGCAGCCCGCCGCCTGCTGGTCACTGCTGGCAGCCCAGCCCAGCCCGCCAAGACCCATTTCCCACGGCTGATAATGGTTGACCGAGCCGTCGTGCCCTGCCTGGCCCTGCCCCGGCCCCGCGTGTCGGTCCATCCACCCTCTCACGCCGACACACGGCCAGACCAGCAACTGTCTCTCTCCAACACAAATCATAGGGTCCGTTCACGAAATACATACGTACCGCATCACATTCAGATTCAAATGGGTACATCGACATGGTAACTCCACTGGCCGGGGCGGTCCCCAACCCCTGCAACGGAGGGAGGTCGACCATCGCCGCAGCGGATGTCACCAACGTTGGCCTTATACGGACGTGACCGTCACGAGTGAACGACTGGTCACGGGTGGTCACTGGTGGTCACGAGCCGAGGTGTCAATGAGTCCGAGCGGGAGATCCGGGACAGCGGAGCAGGCAGCAGGGTGGTCTGGTCTGGGAGAGCTGGCCGGGGCGGCCGGGACAGCGGGACACGACCCAGATCTATGCTGGTTATCATTTAGCATAGCATCACAGTCTCTCTCTCTCTCTCTCTCTCTCTCTCTCTCTCTCTCTCTCTCTCTCTCTCTCTCTCTCTCTCTCTCTCTCTCTCTCTCTCTCTCCCCCCCTCACCCTCTTTCTCTTCCCTAACTTTCATGTAACTACTTTATTATGTACTTTGTGATTTATTTATTTTTTACTTTATTATTGTGCTAGTCAATCTAGAGAGTGGTCTCTAGCATAGTTTCTTACTGCAGTGGGGCATGGTAACCTCTTTTGTAAGAAACTTTAAATACACAATTTCAGTTTCAAATTCCCTCTCTCCCTCTTTTTCTCTCTCTCTTGCCCACCTATGGGAGGTGAGGTGAGACCACGCGCTGCGTTTTCATGAATCGTTTTTAGCCCGTCCCGACATGTTTCTTTAGAAACAGCAGGAGCCGGGCTTATAGTCTGATGCCGCATGTTTGTCCGTTCCTCGTGTACTCCGTGTATCAGTAATTGTATTTACTTTGGTCAACTAACTTCCTGTTATGTACGGTGTCTGGGGGTGGTATATACCTCAAAAAAACCTCCAACGTGGTGTGTCCGGGCCGGGTGTGTCTGGGGGCGGTATGAACACCTAAAGAGCCTTCCCACGATGTATTGTACCTTTTTCCTTTTGAGTTGTCTCCGGCCTCATGGTTTCTTGAAGTTTCTATCGCTATCTAGCTACAGTCTATAAGTATTTTGCCATGTTGCCTTGTACTTCGTGAACTTCTTGTACACACCTTCATTATGTATTCCTCTACTACCAAAGTACTCTTTATGTACCACCGGTACTATCTTTCTGTAGTGAGCCTGAACTGTTGTTTTACTGTACCTCATAATGTACAAAAACAAAACTAAGTCTTCTGTACACACACACACACAACACATATATATATACCAGGTGTATCATTGGCCCCGGGCAGTTTCGGTTTTAGGCAGTCCCGCAACACACTATCTCCGTCTCTTTCTGGTTCGGTCAGACGAGACGGAGATAGTGCTTTGCGGGACTGCCGAAAACCGAATCACTGCCCGGGGACAATGATACACCTGTATATATATACATATATATAGGACCCGCAGGGGCGGGGGCGAGGTCAGACTCCGGGAGTGGACAGCCAGGATTGAGGTCACCCTCTTCACGTCTCGTACCGAATCCGGTGGACAAGTCCAACATTCTGCGCAAAGCGGTGTGACGAGCGCCCAAGTCCCGCGTCGCCGGGGCACAGCCAGGCACAGCCGGGCACAGCCGGGCACAGCCAGGCACAGCCAGGCACAGCCAGGCACAGCCAGGCACAGCCAGGCACAGCCAGGCACAGCCAGGCACAGCCAGGCACAGCCAGGCACAGCCAGGCACAGCCAGGCACAGCCAGGCACAGCCAGGCACAGCCAGGCACAGCCAGGCACAGCCAGGCACAGCCAGGCACAGCCAGGCACAGCCAGGCACAGCCAGGCACAGCCAGGCACAGCCAGGCACAGCCAGGCACAGCCAGGCACAGCCAGGCACAGCCAGGCACAGCCAGGCACAGCCAGGCACAGCCAGGCACAGCCAGGCACAGCCAGGCACAGCCAGGCACAGCCAGGCACAGCCAGGCACAGCCAGGCACAGCCAGGCACAGCCAGGCACAGCCAGGCACAGCCAGGCACAGCCAGGCACAGCCAGGCACAGCCAGGCACAGCCAGGCACAGCCAGGCACAGCCAGGCACAGCCAGGCACAGCCAGGCACAGCCAGGCACAGCCAGGCACAGCCAGGCACAGCCAGGCACAGCCAGGCACAGCCAGGCACAGCCAGGCACAGCCAGGCACAGCCAGGCACAGCCAGGCACAGCCAGGCACAGCCAGGCACAGCCAGGCACAGCCAGGCACAGCCAGGCACAGCCAGGCACAGCCAGGCACAGCCAGGCACAGCCAGGCACAGCCAGGCACAGCCAGGCACAGCCAGGCACAGCCAGGCACAGCCAGGCACAGCCAGGCACAGCCAGGCACAGCCAGGCACAGCCAGGCACAGCCAGGCACAGCCAGGCACAGCCAGGCACAGCCAGGCACAGCCAGGCACAGCCAGGCACAGCCAGGCACAGCCAGGCACAGCCAGGCACAGCCAGGCACAGCCAGGCACAGCCAGGCACAGCCAGGCACAGCCAGGCACAGCCAGGCACAGCCAGGCACAGCCAGGCACAGCCAGGCACAGCCAGGCACAGCCAGGCACAGCCAGGCACAGCCAGGCACAGCCAGGCACAGCCAGGCACAGCCAGGCACAGCCAGGCACAGCCAGGCACAGCCAGGCACAGCCAGGCACAGCCAGGCACAGCCAGGCACAGCCAGGCACAGCCAGGCACAGCCAGGCACAGCCAGGCACAGCCAGGCACAGCCAGGCACAGCCAGGCACAGCCAGGCACAGCCAGGCACAGCCAGGCACAGCCAGGCACAGCCAGGCACAGCCAGGCACAGCCAGGCACAGCCAGGCACAGCCAGGCACAGCCAGGCACAGCCAGGCACAGCCAGGCACAGCCAGGCACAGCCAGGCACAGCCAGGCACAGCCAGGCACAGCCAGGCACAGCCAGGCACAGCCAGGCACAGCCAGGCACAGCCAGGCACAGCCAGGCACAGCCAGGCACAGCCAGGCACAGCCAGGCACAGCCAGGCACAGCCAGGCACAGCCAGGCACAGCCAGGCACAGCCAGGCACAGCCAGGCACAGCCAGGCACAGCCAGGCACAGCCAGGCACAGCCAGGCACAGCCAGGCACAGCCAGGCACAGCCAGGCACAGCCAGGCACAGCCAGGCACAGCCAGGCACAGCCAGGCACAGCCAGGCACAGCCAGGCACAGCCAGGCACAGCCAGGCACAGCCAGGCACAGCCAGGCACAGCCAGGCACAGCCAGGCACAGCCAGGCACAGCCAGGCACAGCCAGGCACAGCCAGGCACAGCCAGGCACAGCCAGGCACAGCCAGGCACAGCCAGGCACAGCCAGGCACAGCCAGGCACAGCCAGGCACAGCCAGGCACAGCCAGGCACAGCCAGGCACAGCCAGGCACAGCCAGGCACAGCCAGGCACAGCCAGGCACAGCCAGGCACAGCCAGGCACAGCCAGGCACAGCCAGGCACAGCCAGGCACAGCCAGGCACAGCCAGGCACAGCCAGGCACAGCCAGGCACAGCCAGGCACAGCCAGGCACAGCCAGGCACAGCCAGGCACAGCCAGGCACAGCCAGGCACAGCCAGGCACAGCCAGGCACAGCCAGGCACAGCCAGGCACAGCCAGGCACAGCCAGGCACAGCCAGGCACAGCCAGGCACAGCCAGGCACAGCCAGGCACAGCCAGGCACAGCCAGGCACAGCCAGGCACAGCCAGGCACAGCCAGGCACAGCCAGGCACAGCCAGGCACAGCCAGGCACAGCCAGGCACAGCCAGGCACAGCCAGGCACAGCCAGGCACAGCCAGGCACAGCCAGGCACAGCCAGGCACAGCCAGGCACAGCCAGGCACAGCCAGGCACAGCCAGGCACAGCCAGGCACAGCCAGGCACAGCCAGGCACAGCCAGGCACAGCCAGGCACAGCCAGGCACAGCCAGGCACAGCCAGGCACAGCCAGGCACAGCCAGGCACAGCCAGGCACAGCCAGGCACAGCCAGGCACAGCCAGGCACAGCCAGGCACAGCCAGGCACAGCCAGGCACAGCCAGGCACAGCCAGGCACAGCCAGGCACAGCCAGGCACAGCCAGGCACAGCCAGGCACAGCCAGGCACAGCCAGGCACAGCCAGGCACAGCCAGGCACAGCCAGGCACAGCCAGGCACAGCCAGGCACAGCCAGGCACAGCCAGGCACAGCCAGGCACAGCCAGGCACAGCCAGGCACAGCCAGGCACAGCCAGGCACAGCCAGGCACAGCCAGGCACAGCCAGGCACAGCCAGGCACAGCCAGGCACAGCCAGGCACAGCCAGGCACAGCCAGGCACAGCCAGGCACAGCCAGGCACAGCCAGGCACAGCCAGGCACAGCCAGGCACAGCCAGGCACAGCCAGGCACAGCCAGGCACAGCCAGGCACAGCCAGGCACAGCCAGGCACAGCCAGGCACAGCCAGGCACAGCCAGGCACAGCCAGGCACAGCCAGGCACAGCCAGGCACAGCCAGGCACAGCCAGGCACAGCCAGGCACAGCCAGGCACAGCCAGGCACAGCCAGGCACAGCCAGGCACAGCCAGGCACAGCCAGGCACAGCCAGGCACAGCCAGGCACAGCCAGGCACAGCCAGGCACAGCCAGGCACAGCCAGGCACAGCCAGGCACAGCCAGGCACAGCCAGGCACAGCCAGGCACAGCCAGGCACAGCCAGGCACAGCCAGGCACAGCCAGGCACAGCCAGGCACAGCCAGGCACAGCCAGGCACAGCCAGGCACAGCCAGGCACAGCCAGGCACAGCCAGGCACAGCCAGGCACAGCCAGGCACAGCCAGGCACAGCCAGGCACAGCCAGGCACAGCCAGGCACAGCCAGGCACAGCCAGGCACAGCCAGGCACAGCCAGGCACAGCCAGGCACAGCCAGGCACAGCCAGGCACAGCCAGGCACAGCCAGGCACAGCCAGGCACAGCCAGGCACAGCCAGGCACAGCCAGGCACAGCCAGGCACAGCCAGGCACAGCCAGGCACAGCCAGGCACAGCCAGGCACAGCCAGGCACAGCCAGGCACAGCCAGGCACAGCCAGGCACAGCCAGGCACAGCCAGGCACAGCCAGGCACAGCCAGGCACAGCCAGGCACAGCCAGGCACAGCCAGGCACAGCCAGGCACAGCCAGGCACAGCCAGGCACAGCCAGGCACAGCCAGGCACAGCCAGGCACAGCCAGGCACAGCCAGGCACAGCCAGGCACAGCCAGGCACAGCCAGGCACAGCCAGGCACAGCCAGGCACAGCCAGGCACAGCCAGGCACAGCCAGGCACAGCCAGGCACAGCCAGGCACAGCCAGGCACAGCCAGGCACAGCCAGGCACAGCCAGGCACAGCCAGGCACAGCCAGGCACAGCCAGGCACAGCCAGGCACAGCCAGGCACAGCCAGGCACAGCCAGGCACAGCCAGGCACAGCCAGGCACAGCCAGGCACAGCCAGGCACAGCCAGGCACAGCCAGGCACAGCCAGGCACAGCCAGGCACAGCCAGGCACAGCCAGGCACAGCCAGGCACAGCCAGGCACAGCCAGGCACAGCCAGGCACAGCCAGGCACAGCCAGGCACAGCCAGGCACAGCCAGGCACAGCCAGGCACAGCCAGGCACAGCCAGGCACAGCCAGGCACAGCCAGGCACAGCCAGGCACAGCCAGGCACAGCCAGGCACAGCCAGGCACAGCCAGGCACAGCCAGGCACAGCCAGGCACAGCCAGGCACAGCCAGGCACAGCCAGGCACAGCCAGGCACAGCCAGGCACAGCCAGGCACAGCCAGGCACAGCCAGGCACAGCCAGGCACAGCCAGGCACAGCCAGGCACAGCCAGGCACAGCCAGGCACAGCCAGGCACAGCCAGGCACAGCCAGGCACAGCCAGGCACAGCCAGGCACAGCCAGGCACAGCCAGGCACAGCCAGGCACAGCCAGGCACAGCCAGGCACAGCCAGGCACAGCCAGGCACAGCCAGGCACAGCCAGGCACAGCCAGGCACAGCCAGGCACAGCCAGGCACAGCCAGGCACAGCCAGGCACAGCCAGGCACAGCCAGGCACAGCCAGGCACAGCCAGGCACAGCCAGGCACAGCCAGGCACAGCCAGGCACAGCCAGGCACAGCCAGGCACAGCCAGGCACAGCCAGGCACAGCCAGGCACAGCCAGGCACAGCCAGGCACAGCCAGGCACAGCCAGGCACAGCCAGGCACAGCCAGGCACAGCCAGGCACAGCCAGGCACAGCCAGGCACAGCCGGGCACAGCCGGGCACAGCACAGTCGGCCAAGGAATTCAATCAGGGTAGCAGAATTCGTGACGCCAGCGAGAGGCCACGCCCGACCACTCGAGACCAGCCTCCAGCTGCCCCCGGCTGCCCCCGGCTGCCCCCGGCTGCTCCCGGCTGCCCCCGGCCCGGGCCAGCGGGCCAGCCCAAACAGAAGCCAGAGGCCGCCACCAGGGCCCTTGGGGTGCTGGTGCTGCACCGGGCAGCCCAGAGAGTATACGTAACTAGAGATGCAGATAAAGAGATTTTTCGTTTTCAAAAATATTGAACATTTTCATAGGTTTTGGACGTTTTGGGGGCGTCTACAAGGAAATGATCCATGAAACGTTTCTTGAAAATATCCAGTCACATCTCATATTTTTCTGAAAATTTTCATCTTGACTCTATTTTCTCTCTCTCTCTCTCTCTCTCTCTCTCTCTCTCTCTCTCTCTCTCTCTCTCTCTCTCTCTCTCTCTCTCTCTCTCTCTCTCTCTCTCTGGGAATACACGTACAGCCGCGTACAGCTCACCGAGACCACAGCTTACCGATCCTGCAGCTCACCGAGCCTGCAGCTCACCGAGAGTGCAGCTCACTGAGACTGCAGCTCACCGAGCCACACTGAGCCTACAGTTCACCGGGACTACAGCTCACCGAAACTACAGCTCACCGAGACCACAGCTTACCGATCCTGCAGCTCACCGAGCCTGCAGCTCACCGAGAGTGCAGCTCACTGAGACTGCAGCTCACCGAGACTACAGCTCACCGAGACTACAGCTCACCGGGGGCACAGCGCCGCCGTCGCACAGAGCGCGCGCGGTGAGCTGTGAGCTCTGAGAGACGGTTTCTCTGCGCAATCACGACAAACCTGTTCCGCGTGTTCCGGGTGAAAGAGCTCGGGCCAGCGACGCGACGGCACGCCACGCCACGCCGCTGCCCGCGCAGCCCGCGCGGACCCGGCTGGCGTCCACTCCACTTCCGCCGAGCTGAGCGCAGGGCCCGCGGCCCGCAGGGCTGCCAACCGTCACCAGCCCGGCGGAGCCCATATCCCGGCGGGCAGACAGCGGCGGCCATGTTGTGTGAGTGCGCGGGTGGGTGGGGCCGCCGCAGGGCAGACAACACAACGCCACAAGGCGCATGGCTTTGGCGCCTGCCTGCTAATAGGGTACTCAGGAGGAGACAGAAACGGAAGTGACGAAGAAAAAAAAACGAAGAGCAAAACGGGGAAATTTGTGCGCGTGCGCGTGATCTCGATGGGACTCGTTTTTCGCATGTAGGAGAGCCTGGAATCGTTTACCGTGACAGCAAGGCACGCAATGGCCGTTTTGGTGGATGACAACTTCCGTTTTGTTCTTCGTGTATTCGACTCCTTACTTCCGATTTACATAGACGCCTCCGCGTACTCTACTTCGGGCGCGCAGCTTTTGGGAGGGGGGGGGGGCGTGCCATGGGCAGGCATGAGACAGCGATAGGAAGTACGGGCGTCGATGCGACACAACCACAACCCCCAGAGCCGAGCCGAGAGTTAATCGGTGGCGTTGCCGCGCAGAGAAAAAGGGCGTTGCGGATCGGCATTCGCATCGGAATTGGGATTGGCACTATTGCGATTCGCGCGGGGGGAGTGTGGCCAACGGAGGCAGGAAGCACCGCTGACAGCAAGGCTGCCACCAGCAGGCGCGTGTCCGGGGGAAGGGGGGGGGGGGAGTGTCACGGGGGTCAGGGCGCCGCCTGGAAGTAGGCAAAAAGCGCGACATGACCCACCCTATACGAAAATCCTGGACACGCGCCTGGTCACCAGGCTGCCACCAGGCTGCCACCAGGCTGCCACGAGGCTGCCACCAGGCTGCCACCAGGCTGCCACGAGGCTGCCACCAGGCTGCCACGAGGCTGCCACGAGGCTGCCACCAGGCTGCCCCGAGGCTGCCACCAGCCTGCCACCAGGCTGCCACCAGCCTGCCACCAGGCTGCCACTAGGCTGCCACCAGGCTGCCACCAGGCTGCCACCAGGCTGCCACCAGTCAGCCAGTCCACCAGTTCGCACTGACAACAGGTCAGACCCCCCATAGAGAGTACAATAGACATTTCCGATGAGGCTCCGAAACGGAAGCGGAGGTCGGTCCGGGGTCGGTCACATAGCAGCCGCGCGACCGCGTATGAGAAATCCTCGTGACACTCCCAATACGGCTCCCCCATTCTCTAAATATCCCCCCTCCCCTCCCCCCGGTCCTTGCCCGTCTCGCAACAGAAGTCTAAAAAAAGTTTAAAAGTTAAAAAAAAGTAAACAAGATAAATTCAAGATAAAGGCCTGGATAAACTTATTAAAAGAACTACGAGAGTCAGAGAAAGATAAACTTCCACTTATATTTTCTCGAAATATCACTTTGGATATAATAAACCGTACAATCTTACGTAATAAAATCGTACAAAGTCTACTGCTGTTTGTCGTGTTTGGCGTCACGTCATGCAGGTCCCGAGGTGCCGGGAAAAAATAAACACGGCAGGGCCGAGGAAGCGAGTTCGAGTCGTTCGAGTACCGGCCGGCCGGCGGTAGCCACTGTCCGGAGAGTAAAGTGCCAGTTACCTGTGGTAACATCCATCAAGTGCGTATCCGCAACATTGTCGCCGGGGCAAACCGAATAGAGTACTCCGGAGAAGCTCAGAACGGAAGTCAGAAGTCATAACGACGAAGAAGAACGCTGAACAAGGTATGAGAAATCGCGTTTTAGGAACTTCGATCTTCTTCAAAAATCACTCGAATCCTCATACTTTGTGCAGCGTTCGTTACGACTCCTTACTTCCGTTTCGGGCTTCTCCGGAGTACTCTATTTGGCCGGTCTGCGCCCACTATAGCCGCTGATGGATAGGCAACCGCGACTTCTGTATGCATGCGTGCCTTGCGGGCTGGCCTATCCTGGCGCTCACAGGCGACTTGCTCGTTCGCGATGTGAGACAGGAGGAAACTCGTACGACCAACGACGCCTCCGAGGTGAAACTTTGTCCAGTTTCCGAATACGTGAAATATGCTCCGCTGTGTTCTCTGTCATGGGGCACTGCTGGTGTGTCCGGCACAGCACGGCACAGCCCAGTGGTCACTGATCGGTGACTGCCCCCTTCCCCGCCCCCCTTCCTCTCTCGCACAATATACTTTCACTTTCATGGCACTTCCCCTCCCGCCTCACCTTCCCCCCCTCACTACACTCGAGTCCAGGTACACCTCAACGCACGCAGCAGCAGCTCCGCAGCGAGCCTGGCTGGCCGGGAGGGGGGGGGGGCATGGCATGGCAGGCCTGTCCGAAGGGACCCGATGGCAGCGCGGCATGGACTGCCATGGACAGGCCGGCTGGCCGAGCCCAAGAATTTCCCGTGCCGGGCGAGTTGACGGAGGCCGAGGGGGGGGGGGGGGGGGGGGCGTCCCGGCGTTGCCTTTGGCATAACTGGCTCCCCGCCATGACAGCCACCGCTCCGCCACCACCACCGGTATCCGAACTGGACTGCTAAATATTTCCAAAGATACACACACAAGAGCAAACGTGAGGGACGCTGAGCGCTTCGCGGCTTCGGGCCGGTATACCCGAACACACGGCGGCGGGCTGCAGGCGCTGCAGGGCCACGCTTACTGCTGCATTACTGACAGTCAAACAGCCATGATCATCGGCCAATCATGGGCGACAAGAGGCGATTTCAGAAACTTGCCATTACATATATTAACGTTGGAGACACGTGCTACACTCAG
The DNA here is from genome assembly GCA_038380765.1 of Odontothrips loti. Taxonomy (NCBI): domain Eukaryota; kingdom Metazoa; phylum Arthropoda; class Insecta; order Thysanoptera; family Thripidae; genus Odontothrips; species Odontothrips loti. Next base: position 14,415,826 of record CM076257.1, on the reverse strand, counting down.
CTCAGGATTTAAGGCAGCAAATGCGGACTGTGTGTGTGTGTGTGTATGTGGTCGTGCGATGACGGCAAACCACTAATAACTTCCTCATTTCCTATCAGAAAAGGTATTGTGACAGGCGCCTACCGGAGACTATATTGCAGGACAAATTTTTATAAAACTCTTTTAGCCGTTGACGATGATTTTTTTTCATCCTCAGTGTGGCGCTGCGCGGACCGCCCTCGCGTTCTGTGCGTCCTCGCACTCCCCCCCCCCCCTCCCCCCTCCCCTCTTCCCCTGTTTCGCCGCTCCCTTCATTTGCGCACACAGTTTTCGCGGCGCGCAGGAGAAAGCCCTACACCGCCGCCGCCGCGCGCGCGTCGTAGTGGCCGGCAGAGCCGCTGGCCGCGGCAGGCCGAGTCGATAGCGGCGGATCACATGACATCGAACACCGAGGGTATGTGCGCCTACCGCAGCTACAGCGGCTACAGCAGCTACAGCGGCTACAGCCCACCGCAGCCCAGCCCACCACCGCCGCGCCGCCATGCCGCCACAGTCGGCTCCGTTACCTCTACCGTCTCTAGCGAAGACAGTCCTGCCCTGCGACCATTCAGCAGCGACAGAGTCAGAGAGAGTCAGAGAGATAGAGAGGGGGGGGGGGCGAGAGAGAGAGAGAGAGAGAGAGAGAGAGAGAGAGAGAGAGAGAGAGAGAGAGAGAGAGAGAGAGAGAGAGAGAGAGAGAGAGAGAGAGAGAGAGAGAGAGAGAGAGAGAGAGAGAGAGAGAGAGAGAGAGAGAGAGAGAGAGAGAGAGAGAGAGAGAGAGAGAGAGAGAGAGAGAGAGAGAGAGAGAGAGAGAGAGAGAGAGAATTGAATTGAAAAAAGTTTATTTTGGTCTGCACCAAAAAGACTGAAAAGTCTTGGACCAACACAGACCGCACTCTCCTTCATAGCAGTATTTGGACAGTATTTATGTTTTTAAAAAAAGACATTTCTTTAGCACCGACGAGCAAATAATAAGAGAGAGAGAGAGAGAGAGAGAGAGAGAGAGAGAGAGAGAGAGAGAGAGAGAGAGAGAGAGAGAGAGAGAGAGAGAGAGAGAGAGAGAAAGATGCACTCGTCTCCGAGTCTGACCGTTTCACAAAATACGTTGCGTTTACACATCCAAGACTTCAGATTTCATGGTTGACATCAGACTTGAAAATTCTGACGGTTTTCAATCCAAAGACGAAAGTAATGCAGAGAGAATCCACTGGAATTTCAAAAAATTAGATCGGAATTTTTCGAAATTCCCGCGAATTTCTCTGAAAATGTCGTCTTATAGATGCAGTTATTGGAGTAACAGAGTTCGAAATACAGACGAAAGTTACGTAATTTGTGACCGACCCCCCGCGGCGCAACAGGCAGCAGGCTGGAAGCAGGCTCTCGAGGCTCCTCTACGGTCTCCTACGGGATCCTGCTGCCGCCGCCGGGAGGGATAGGAAGAGGGAAGCGCATTTCCTGGAAGGAAGGACGGGGCATTACATCTGTCCCGACTCACATCTCACATCGCTGTGCTTCGCTGTCTTCTGCTTTTGTTTCCCCCTTTGGTTTCTCGCAGGCCCGCCGTGCGCTGCCGCTAGCACTGCCCCGCACCCCCTGTGCCCTGCCCTTCCCTTCCCGGGTCGCCAGGGGTTTTTTCTACTCCCCCCCCCCCTCTCGCCCTTGCGCAACGCGAAACCTGGTCATTCAATCGCCTCCCCCTCTGCTCCCGTCGTCGGAAATTGCAAGGATGAATGGAATGGGGGAGGGGGGGGGTATGAAGAGAGTTTTGTGGCGATCTCGAACTCGCGCAGCCCGAGTCGTTCCGAGCGGTAGCCAGGCCCAGCCGGCCAGACCCACCGGGCCACCGCCGGCCACACCGACCGGCACCAGCCCGGACCCCAGACCTACCCGGCCGGCTGTTTTTCCTCGGTTGATTCGGTTTTTTTTTTCAGTCCCTCTCCGGCGCCCCCCTCTCTCTCTTTCTCCCTCTCGCTCGCTCGCCCCTCTCCCTTCTCCCACCAGAATCCCGCTCCGGCCGCGCCCCTCCCCGCGGCTCGGCTCGGCATGGAGACTTGTCCGTCCCCGGCGGGCCTCGGTGTCACAACATACCAAAGCCTAGGAGCCGCCGTGCTCTGCCATGGTGGTGGTGGGGGGGGGGGGGGGGGGGTGCATGGGCGCCCGCGGTGCGTGAAAAGCAGCGGCCAGTCCAGGGGTCCAGGCGGTGACATGAGAGCAGGCGGTGACCAAGCAGGTGGCCGCAGGTGGCACAGGGTGTGGCCTCACGCCGTGCTCTCCTGGTCCTACGGCGCTGGAAGTGCGTAATCCATTTCATTCACCGTCGTGTCCGATACACCATCAGTCTCTTTCTAAGGGCGAATTCGCACCCTGAAGCAGACCGCGAAGGCGTGAAGCCTCAAGAGTACCAGTATGGCCGAGTGACGGAGAGACGGCCACCCCTAGATCTCGCTATCTGGCAGGCAGACATAGAAACTTAAGGCACACACTTAATCAAAAACTTCGAAATCGTTTTTGAAACGCGGTTGAAGCAGGAGAGAGCAACAAATAGGGCCATCACTGAAACATGAACCCTGGGACATCACTGGTCCCCTGGCGTCTGCGACGTTTGGAAATACTAGGATGTGATGCGTCCAAATGTCCGACGACGACCTCGGTTAGAGTGGCAATGCAACGAGGTGAGGGAGGAGATCCATTCCCATCGACGCTGCGTCGACAGTATTCGAACCCGAGGCGAAACCGAGAGGCAGCGGTTGCGATTGGGCGCGAAAAGGCTTAAGCTACGCGGGAGCGATGGCCTGCGTTGGCGCATCGTCTCCCATTTCCGCGAGGCAGCCACGAGGCCGCGTGTTATCCGCCAGAAACACTAAAAACCCGGGCCGGACCGCGGGGGTTGGTGTGGTCCAGAGTGGAGGTCATATTCCACGCCCATCCCCCGCGACGGACACGAACACAGACTCGGCCATGGGCAGGGGACCCATGAGGGGACCCATGAGGGGACCCATGAGGGGACCCATGAGGGGACCCATGAGGGGACCCATGAGGGGACCCATGAGGGGACCCATGAGGGGACCCATGAGGGGACCCATGAGGGGACCCATGAGGGGACCCATGAGGGGACCCATGAGGGGACCCATGAGGGGACCCATGAGGGGACCCATGAGGGGACCCATGAGGGGACCCATGAGGGGACCCATGAGGGGACCCATGAGGGGACCCATGAGGGGACCCATGAGGGGACCCATGAGGGGACCCATGAGGGGACCCATGAGGGGACCCATGAGGGGACCCATGAGGGGACCCATGAGGGGACCCATGAGGGGACCCATGAGGGGACCCATGAGGGGACCCATGAGGGGACTCCCCTTGGGGTCACTGACCGGACCGGACAGGCCCGCGCCGCACTCACCGCAATCGTCTCGTAAAATAACTGTCTCCACCGGCCCAATCGTCAGACATCACACCTACGCGGTTAGTGTGCCGCCCCCCCCCCCCTCATATCTCTTGCACCATCTCTCTCTGTCTCTCTCACACACACATTCCCTCCCCCGCTCTCTCTCCCTCTCTCTCTCTCTCTCTCTCTCTCTCTCTCTCTCTCTCTCTCTCTCTCTCTCTCTCTCTCTCTCTCTCTCTCTCTCTCTCTCTCTCTCTCTCTCTCTCTCTCTCTCTCTCTCTCTCTCTCTCTCTCTCTCTGTTTCTCTGTCTCTCTCTGTTTCTCTCTCATTATTGAGCCTTCAAAGGGTTCACCTTTACCTTCCGAAAAAAATGGGGGGACCTGGGACTGAAGGGTGAGGGGGCAGGAGGTGGCAAGGGGATGAGGATTTGCCATAGGCAACTTGTCGGGGTTCGCTGGCAGCGGCTGGCAGGCGCGCGGCGAGGAGCTGGAGGGTTGTGCGCACGCGTGCACACCGGCGACGTGTGGTGGGTGGTGTCCGCGGCGTGGGCGGGCGGTAGGGCTTCCTGGGGGCACGTCTACCAGGACGGGGACGGACGGGGGGGACCTGCTCAACGGGGCAACGCCTGCTCCTGGTCAGGGCCGGCCCCTGGGGGTAGCGGTGGTTGGTGGGTGTGAGCGGGGCGGCCGGCTGGGGCTGGACCCCCGTCGTTGCCTGCCTCTGGGCCCTCATTATCACGAGCCCGCGTGTGTTCGGCCTCCTCTCGTTACCGCCACACCGCCAACAAGCCCTTGGCCAAAGTCAGGGGAGTCCCTGTGGCTGTCGTCGCCGACAGAACCGGAACGCGCTCTCCGCTCTCTTAGTGTGGCTGTGCGTGCGTGCGTGCGTGTGCGTGAGTTAGTTTGTGTGTTTGTGTGTGAGTGTGTGTATGTGTGTGTGTGTGTGTGTGCACGCGCGCAGTGCAGATAGGAGGAGAGGAGAAGTGCACCTTGGCGAGCCGATCCGGGATCCGGCTCTGGCCGAGCCTGAGCCGTGCCGGAGCGGGCGGGGCCGAGCCGGGCTCCAGGCCGGGCGACCTTCCTCCGGGCGTCGAAGGCAGCGAAGGCATGCCATAGGCCATAGGCATGCGGGGCCCAGCCGGGGCCCAGCCGGGGCCCAGCCCCAGCGCGGTGCGGCACGGCGCGCACTGCTGGCAGTGCTGGCTCACTCCAGACAGGCCGATCTCCGTGTTGCGCGCTCGCGTCGACTCGGCTCGCCGAGCTTAGCGTGCCAGTGCCGGCAGTGCCGTGCGATGTGTTGTCGTTCATCTCATCCCTCAACACCTGTCTGGTCTGCTCTGGTCCTGGACAAAGCACAGCTGTGCAGCGCTGTGATGTTCGCTGGGCAGGGCCGGGCCGGGCCGAGCCTAGCCGGGGGCCGGCCAGGTGGCTGGCTGCAACGCTGCTGCAGGCTGCAAGTCTGCAGTGGAGTGGACAGGTATCCGTGGCAGTTGTGTCGCAAGCGCGTTCTCGCCGCTGCTCCGCTCTGCTCTGCAGTCACTGCACCTGCAAACAAGCTCTCCTCGCTGACTCACACTCACCTCTTTGAGGCCGTCCAGGCGGCCCAGTGACTTGGAGCCTTGCAGCGGCAGGAAGCCGTAAGGCAGGCGGTGGTAGACGATGGGGGGCACCGGCACGGGCCGCAGCACCTGCTGGTAAATTAGTCCAGGGTGGTGCTGGCCCGGTGGAGGTCCCGGGGGCGGGCCCGGGGGTGGCCCCGGGGGTGGCCCCGGGGGTGGCCCCGGGGGTGGCCCCGGGGGTGGCCCCGGGGGCGGGCCCGGGGGCAGGCCTGGGGGTGGGCCCGGCCCCGTGCCGAGGTTAGTCCTTGCTTTCCGCTTGTCCAGGGTCTGCCGGGGTGGTCCCTGAGGCGGGCCCTGGCAGGTTGCCTTGGCCGAGACCCTGTTGCACCCCGCGTGCAGGTCGCCGTGGAGCCCGTGGGGCCCGTGGGACGCGGGGAGGTCCAGCACCCCCCGCAGAGGGTCCGGGGGGCTGCGCGGGGGGCCGCGGAGGCCCACGTCGGCGGGCTTCGACATGGTCGACGTAGTCCTCAGGGTGGTCCTGACGATGCGCGCGGGGCGCGGCACGGGTCGGCCCCGGGCCCCGTGGGGGCCTAGCGGGCCGAGTGGACCGGGGGGCATGAGGACGGGACCCATGGGGCCCAGCGGGCCGAGTGGACCGGGGGGCATGAGGACGGGACCCATGGGGCCCAGCGGGCCGAGTGGACCGGGGGGCATGAGGACGGGACCCATGGGGCCCAGCGGGCCGAGTGGACCGGGGGGCATGAGGACGGGACCCATGGGGCCTAGCGGGCCGAGTGGACCGGGGGGCATGAGGACGGGACCCATGGGGCCCAGCGGGCCCAGCGGCCCCAGGGCCGGCCCCAGCGACAGGGACACCGGGGCGCCGAGGGCTCCGAGGGCTCCGGCCGGGTGGATGTAGCGCCGCCTGGCCGTCTTGGGGGAACTCATGGCGGGGAGAGGGTGGAGGGGAAAGGCAGGCCCCTGGGCTCTACCCGGGGCGGCCGCCGGCACATCACTGACATTGTATCACACATCACGGCACTGCACACGCACTACCGCACCGCACACGCACACCCGCGCACACACACACATATCACTGCACTCAGATTCCAGAGAGAAAAACGCGCGGCGGGGCGGCGTGACCGTCCCCGTTGGCTCCAAGTAACCCACTGACTACCACTACCACTTCACTACTACCCGTCCCGTCGGCTCGGCGGCCATGCCGCTGCCGCTGCCGCTGCCGCCACTGCCGCCGCGGCCGCCAGAGTGGCTACGCCGTGCTGGGCCGTTGCGAGCCGCAGCTGGGGCCGGGGCTGGGGCTGGGGCTGCCACGGGTCCCCTGGGTCCCCGTCCCGGCTCCGCCTGCTCCGCCTGCTCCGCCCGGCTCGGCCCGGTCAGGCCCCGACGGCTCGGCTGGGCCCGGCCCCTCGACGGCTCGGCTCGTCACGGCGTTGCATGCAGAGGCTGAGGCTCCGGAGCCTGCTCCCTGCTCCCGCTGCCTGGTCTGGCCTGTGGCCTGCTGGCAGAGCCAGTGATGCTGGTCGGGGCCTGGACCACAGCCCCCCTTCCCCTCCTCCCCGCATTAAAGAAATCAAAACGCTAATGCAACAGCACATAGCACGCTCTGGAATGGAGCTCGGCCTGCTGGAGCTGGGCTGGAGCCGTGCCGACCACAGCAAGGATGTGCGAATAGTGACAAGTAATCGATTACCGAGTAGTCGAATAGTCGGGCATGACCGAATATAGTCGACGACCGAATACTCGGGAAACGTACTCGCATATCCGAGTAATCGGAAAATAATCGGGTCAATAATCGGATGCCGATATTGATTTATTATGTCATTGTTTTTCGAGTATTCGGAAAATAATCGGGTAAATAATCGGATGCCGAAAAATGAGCTGTGCAAATATTTTATTGATTTATTATGTCATTGTTTTTTGTTTTTTATTTTAATGTACCTTAGTGGTTATCCCTTTTGAGAACAGGCGCACGCATCCAAAGCCAAAGACGCTAAAATGTCCTGCGGACGGTATATCTATTTTTGTACACAGTGCAGAAGAAATGCACGAATGTGCAGACGAACGCGCCGCTAATCGGTTTGCGAATACCAGGGGGCCCCTTACCCGCGGGGGCCACGGACACCCCCGCTGCTGCTGCTGCTGCTGCTGCTGCTGCTGCTGCTGCTGCTGCTGCTGCTGCTGCTGCACCCGCAGGGCTTCAGGCCTCCACAGCGCCACGGCTTAGCGGACTTTGTTTTGACGGGCGGCGTCGGCTCGCGACGCGGAGCCACGGAGGACGTCGACGCGGCGACATTCCGGCACGGCGTGCGAGCCGCCGAGCCACTTGACGGAGGGTGCGCTGCGCACATGTGAGTGTGTGTGTGTGTGTGTGTGTGTGCTACCGTGCGTGCGCGTCCTTGGTGTACTTGTGCGCGGACACGATACAGTATCAGGTACACTGGGAGTCGTGTGGTGGCGGTGGTGGTGGTGGTTGTGGCGGTAGCGACGGGGCAGAGCCGGCAGAGCCAATCAGTTGAGCGGGAAGGTAAGTCAAGCACGTTCCAGTGTGTTTCGCTGACCTCGATTCGTTGAGAACGCCGAGCCCCGTCGCCCCTCCCCCTCCCCCTCCCCCTCCCTCCCTGTCCCGCCGCACCCTTCCCTCCCCGCCGCTCCCATTGTACGCGGCCCGCGCTGCCAGCGCCACCTGTCGGCTAGCGAGCCAGGTAGGTGTGTTGCGGCAGCGTGCGCGCGAGCCCAGCCAAGCCGAGCCGCGAAACACCACCGCGCGCGGGTTCTTCTCTCTCTCTCTCTCTCTCTCTCTCTCTCTCTCTCTCTCTCTCTCTCTCTCTCTCTCTCTCTCTCTCTCTCTCTCTCTCTCTCTCTCTCTCTCTCTCTCTCTCTCTCTCTCTCACCTTTCCGCGGAGAATGGGGTGAGAGACAAGGACGGACACACGACTCCCAGTGTACCTGATACTGTATCGTGTCCGCGCACACCTGCTATGAGTATCACATCTGAATCTGATGTCCTGACGTGTGAACACTGTGAACACGCACGATCATCCGATTCAGCGGCGGAGATGAAGTGAGAGGGTCTCAGCTCAGCTTAGGTCTTAGCGATCCGAGAGGAGAGAGGAGAGGCGCGGAGCCACGGCCACGACTGCCTTGTTGTAGTACTGCAGCGAGCGGCACGGGCCGCGGCGCCCGCACTGGCACCGGTAGGCCACCCATTCGACACGGCAGCAGCGCTGGCGGCGGGGGACCCACGGCGTGTGTGTGAGAGAGAAAGAGGGGGGGGGGGAGAGAAAGAGATAGAGAGTGAGAAAGAGAGAGGGACAGAGAAACACAGGGGACTGGGCCGTACAGAGATAGGATATGCTGACTTCGCGAAAATAAGGAGAAGAACCGGAAACTGGTTGATAAACCTCGATGGCACCAACGATCGCACAGAGTTCGGCAGCTAACCCCCTAAAGGCAGCCGCAAACGACATCCTGTAGTTTCTCACATTACCTTCGGGCCCTCCAATATGTGGTTTCCGTCCTGGGAGTGCTTTTGTTCTTCTGCTTCCGCTTTGGAAACGTAGTGGATATTCGCACAAGTATGTCTGAATTTAGTAGTGTTTGCTGGGTAGGCAAAGAGCCAAACGAGGGGGGGGGTCCCCTCTCCCATCCATTCCCAATACTAGGACGCCACAGGCCCTGCTTGACGGCGGTGGGAACACGAGAGGATGGCGCGGGGCGGCGCGGCCACCATGCACGACACGCCCCCCCCCCCCCCTCTCTCTCTCTCTCTCTCTCTCTCTCTCTCTCTCTCTCTCTCTCTCTCTCTCTCTCTTTTTCTCTCTCTCCTCTAATTAAAGTAACCTCGCCGAGGCCGACAGGGGCCACTTCGATTAGCACGAGAGGGGGGGGGCGGATGAGGGCAGGGGACACGCCTCGTACATCCAGGACACTTCCAGGACGGCGCCTTTAGATGTCCTCACGCTCCATCTCGGTGCACGTAATATGTGAACGCCCCCCACGTCGCGTCCCCTGCTCTGACCTAGGACAACGGCAGGACATCCCAGCCCGGCTCCGGCCCGGCTCCTCTCCCACGCCCGGCTCGGCGCCATGAGGCGGTCGCCGGCCGCGTCCGCGGTCACCTTCCGGCGCCCAGGCCGTCCCCGTCTCCGCTGACATCACGTGCTCGTCGGCGCCGCCGTGGGCTGCGGGGAAATACAAAAACATCGCTCGGCCCGGAGGTCGCCGACCATTGCGGACCCGCACCCTCCCCTCCCGTACACACACCCGGGAGGAAACAAACAAGCGACAGGTGCTGCCCCCCCCTGTCTCTCTCTCTCTCTCTCTCTCTCTCTCTCTCTCTCTCTCTCTCTCTCTCTCTCTCTCTCTCTCTCTCTCTCTCTCTCTCTCTCTCTCTCTCTCTCTCTCTCTCTCTCTCTCTCTCTCTCTCTCGATAGGCACCTCGTTATCCGCCTTCCGGACTCGCCTGGACGCCCTGATCAAAAGCGTCGTGCGTCGTCGCTCGCCGTGGCGGCGTCCAGGCGCGTAGCCGGGGGGGGGGGGGGGGGAAGCCCCCTCCCATGACCGGTCGATAGGGTATGCAGCCCGCATGACAAAGCCCTAAATGTAGGCAATAAGTGCGACCCCCCCCCCCCATAAGCAAAGTCTGGCTACGCGCCTGGCGGCGTCCAGCCCAACGCCACGTGCCTTGGGGCCCGCGGCATCTGACTGCGGCAGGGAAGTCCTGGGCCTGCCCTGGGCCGGGGCCGGTGGTTGGGGGGAGGGGGGGGGGGGGGGGGGGGGGGGGAGGCGGCGACACGCTAGTAATTATTGTCAGAGTGCTGACAAAGGCCGATGTCGAACCTCGACTCCCCCGACCTGTTCGTGCGTGGCAACGGGGCGGTCCACTCTGAGATCGGACGGAACAGCCTCTAGCCTCCTTATCCGGCGGCCTTCCGCCTGCTGCAGCTGCTGCAGCTGCTGCAGCTACTGCTGCAGATGGGACGGGGAGCCGCCGTGGCGGGTAGGCAATGCCACGCACGCCCGCCACAACGTTGCCTACCTCCTTGGCGTTTGTTGCCGCGTCCGTCCACCACCATCGCCACCCGCCAGCGCCGCGAGGTTTCCAAATGAGCCTTGGAAACGGAAGCCGAAGAACCAAAACTCTTTCAGACTGGATACTATCGAGGGCAGATATGAGAAACTTGAATGGCGTTTTGAGTGAATTTTGGAGATTAGTTCCCATACGGCGCGGCTCTTGCTACAGTACATGCTTTCGAGAGTTTCCCCGTTCGGGAAGTGTTTTTGTTCTACAGCTTCCCCTTCAGGGCCTCGTGGGGAAACTCTATTCAAAACAAGCACCCGCCGCCGCGTTGGAATACGAAGACAGCTACTACAGCTGGCCACGGCTGGCCACAGCTGGCCACAGCTTGGCAAGGGTGTATATCGGCCTGAAAGTTAAATCCGTCTGACCGCCTCCCCTCCCTCCGCTGAACCCTCGGCGGCTGATCTCTCCAACGCGGCTGAACAAACGACGTTTCCCATGAGACTTGCAAACGGAATTTGTAGAAGAATTTGTTTCCAGACCGGGAACTCCGGAGGGCAGGTATGAGAAACTTGACTGGCGTTTTGAGTGAATTTGGTGGTTATTTACCAAGGCGGGGCTCTTTGCGCATCAATATTTATCACACCTGCTCTCGAGAGTTTGCGGTCTGGAAGTGTTTTTATTCGTCAGCTTCCGCTTCTGCGCCGCAACTGGAAACCTCTATTGAGAAGCGCTACGTAGTAAACGGTGGCGACCCGTCGCAGCCGCGGAAGCTACCTCATCGGATGAGGCTCATACATACCAGAGCGGGGCGGAGTCATGGCGCGCGCGCACGTGTGTGTGTGTGTGTGCGTGTGTGTGTGCGTGTGTGTGTGTGTGTGTGCGTGCGTGCGTGCGTGCGTGTGTCATGCTCACGGGAAACACGGCGCGTATGTTTGGGCCCATCGGGGCCGGCGAGCGGAGGAGTCGCGGCCGTCACGGCTCGACGGAGTCATGTCCAGCCCAGCCCAGCCCGGCCCGGCCAGCCCGGACGGTCCGAACTGAATCCCCGATGCGTCACACACACCGGCGTACGTCACTTGTGCCCCCCACCGACGTGGGCAGGGCGGATCGTGGGAGGGGGGGGGGGGGGCTATCCAGCATGCAGCGAGCAGGGTGGGGGCGGCTCTGGTATGGCAAACCAGCGCCGCCAGAGGCAGGCGGGCCAGGCGGGCGGGCGGGCCCCTCTGTCTCGCTCTCTCGCACACCTTCATTTGTATGGCAAGACCAGCGCACCCGTGTGGGTGTGGTTGCGTGCGCGTGCGCGTGTGTGTGTGTGTGTGAGAGAGAGAGAGAGAGAGAGAGAGAGAGAGAGAGAGAGAGAGAGAGAGAGAGAGAGAGAGAGAGAGAGAGAGAGAGAGAGAGAGAGAGAGAGAGAGAGAGAGAGAGAGAGATAGAGTCGCTACGCGTCATTTCCCTGTGCTGGAGGCACTCCAGCCAGGCCAGGCTGGGCAGACCCAGCTAGGAAATGGGCAGGCGTCCGTGCACCGCTGCGCCGGCGGCGGGGCAGGGCCACGACAGGACGGGACGGCGTCAAGTCTGTGACCTCTGTGACCTTGCAGAGCCCCCTGGCGCCCCGGCGCAAGCCGCGCCCTACTGGCTGCTGCAAGAGGGGGGGGGGACTCTTCCCTAGAATAGAGCCCTTAGCCCGACTCCGGGAAGTGCGCTGCCGCGCATGAGCAGGATGTCACTCAAAAGCAAGCTTCGATGACGGGGTATGAGAATTGCGGGGCCGCTCATGGCGGCACGGCGGCGCGGATGCTATGCCAGAGGCTAGGCCCCTCTACAGCTCCAGCCCGGCCGTCCCCGGCGAGCCGCGCCTCCAAGGGCTGCGTGCGAGTAGTGGCCACCTGGAGAGGCAGAGGCAGTGCGGCTAGCCGCCCCCCGCCCCTTCTCCATCTCTCTCTGTCTCTGTCCAACTCTTTCGGACGTAGCCGATGTGGCCCGCGGCTCCGGCCGTAGAGGGGGAGGTGGGAGTCATCGCGTCGTGCTGTCCTTGTCTCTCGCAGATCAGTCGCCGGACGAGTGCGAAGAGAGAGAGAGAGAGAGACAGAGAGAGGAGAGAGAGAGAGAGAGAGCGAGCGAGCTTTTTCCGGACGGGGGCCGGGGGGCCGGGGGCCGCATCGCCACAAGTCAGCCAGCCCCCGGCCCCAGCCGAGCGAGCCGGCACGCCGAGCCGAGCCGTGCCGAGCCGCCCCTGCCCCCTTCTCCCTGCCCTGCCTGGCTATGCCCCTCGCCGCCTCTCGGTGCTGTTGCTGTTCGGTTCAGCAGTTGAGTTCAGTCCTCAGCCGAGTTGAGGTGCCCGCTGTCTGTCTCTCGGTTCGGTCCGGCCCGGCCCGGTTGATCTCGTACGGTCAGGCCTGACTCTGATCCGGTGGTTCGCGAGCTCACTGCGTCGTAGTGGTGTTGTTGTTGTGCAGCGAGAGCAGACGGGCCCACCTTCACCTTTTGGATTACCGCGGCCACTCCCATGGCGAGTAATGTACGTCTACAACCTGCCGCACTGCTTCTTGTCGTCTGTGTGTTTGCGGAGGGCATATTTGCATCGTGTTTTGTAAACGTGGGGAGGGCGTCTAGGGATTGCGGTGATTTGGCGTCGGCGAGAGAAGTTGCGGACCACCAACAGCTGAGGTGTCATCGCCGGCCGGGTGCTGGTCAAGGAGGTTGTACCTCCTTGGTGCTGGTGGTGTCACGGCGGGGTGCTCTTGACCTTGCAGAATAACCCCGTTGCCTGGCCAGAGTGAATGGGGCGCCGCCCTGGTGCGTCACGTGCCTCTTGGACGGCCCCCGCGTGCCGAGTGGAGCGTGCGTTGCGGAGGACATCGGGAGCCGTGCCCGGCTGGCGGGGCAGTTGGCCGTGGTGGGCGCCGCAGCCGCGCCGTGCGGAGCAGTGCAGTGCAGGCTGTCATTTTCGGTTTCACAACGCTGCCGTTGGCGGTGGGCGAGCTGAAGGCGGCCCGTGATGCCCAACTAGTTCGAGGTCCCTCAGTAAATGTTTGTCGGTATCCTCCGGGAGGGACGGCTAGGCCCTGGGCTGGGGCTCCTCCGTGCAGCCAGGGCGACCCGGGCGAGGCGGCGCCGCCAACTTCAACCACGATTCCGCGCGTTCTTTCGGACGCTGTTCTTTCCTCGGGGACCGTCCCGTATTCCAGACCGAACACACTCGAGGGCAGGTATGAGAATCTTGAATGGCGGTTTGAGTGGATTTTGGAGGCAGGGCCGCATAGTTGGCGTGGCGCTTGTGCATCAAGATTTCTCATGCTTGCTCTCGAGAGTTTCCGTTCTGGAAGAGTTTTTGTTATTGAACTTCCGTCTCAAACTCTCACCGGGAACCTCTATTTGAGCACGAAGCCGTCCGTGTTCGACCGGTCATCGCTCTGATGCGGGGGTGGCGCCGTCGTCCCCGCCTCCCCCCACTCCTGACAGGGCGGGGGCGGGGGATGGCGGCGCCGGAGAGTCTGGAGGAGACAGCACAGCTGACGCGCGCTCCGCTCCGCAGCAGCAGCAGCAGCAGCAGCTCAGCTGCTGATACCATAAAACGGAACACAAACGCTGCGATGCAAACAAGAATGGATGGGGGGGGGGGGGGGGGAGCTCGGCTGCTGTCACTTCAGGTAACGACCCCCTTTCAGAGGTTTTTACCTGCCTTATTATTTTTTTAGGGCTGTTAAAATCCCCCCCCCCCCCCTCCTCCTTTCCCGCGGTGCGTTTGGCGGCGCTAGCGGAACCGGTACGGGAGTATAAATAAAAATTTTGGTGCGGTAATGATGGGAGCGTTGCACCGCCTTCTCTACTGGTTGTCCTCGCCTCGCTCTCTCTCTCTCGCTAGCTTTTGGCAGACGGGTGGTGACATTGGCGGGGGGCGGGGGGCTCTGGCCCTCCCACACGTCAAGTCGCCTCTTTCTTGCGGACTTCACGCATGGTTCGATCCGGAAAGAAAGTTGATGTACGTGTGTGTGCTGGTGAAGAGGGGGGGGGGGGGGGGAGGGTTTGTTGCCGACCCTTCACGCACCCATGGAGCCGAGAGGCCAGCCGGGCTTGTGCTTGTCTGAGTCGGACCTGTCGGGCCTAATGTTGGCCAGGCCGGATGGGATGATATGCACAGGTGGGCGTTTCGCGGGAAAATTTCGGCCTCGGGCGCGCGGGTCGCACGCGCATGCGCGTCGGGGGCCGTCGGGGGCCGTCGGGGGCCGTCGGGGGCCGTCGGGGGCCGTCGGGGGCCGTCGGCAAGGGTAGAGGCAAAAGGCCTCGGCCGGCGCTTGTCGTCGGCGCCGACGACGCCAAACCCTGCAGAGCCAAAGCAGCGGTCCCTCTAGTTGTGGTACCGTCTCTCCTCCCCCCCTCCTCCCCCCTCCTCCCCCCTCCTCCTCGGGCAGGACGATACTAACGGGACTGCAGCGCGAGGCGCGGAGTGGCGGGGCGCCCGCGGCGCGGCGGCCCGCTGCCCTTCACTCTGCTGCCTTTTCCAAATGTATATCATTTAATTAATCCGAAATTTGCTGTGCTTCTCGAAGGTGTAGCCGCAAGCTCATCAGCTAACTAAAGATATTAATTTGTGAGGTATAACTGTCCAAATCAATACAACATGCCAATAACTTGCCTTGTTTCTGAAGAAATACTCGTGAAACTTGAATGATGGAGTCACGCGGCGGTGTGCCGCCCCACTGCTGCTGTCGTGCCCGCCTTGGCCCGCCTTCGACCCCGAATGATGTACGTTTCCACCTAGGCGGCTGAAAAGGGAAGATGAAGAATGCACGAAAATGTGCTACTTATCCAGAGCGGAAACGGGCAAGGATGAGAAATATGGGTTTCCAACGAGGTTTAGAAGCGGAAGTAGAACAAAATTGCTCCTGAATCGGAAACTCTCGAGAAATATATAATGTGACAAATATCGATGTGGAAGGGCAGAACCAAAAATGGGAACTATAACCTAATCCGAGGGGGTCCCAACTAGCCTCAAAAGTTTACAAAGATATTAAGTCAAAAGACTCTTTTTGACTTTTTTGACTTTTTTTGACTTTGTTGACTTGTGCGTTGAAGATTGACTTTGATTTTCTTCGGACATTTCCGCCTTTTTTTTTGTACTTCCGTGACTTTTTTGACTTTTTTCGACTTTTTTGACTATTTTCGACTTCTTTGTATGTTCAAATAACAAATTTTCCTTCTTTTATAACTCAATTTTAGCGACTGTTCCGATCGCTATTGACTCTTATAGACTTTTTCGCACGTTTGTTTGATCTTTTGGATTGTTTTTGACTTTTTTTGACCGATTTTGACTGTTTTTTAACTTCCTTTACTTTTTTTTTACTTATTCGACTTTTATTTATTTTTGTTTCTGCCGCTATTGACTTTAGTCGACTTTTTTGACGTTTGTTTGATTTTTTTGGGACTATTTGTGACTTTCTTTGACTTTCTTTGACTTTTTTGACTGGTTTTGACTTTTTTGTCTGGTTTTGACTTTTTTGTCTGGTTTTGACTTTTTTGTCTGGTTTTGACTGTTTTGTCTGGTTTTGACTGTTTTGTCTGGTTTTGACTTTTTTGTCTGGTTTTGACCTTTTTTGTCTGGTTTTGACCTTTTTTGTCTGGTTTTGACCTTTTTTGTCTGGTTTTGACCTTTTTTGTCTGGTTTTGACTTTTTTGTCTGGTTTTGACTTTTTTGTCTGGTTTTGACTTTTTTGTCTGGTTTTGACTTTTTGGACTTTCCGTGACTCTTTCGGCCTTGTACAATGACTTTCTGAAGTTGGGACCCCCTCGGCCTAATCTGTAACTATAACTAAATCGCCATTTTCAAGTGCTCACACCTTCCCTCGAGGTGAGTTTCCGGTCTAGGTATGGTTGTGTTCTTCAACTCTCGTCCCCAAGCCCCATTGGGAACGTCTACCGCACGGCACGGCACGGCACGGCACGCGGAGGCACGGCGCCGGCCTTACCGCCCATGTCCCGTGACAATCAGGCGGCGGCGGACGTTGACTGTGTGAGTACACAGTAGCCGACGACTCACACCGGAACAGGCGAAACACGCTGACGCCCCGGGAACACCGCGATAAAAGGACCCCACGCGGAGAGGCGGGGGAGATTAGGAGTCCGGTCGTGGAAGCAGCACGCCACGCCCCACCCCGCCCGCTGACCGGTCGACACCACAACCACACGTACTACTTGCTGTTCAGGGAATAGGGGTTTTCAGCAACAGCTCAGAAGCGGAAGCTGAAGAACGAAAACACTTCCAGACCATAAACTCTCGAGAGCAGATTATGATAACTATTGATGCGTAGGGGCCACGCCAAATACCAGGTGTCCCATTTGCCCCGTGCCAAGAGAATGGTGGGCAAGTACGCAATGCACGACTGGCTCCGTCTCTTTCTGTCTCGCGCGTCTGGCCGAGACAAGAAAGACGGAGCTAGTGCGTTGCGGGCATGCCTGCCGTACCCTTTGGCTCGGGGCACCTCGTATAGGAAGTAACCTGCAAATTCACTCACAACACCATTCAAGTTTTCCATATACCCGCCCTCGAGCTACCGGAAACCTCCATAGGGGTTTCCAACGAGGCTGTCAAGAGCGGATGCTTTCAAGTAACAGGTAACAGCGACGCGCTTACGGCCCGAAATTTTTTTTAGAGCAGCAGAGTCTCGTTGGAAACCTCGGCGCGGGCGCTTTCAGCTGCGGAATGTTGTCGCATCGGAGAACTGCAAATGGGTGACTTAGAGCGTTCTTATTGGTTTACATTTACGGCGGGTGGGCCAGTTCAGCGGCTTAGGGGCCGTACACAAACCATATTGGGGGAGGTGTACGGCCCCCTGCAGTTAAGTATGGAAAAGGTTAGGTTAGGCTGACCACGAATGGGGAGGTGGGGGTCTGATTTCGGTACAAATTTGACTACGTGGTTTGTGTACGGCCCCTAGCGGGTGGCGACGAGTGCGCGTGTGGCGTGCGCCATCTCAGATTATAGAATCCAGATTTTTTCGTAGTTTGCCCCAGAATTACAGAGTCTGCAGTATGAGAAGGCACCGCGCGGCCGTGTCCCGTGCCATGACGCGGTCGAGTTGACGGTAACGAGTTTTCCTCCCGCAAAGCAGTCATTCCCCAGCAATGCGCGCGGTGAGCTTGCTCAGTTCGGATAGGGCTCTGCATGACTTTGCCTTCTTCCTCTTCTTCTGGCCGCTCTTCTCATTCTTCTTCATCTTCCTCTTTATCTGGTCGGTCCTCTCGTTCTTCTTCTCCCGGTCGGTCTTCTCATTCTGCTTCTTCCTCGTGCCGCCGCACCGCCGCACCGTCGCGGTTCCGCCCCACCGTCTAGCCTTGAAGCCGTTTGCCCGGCACATTGTAGTATTGCATTCTTCCGCCTCCACGCCGCCACGCCCGCGGTCCGGGGAAGGGAAGGAAAGGGGAGGGGGGGGGGGGGGGGACACTGCGGGCGCCGGGCACCAGTCCAGCTGGTCACGTGACATGGGCTTGCGGTGGTGATATCACTCACCTGTTGATGCCGTGCCCAGGCCGGCATGTGTAGCCGCCGCGGGCTTATACAACATTCTCAGAGCGGCGCGGACTTGGCTTTATACATGCAGAAACTGTTGCCGTGCTGTAGAGATCCTTCGATGGCCGACGCCGCCCCGATTTGAGACACATTCCTGCGCGTGGTCATCATGGTAGCGGGGGCCCCCGTAGATGATGGTAGAGGGGTCTCACCCTTTGGTAGAGGGGTCTCACCCTTTGGTAGAGGGGTCTCACCCTTTGGTAGAGGGGTCTCACCCTTTGGTAGAGGGGTCTCACCCTTTGGTAGAGGGGTCTCACCCTTTGGTAGAGGGGTCTCACCCTTTGGTAGAGGGGTCTCACCCTTTGCTAGAGGGGGTCTCACCCTCACCCTTTGCTAGAGGGGGTCTCACCCTCACCCTTTGGTAGAGGGTATCTCTCACACCCCGCATGGTAGATGGGGGATCTCTCACACCCCGCCCCGCATGGTAGATGGGGGATCTCTCACACCCCGCCCCGCATGGTAGATGGGGATCTCTCACACCCCGCATGGTAGATGGGTAGGTGGGTGATATCTCGCACCCGACATGGTACAGATGGATCTTACACCACGTGGTAGATGGAGTCCCCAACGGAGGTGTTTCTCACCATGGTACGTAAGAGGGGCCCCCATTGACCAGTCGCCGCCTCGCCAGATTTTTGCTCGAGTTGCCGGCCCGTCCTTGGCCGCATGTCCTGTGGCGGCTCGGCTATGTTGACTGCCGCCGCCGTGTCCTGTTGTGCCTGCAGCACCCCGGCCATTGAGGCGCGGAAGTGGATGAAGGCACGCGCTCGAATGGCGCGGGCATAACTGCACTTCTTCTGCAGTTACCGACTCTAATGAGCTGTCCCGCACTTATGTCTTTTTCCTTGTTCCGCGGCGCGACAGTGCGTAGCGTCCGGCGCGGAGCGGCCGCCCGTGTCGCCAATACTATCGTGCAGCGCCGGACGGAACGACATTTTTGTATCCCAAGCGCTTCAGCCGAGATAGGGAGCTCTAGCGTTACGTGATGTATTTAGACTCTGGCTGCAGCTCAGCTGTCGCTGCTCTGCTGCACAACTGCAGCGCGGCTGTGGCGGCGCGGACGGCTCCGGCCGTCGCTGACCGTCGCTGGCCGCTGCTGCCGCCGCTGCTGCCGCCGCTGCTGCCGCCGCTGCTGCCGCCGCTGCTGCCGCCGCTGCTGCCGCCGCTGCTGCCGCCGCCCACCCACTGCAACAGGTTTTAAAGTGTTTCGCCATCGCCATGCCAGCCGGCCCCGTCGGCTCCGGTCCCGGTGGCAGCCGGTGGCGGAGGGTGGCGAGCCGGCAGCGCCGACAGCCCGAGACGTTTGTGACCGAGGCCAAAGGGTTCCTCACTCGAAAAAAAAAAAAAACAAGAAATAAAATCAGTGTCCATAAAAAAAACTAATTAGAAACTGGTCAGAAAAAATGCATTTAAAACACTAATCAGAGATTCAGTAAAACTTAGGAACATTATAAACAAAAACAAAAATCTGCCAAAAAATATCAAATTTTGATTATAAGTCGTGGTTCACACACATTACGAGGGAGTGGCCCTCTCGTTTGTGACCGACTGGGCTCTGGTCCCATGAAATGCGCCTCTCGTCTCTTCCACTGCGTTTGTCACAGCGCGGAGAAGCAAATAACGCGAGTTCGGCAACCGCGGTACTCCACATGTGTGACCGGCCTGCGACCGGTTCTCCATCTCCAGCCAGTCGTGTCGCGTCTCCCCTGAACCCGCCAACCATAACCCACTGAACTTTCCGCGACTGGCAAACACCCCGCACTGACTGAGGGGCTGCTGGAGCCTCTGGAGCCTGCGGGAGCCTCAGCTGGAGCTGGAATGCGTTTTGGCATGCGCGCCGCGTGAGGCACTGGACCTCTCATGTCGCCGGGTTTTTCCCGCGTGCCGGCAGCCCAGTTACGGACCGCGGGGGGCGTCCATGGGTCACATGACGTGTTTTGTGGACAGCCCCCGTCGGTCCGCAGCTGCTAGGGCAGCCGCAGCCCAGCCGGACCTTGCAGTGTGCCGAGCGGCTCCAGCGGCAGCGCTGGGCACCGCGGCCCCCTGAAGGCTGACCGGTGGCGCTGAGCCGAGCATACCGGACTAGGTCAGCCCCCCCCCCCCCCCCCCCCCCCGCAGACCTACGACGATCGATTCCAATATTTCAGGACGTCGTGGTCAGCTTCGCGGACCCTCGCGGTTTGTCTACTTGATGTACAATATTGATCGTTGAAGCCACTGGGTCAGCAGCCCCCCCCCCCCCCCCCCCGGTGCGGGGCATCATCCATTAATGACAAAGTCGCAAGCACGAACTCCGTCTATGTTGGCCATCTTGGCCCGCTGACGCGCATGCCGCCTGGTGGGTAGGCAGCCCCGACCTGTACTGCGCACGCGTGTCGTGCGGGCTGGCCTACCCCGCCACTGGCAGGCGGCATGCTGGTGGGACACGGGCGGGCGACGCCCAAGGAGATTGGAATGACGCGGCGAGGCCCACCACCTCGCCTCCTTTTGGTGTTGGAGCTTTTTCTACATCAATTTCGTGGCCGCGCGTGCAAATACGTAGCAAACGCCGCGGCAGCGGGCGGTCAGCCAGGCAGCCAGCCAGGGGCCCTGCTGTTGGCATTATCGCTGGCCTTCCGGGTCCACACGGCTCGGCCTGGGCTCGGCCTGGGCATGCTGCGCCCGTGGGAATCATCTTGTGGGACACACATTGTGCGCCGTGCCCTTGCGTGTCTGTCCGAGTCTAGGATCCACGTCGGCGTCGACGAAGAGACTCATTTTCAGCTCTTCTCGCGTCGGTGCGGGCTTTCTTCGTCGACGGGGGACGGAATAGTCTTCGTCGACGGGGGACGGAACAGTCTTCGTCGACGGGGGACGGCATAGGTCTTCGTCGATGAGGGGCGAAATAGTCTTCGTCGACGGGGGACGGCATAGGTCTTCGTCGATGGGGGACGGAATAGTCTTCGTCGATGGGGGACGGAATAAGGTCTTCGTCGGTGGGGGACGGAATAGTCTTCGTCGATGGGGAGAGAGGGGGAGTTGGGTAGACTGGCGGCCGTGGCTGAGCCGTTCCCCGACCACGACCGGTTGAGTCCGAGAGGCACAACGCTATGCGATCGCGGTCAGGACGAGTGAAAGGGCGGCAGGCCGCCGCTGCCGGCGCCACGACTCGGCTCGGCGCGGCTGGTTCCGGCCGGGTTCGGTCTCTTGTTTGCTCGGCTCGGCTCTACTCGCAGGTGGAGCGGCCACTTCCTGGCCCACATCACATGTGTGCTGCTGCTGCTGCTACGGTCCATCCCAGATCATGTCGTCATTGACTGACCGCGACGGCGTGCTGCCGCCGCTCGGAGTCCCTCCCCTTGCTGCTGCGGCGGAGGCGCGCTGCCGGTGTTCGCGGTCGTCGCCGGGTCTTCCTTCCGCGAAGCGTGTCGCAGCCGCCGCGGGAGAAATCGTGTAGAGAGTTGGATGAGGCTTTCGGCTGGGCTGGGCCGGGCCGGGTTGGGTTGGGTGGGCCGGTGAGGTGGGGAGCGCCTGGCGGGTAGGCAGGCCTGTCGAGCAGCTGTGCCGGCCGGGCTGGCCTACCCTGCCCGGCGCTCTCTCAGCGAGTCCTTGAGGACTTGTTGGCTGACTGTTCGACTTTTTTATGATTTTCCTCTCTTCTTTTTCAGCGGTGTTGGCGGCGGGCGCTGCCGGCAGCGGCAGCGGTGCTCGGCGTGCTGCTGGCGGCCGTGTCGGCCTACCCGAACGGTGCGCCGTCGGGGTCGTGCGGCGACCTGGTGCCCGGCCACCCGTCGTCCCCCCAGGACGGCCTGGCGCCCTTCTCCGTGACGCCGTCCAGCGTGCGCACCCAGGAGGGCCGCGTGCGGGTCATGCTGACGTCGCCGCAGGACCTGGGCTTCACGGGCTTCATGCTGGTGGCCAAGGCCCTGGGCGCCGACGACGGCTCCAACTCGATCGGCCACTTCAGCAGCCTGCCGGATGAGGCGAGCGCCCTGGCATGCGGCAAGGCGGCGAGGGTAAGGGCTCGTGGTGCTGGCTGTGGTTACCCCACCCCCGTGGTCACCCTTGACCCCGTGGTCACCATTGACGTCCTCGGACTTCTGGTTGCAGAGCGGCGCCACGCACAACGGCAAGGACCCCAAGAAGCGACTCGAGTTTGAGTGGGAGGCCCCGGAGGGCTTCGAGGGTCCCGTCGCCTTCAAGTGAGTACCTACCGCGGGGGGCGGTCTGATTGTGACGCCGTGCCCATCGCCGGGTGTTACCTAACTTGTGAAAGGGCCGCCGTGACGATTCCCGTGTCTGTCCGCAGCGCCACGTTCGTCCAGGACTTCGCCACGTACTGGGTGGGCGTGCAGTCCCCCTCCGTGCAGGTGGTGCGCCGGTCCGCGGACCTGCCTGACGGCGTGGTGAGCGCCGCCCCCGGGGCTGCCGGCGGGCCCGCCGCTACCCCCGCCCGCACGTCACGCCGCCCCACCTCCACCACCCCCATCCCCTTCTCAGCCGCCCCTGAGCCCAAGGTGAGTGTCCATCTTTGCCCCCCCCCCCCCCCTCAAAGGCCCAGGGTGGGGACTTGCACGCACGAGTGGGCCCAAAGCGCAGCAGACTGACGACCACCTTGTTGTCGGCAGGCGCCGCTGCCCCAGGACCCCATGTACGACGGGTGCGGCTCGGTGCGCAGCTGCTTCGGGGCGCCGTCCGGCTGCGTGGAGACGCGATCCTGTGACGCCGCCGTGGCCGTGACGGTGCGTGGCCAGCGCTACGAGTTCGAGATGAAGGCCAGGAACGCCGTGTACGTGGCTGTCGGACTGTCGCAGGACGCCAAGATGGTGAGGTTCACGACGACGACGACGACGAGAAGGGAGGTCCGAGGCGAGGGGGAAATACATTAGAATTTTTAGTGATTTCCTTCCTCCTCGGCCCGAGACTTTTATTGGTTTGGTCTAGTCTGGTGCGAGTAGTGGAGTGTGGCTCTTCTCTGACGACGTGCTCTGATGCCGACACAGGGCGCGGACAGCGTGGTGGAGTGTGTCGTCGCGGGGGGCAGGGTCCAGGCCTTCATGTCCTGGAACGAGGCCGTCGGCAAAGCCAACAAGCGTCTCGAGGTGAGCGGCGCGGCGTCAGTCCGCTGAAAGATTCCAAAGCTTCCTCAGCAGCTCTATGTAATTGTCATTCTTATTCCTGACTCTGCAGGACCACGATGGCGTGTCGTTGATCAATGGGACGTTCAGCGATGGCACCATTTACTGTAAATTCTCTCGAGACGAAGCAACCACTGTGATGGGCACAGAGTTTAACCTTGCGTCTAGGAACTACAACCTGCTCCTGGCTGCGGGATCCGGTCTGAAAGGTATGGTGGCCTCACATTGTACCTGACTGTGCTCTCCCTGCGTTTCTGTTTTTATACTTAGTTTGCCATTGACTTCGTTTCAGAAAATGGTGTGGGCTACCACGACAAAGTATTTGCAGCATCTGCAGAACAGCGCAATTTAGCTGACGTCAGTGGTTTCTCAGAGGCGAGCAAACTGTATTTGAGACTTCACGGAGCCTTCATGTTGGCAGCTTGGATTGGTGCTGCATCTATTGGTATTGTCCTAGCTCGATACTACAAACAGACTTGGGTGGGCAGTCGTATTTGTGGCAAGGACCAGTGGTTTGTGGCAAGTATTTCTGCATGTGACCCTTGCTGTCGAGCATTGCTAGCAAGTACAGTATGTTTATGTGAATTGCTCTTCAAATATTTCAGTGGCATCGTTTCTTCATGGTGCTTGTTTGGCTGTTAACCCTGGCTGGATTTGTCCTGATCTTCCTTGAACTTGGAGCCTGGACAGCAGACACTCGAAATCCACATGCCATTCTTGGTGTTGTGACAACAGTCCTCTGCTTTGTACAACCCATTGGAGCAGCCATGCGTCCAGCGCCTTCTTCTCCCAGGAGGCCTCTCTTCAACTGGCTTCATTGGCTTGTGGGGAATTCAGCCCACATTCTTGCAAGTAAGTAATCAAGGCAATTTCTTCATTACATATCTTGATTTGTGATGCGTGTGTTTATTGATATTTTCTTGTTACAGTTGTAACCATCTTTTTCGCTGTGCCCCAAAGCAAAGCCCAGCTGCCAGAGTGGATGGACTGGATTTTGGTTGCTTTTGTAGCATTTTATGTTTTTATGCATCTCATTCTCTCGGTTGCTGGCTGTGTTAGTGAGAAGGAGAACCGAAAGCGTATTAATTCATTCCCAATGAAGGACTTGAACTCTAGCAGAATGCCTGTTAGCAGTATGGATAGAAACATGGATGCCCCTGTAAGTATTAAGCAATACAGTAAAAGCCTTTATTGGTTAATTGATTACTGATAAATTACTGAATGAAAAATCTTTTATTGTTCCAGCATTCATCTTTAAGACGGTTCCTCATTGGGATCCACATTGTTGTGATATTATTGGTGACGGCTGCTCTTGTCATTATTGCAGTCTTTGCACCTATCGAAGAAAGCTGGAAGCAGCTCATGAAAAGTCTTAATTTATAAGAATGTGTTTTTGACTCTCTACTTCGTTTCAATTTTCTAATTTGTCAGTATTTGAATAATTCACCACTTCAAGTCCAAATTTACAGCAGTTTAACTGCTTGTGGTTTTCCTGAATGGAAAACCCCTCAAGTGTGTTTTAATTTTCAGGAACAGTACCTTGCTTCACATTGAAGCTTTTATTTTGGGGTCTAATGATTACTGAGTTTCATAAGACAGTAATTCAAGATATTTCTATGTACTTCCCTGTAAATTTGACTGACTTGTAGTATTTGTCTGTATTTCACAATGTGTCCCTCAAATAATATCCTCTATTTGATGGAGGTGTATTATAATTTTATTACCATCCGTCAATTTTATAGGTCCGTCTAAGAACTTCTCATTAAGAAAAGTGTGGTGAACAAAGATTCTTTTTTAGTACCTGACTAACCAGCAAAGAAACTTCTGAATTTTATGTCACCCAACGTAAGCTTTCATGTGAAATAATTGACTGTATGAAATGTATTTATTATGATTCTACTTGAGTCAGCAATGGCTGATGTGTTATATATGTAGGAAACTGTAACTTTTTATTGTAAGACATTTTTAATTAGGTAATAATTTGACAATAGATTGAGCACAGGGACTAAGATTTAATTGGATTTTTTTTGTCGCAATGAACTCCAGTAGCGTATAGCATATTCTTACTGTGCATGCAATAAGTATCATCTCATTGTGCCAATTCCAAAACCTATGCGGATTTCTGATGGCAGGTCTATGTGAAGACCTAGTATTTTATTCTATAGTTTACTGTAATGTGATCTGTCAAAATGTTGCCACTCTTTGAAGTTAATATCTTCTGTATGTGATTCGTTGGATGTTAGTATGTCTGTGTCCAGAGTGTACATGTGTTGTATAAATGTGTGAATGTGTTTGTGTGGTGGAGAGAAATGCAGCTGTGTGGATGCACACCTTTTGAATATATGTGTGACTGAACATTGATATGCCCCCTCAGGTATGCACAGCCATTGCTTGTTTTAAACATTATGAATTTAAATTTTTGGAAATAAAATAGCAGTATTTCCCTGTTCGTTGCTGTGCTAGCATTGTGCAATGTGAGATGCATTTGATATGTGCCACACTTGATTAGCTTGTAAGTCACTGCTCATAACAAATTAATTCCAAACTTTTTGTAAATATGACATTAATTTAATACATTAAAAAATTAAGAAAACCAAACTCCCCTTTTATTCCAACTTCACATACAACCTACATTGCCTCGGCTTGGGCAAATCTGATTGATACGAGTCGAATGGGTTGCCTATGGAAAGGGCGAGGAGTCGAATGGGTTGCCTACCCTCAGGCGTCTGATCGGTCTGATCTCGCAGTGCTGCCCGGCCTCGCGACTGCGAATAACGGTACAGGCGTTATCGGTCTGTTCCACGAATTGATTTGTTGATAGAGTTTTGACTCCGACCGCCGACCCCATACAAATTTCAGTGCAAATCGAAAATGGCGAGTCGTGGCAATAAGAAGTATAAATGGGCTTTGGACTTTTCTACAAGGTATTTACATTTTACTCTACTGAATTAAAATAGTGATCACATGAGTAACCGACGAATGCGATCCTAACCTCGTCCTAGTATATTTAATTTTTAATTCTATCAGGACTGTAGACGTTTATGAAAAGTGCACTTCATTCGCGATGTTGTTTTTACTTTTTAACTGTAAAGTAATTTTGTCCAATTGAAATACACACAAATGATCAATTGTAGAAATATGGCTAGAATAAATTTGTTACCTGTTCTTATGTCACAGTCAGCACCCTTCCATTGAACCTCTGGTATGTAATGTTTTTCTCCTAATCAGTTGTGTTCATTGACTATTTGTGTTATCAGACGTTCGAATCAAGACGTTGCTTCACCACCTGGTTTCAACCCGGCTGTTGGCCAGGCACACACTGAAGCCTCTAAGGAGAATGACCCATCACATTTGATCATCAAGAAATCTTGGGAACTTGCCCTTGCACCGCTTAAACAGGTATTTTTAGGAAGAGCATGTTCAGTGTAGTGTGTTGGTGCCTTATTGGAACCATTATGAATGAACTGCTGTGATGGTGTCGACTTCTGTTTAGGTTCCCATGAATCTCTTCATTATGTACATGGCGGGCAACTCAATTTCTCCATTCCCCATTATGATGGTTGGAATGCTGTTAATTCGTCCCTTTAAAGCTCTTTTCACTTTACAGAGCAGTAAGTGTGACTCATGTATACTGGAATTGTTCTTCCTATTGGTTAGTCACCCTTGATGTAATACCATTTTTTAATTTGTTGCAGCATTCAAGATGATAGAAGGCAACCATGCAATCATGCAAAAGTTCGTTTATTTTCTAGGTAACATAGTTGGCATGTTATTAGCATTGTATAAATGTCAATCAATGGGTTTGCTACCATCTCATTCATCTGATTGGTTGGCTTTTATTGATCCACCTGTAAGACTTGAGTATTCAGGTGGTGGTATGTCACTTGCTTAGTCAGTGCATTTTTCCAGTGTGTCCCCAAATCCTTGTTTTCTTGCGTGTCCTTTTTATTAAAGCAACTATAGTTAATTCCTAAGTTGTCTTATTGTAATTTATTACATTGTTATTTCCATTGAATGAATGAGGCACAGATGCATGTTTTGTACTTGGCCTGTTATTGCCTAGTCTAAGTTAGGTCACAATTAAGATGACTGTGGGCTGAGTGAGTAATAATGATGCAGTATTGTTTTGATTCTTGAGCTTTATTGTTAAAAAAACAAAACAAGTGTGAAAGGTAAATATTTATCTGAACATAAAATGGCAAGATGTGGAATAAATATCTAAATAAACTACAAGAAAAAAAAATCCGATTGCATAAACCTATTTCCCTGCCAGTAATCTAACACATGTTTGCTTATTTTGAAATGCATTAGACCTTGATAAAATTGGTATCACTCTGGTATCAATCCACCCTAACAAATTTAGATCAAAAATGGAACAAAAAATACATTTATAACTTTTGCTACAGAATTATTATTGTGATGGGAAGTGATTGAAAAAGGGAAAAAAGGAGACAGCTTAACATTCAAACAGTTCCACGATCAAGAAAGATCAACTGCCAATCACAGCCACAGATATTACACCTCCAAACAGATATCCATCCACTCTGGGATATGAATCAAACATCTCACAACCATCATAGAGAAGAATCTAGAAGAAAAGCAGAGCACAACTGAACAAGACAATCCTAGAATTCAGGGTATAATGGGCCTTCATTACTGTCAACTTTAAGGCTGTGGCTTTCCTCACAAGTAGAGTGAATCATTTTGAAGTAATAGTAGCAAAACTTCAATTACATAATCATTTTTATACATTAATCTGATTTCCTATGCCTATCTGCAAAATCCTTGATTCTCTGCAGCAGCTTTTCAGGTTCATCAACTTTCGGTACCTGCAAGATATAAGTTATGATTAAAAATAATGGAATTACTTTCCAGAGTTGTGAGGAATTATACTGAAAATTGACTTGCATCATAATTTTGTGCGAGGTAGATGCCAGCATAGAGCCCTATGGTGAAGGTCAACTGTGGAATAAAAAATGCTACAAATTAGTGACATTTGTCCATGTCTATGTTTTAATAACCACTAAGGACATAACATTCAATGAACACATTACTTGAAATTTTGTTGACAATTATACACTACTGAAATTGTACTGTTAAGGTAAGGAATGAAATGCCAAGTTCAGTTTCTTTTCACTTCCTGAATATCTTGAGATAAGTTTTAGAGCAATTTACCAAAATGATGCAAAAGTAATACTTTACCATGCCCCTAAACATTTTCCCCAATTTCTAAAGGAACAACTGTCTTCACTTATTAATGCTTATTAACGATGTCGTTGATGAGACAGTATTTTTCCAGTCTGCAGATGCAGAACCAGGGGAGGTACTGTATTTTGACAGAATTTGAGGTTATGTGTATGTGCATAGCAATATGAAAAATTGGGTGTACGAAAAATTCAGCAAAACTCAGCACAAACATTCACATCTCACATCAATACTGAATAACATTACAAGAAGGGGACTATCGAATTCCCTGCCTGCACCACAAGTGCCAAACGGGAAGGGAAGTCCGCATCGTGTGGGCAAAGGGACACTTTTGAGGTAATTGCCTCCAGCCAGAGAATTCACTACGAGACACCAGACTACAGGATTCAAACTCATTTTCATTATTTTTACCAAGACCCAGGTAACCATCTTGGTCTCTTTTTGTCAAAGTCTCCCCCTAGGGACGGGCAGCACCTCCGTTTCTTATGCAAATGTCACTATAAATGCTGGTGAAAAGTTCGGATTCGGTGGTCATTCGTGGGCATTGTCGACGCCCAGGACTTCCCTTGACGATGGAGCCTGCTCAGGCCTGCTCCTGCTGCTGCTGTTCATTGTTGTGGGAGCAAAGGCAGCCCTCCACCCTCCACCCTCCACCCTCCACTACTCTCCACTCGCTCCATATTACTACCATCAACCTAGGACATGAATCCCTCGAATTTCCCAGAACAGCCATTTGGCCTGGCCATGATTAGGACTCTAGAAGATGCGGCCATGACAGTGCGGCGCGGCGCGGCTAGAACCAGCATGGCGGCTCCCTCTGAGCCTCTGAGCTCCCTCTTGTTGGGACTCTAGATAGCAGACGCGAAAGAAGAAAGTAAACCACGAAGTCTAGCACGAAGAAATTTTCGCACATTTGGTAGTTCACGCCAACTGTCTCCGCATTTTTGCGGACTTTGCTGTGTTTTAGGTAGCGTACTTCGTTTCCCTTATTTTGTATAGTAATTTATTGTCGTTCTCGGTGAATTGCGGTCTGTGGAATGGATCAGCTGCGCTTGTATAGGTTCTGTTTCATAGGAATAAGGCTATGATCTAGCTGTTTCTTGCTGTATCGGCTTCATTATTATGGTAGCTTTCATTTTTGACGCAGCTTGTCATGAATCAGTTTTTGAGGCTGGCCGTTTCCGCAAGAGGTCCTTTCTCTCATCTTATTTCTGGACGTGGTATGAGGTTCGTGGTGTTGTTAACCAGGGGTGGCCCAACTAAACTGTCATGTCCGTCCTCAGCATGTTTTATTTTTTTGCCAGTAATTTAGAGCAGGTCCTCTAGCACTAAATAAACGCAAGTTTTTCAGCAGTTCATGATCTAATCCCCTTGTATATGTACAATATTTGTTGTTATTTGGATCTTGCCTTACATGTAAAGGGTGCTCCAGCATGTGTCAGTTTATATTTTGGGCAACTAATCTTGTGCATTTTAACTTCTTAGTGCTGTACCTGTTAATTAAGTGTGTTTGTATTTCTTTTTTTCAGTGTCGGGCTTTCTCGAGCCACACATTCCACCATGGCAGTCAAACTTAGATACGATGATATAGTGAAATCTGATGAAGATAAGAGATTATACAGAGGGTTGCTTCTTGAAAATGGTATGAAAGTACTTTTGGTTAGTGATGAAACAACTGACAAATCAGCTGCTTGCATTGATGTTGCTGTGGGTAAGTAAAATACCAATAATGATATGTAATAGTTTTCTTTTCATCCTTGGTAAATTTGAACCAAAAAAATGATACTCTTATATTTTTACACAGTAAAAGAAGTAATACACCAATGATTTTTCTATTTATCTTCTAGGATACATGTCTGACCCGGAGGAGTTGCCAGGACTAGCACATTTCTGTGAACACATGCTCTTCTTAGGCACAGAAAAATATCCCGATGAAAACAAGTATAACCAATTTTTGGCCCAACATGCTGGAAGATGCAATGCTTTCACTTCAACTGACCAAACAAATTACTACTTTGATGTTGCTCCCGATAAACTCAGGGAGACATTAGATATGTAAGTACGGATTGATATAAATGGTTTATTGTTTGCCAGTTTTAATTGCCCTCTTATATCCATTTAAAATTACTTAATTGCAGTTTTGCTCAGTTCTTTATTGCTCCCCTATTTACTGAAACTGCCACGGACAAAGAGGTGAATGCCATTGAGTCAGAAAACTCTGGTAATCTTCTGAAAGATGGTTGGCGATTATCACAGGTGAAGAAGTCATTGTCCAAGAAAGGTCATCCCTACTCCAAGTTTGGAACAGGTATAAAAAGAAGAGTAAACAATACTCTGGTTGTCAATATGAAAATAATAATAAATATTTTAATATTTATACACAGGAAATACGATAACACTTGTTGAAAGACCAAAAGAAATGGGAATAAATGTGAGGGATGCTCTTCTAAAATTTCATTCGGAATGGTATTCCTCCAACATGATGAGTCTCATTGTGGTAGGCCGAGGTACACATCATTTTACAATTTTCTCCTGTAATATTTTTTGTGTGAATGCCAGCACATCAACATAATTTTTCTATGTCTGCCCTTTTATAGAAAATTTGGATGAGCTTGAAGCTATGGTAGTGGAGAACTTCTCACTTGTCAAATGCCGGAGTAATGTTGAGCCACCTAATTGGCCTGAAAATCCATATGGCCCCGAACAGTTGAAGAAGAAATTATCTGTTGTGCCGATTAAAGATCAGCGTAATCTCGTCATACTTTTTCCCATTCCTGATCTGTCAAAGCACTATAAAGCTTGTGTAAGTAAATTTTTCAAATTTTTTTTGTTTTGTTTTGTTGTAAGTAACTGCATATCCTCATGGAAGTTTTGTAAAGCCTGCAGGACATCTTGCACATCTCATTGGACATGAGGGACCTGGAAGCATTTTATCTGCCCTGCGCACCAGAGGCTGGTGTAACGGTCTCACAGCGGGACCCACTAATCCTGCCCGAGGCTTTGCTGATTTTACTGTGGCAGTCGACTTGTCTGAGGAAGGACTAAATCATGTTGACGACATCATCTCCCTCATTTTCCAAGTAATATTTAATTTTTCAATTGCGATTAATTTCATTGATACAACCTGGTACTAATCTTAATTTATTTTGCAGTATATTAACTTACTTAAAAAAGAGGAGCCAAGTAAGGAGACTTTTGAGGAAATGAGATGTCTGAAGGAAATGAATTTTAGATTCAAGGATAAGGAGCAGCCTATGAATTATGTCATCTCACTTGCCTCCAACGTAACTGTAAGTTCTTTTTGTGTGTGTGTGTGTGTGTGTGTGTGTGTGTGTGTGTGTGTGTGTGTGTGTGTGTGTGTGTGTGTGTGTGTGTGTGTGTGTGTGTGTGTGTGTGTGTGTGTGTGTGTGTGTGTGTGTGTGTGTGTGTGTGTGTGTGTGTGTGTGTGTGTGTGTGTGTGTGTGTGTGTGTGTGTGTGTGTGTGTGTGTGTGTGTGTGTGTGTGTGCGCGCGCGCGCGCACATGTGTGTGTGCACGTATTAATACACATTCCATGTGTTAAGGTAATATGTTTTCCTCACTTCCTATCTCTTGTTTCATTCAGAAATTCGAAATGAAAGATGTTCTGAAAGGCTATTATATTCTGGAAGAGTGGAGGCCTGATCTCATAACAGATGAAATTCTAAACAGACTCACACCAGACAACATGAGGTAAATTAATTGGTGTTTTTGTTGGGTACTAAATCTCAGATTAATATGATGACGTTTGTGACGTTTTGTTTGTCTCATAAATAGGGTGGTAGTGCAGGCCCAAGTGTTCAAGTCTATCGCAGACTCCAAAGAAGAATGGTATGGCACTGAATACAAATTGGAAGATATCTCTGAGGATACATTACAGGTAAATTGGAAATATGTTACATGTTTTAAATTACTATCTAGCTAAACCTTTATCCTTTCTCTTGGTTCCATCTAGAAGTGGAGGAGTGCTGGGCTTTGCAATGATCTTGTTTTGCCACCCAAAAATGAGTTCATTCCATCTGATTTCAAAGTTTTACCAGTTTCTGGTGATGTGAGTTTCCTCATTTATTTGATTTTGTTCCAATGCTATGTTCAGGTCTTCCTTTTGCTTAATTGAGTTATGATCAACAGATAAAAGCATTCCCTTCTGTCATACAAGATACAATGTTGTCTAGAGTGTGGTACAAACAAGATGATAAATTCTTATTACCAAAAACCTCTTGCAAAGTTGACATTACAAGGTGAAACATTTTTCCTTACTCCCTCTGTAATTTCCTGAAAACGCAAAAGTTTTCTTTAAAATTTTCTTCTTTATTTACAGCCCACTTGCATATTTGGATCCAAATAGCTGTAACAAATCTTCTATGTATGTTTATTTGTTAGAGGATGCTCTGAATGAGTATTCCTATGCAGCAACATTAGCAGGACTAGGCTATAGCTTAGGCATTACAACTACTGGCTTGCAGGTATGGAGTGAACTGTGATTTGATTTATTCTTCAGATTGTTCCCCCCCCCCCCCCAAAAAAAAAAAAAAAAAAAAAAAAAACAGGAGTTCCTAACATTTAATTTTCTTTTAGCTGGTTTTGGAAGGTTACAGTAGTAAGCAACATGTTTTGCTTGACAAGATCGTGGAAAAAATGGTCAACTTTGAGGTGGACCCTCAGCGATTCGACATCTTGAAAGAAAATGTATGTTGCATTTGATTTAATGATACTTGAGCTGAATGTAGAAGATTTACTTTAATAACAAACTTGTGTGAAACATTTTTTCAGTACATGAGAACTCTGCGTAACTTTAAATTGGAACAACCTCATTCACATGCCATGTACTTCCTGTATATGCTGATGTTTTATGCACAATGGACAAAAGAAGAACTTATAGATTCTCTGGAAGGTACAGTATCATCTCATTATTGTTATTACTATGATTTGGTAAGAAATACTGAAGTACCATCCTTTGTGTTTTAAAATATGTTTAGGACTGACTTTCAAAGATGTGGAAGACTTTGTCCCTCAACTCTTATCCAATATCCATTTGGAATTCCTCATTCATGGAAATGCCACTAAGGAGGTATGACCAAGTTTTGCCCTTAAAATCACAAGGTAAAGTAGACTTTTCATTTTATTGATTTTAAAGTTCATCTCTGTTTTGTAAATTTGTTCCAGAAAGCCCTTGAGCTGGCAAACATTGTAGAGGACAACATCAAGAAAAGAATTAAGGTTCGCCCGCTGCTTCCTAAACAGATGACTCTGCTGAGACAGATTCAGTTAGCAGATAAGAGCAACTATGTCTATAGAATTGATTCATCGATTCATCCAACTTCATGCACTGCTCTTTATCTTCAGTGTGGCACACTGAGTACTGAGAATAACATGAAGTTGGAGCTGATAGCCCAGATATTAAAAGAACCATTTTTCAACATTCTCCGAACTAAGGAACAGTTAGGATACATTGTACGATGCACCATTCACCGATCTTATACAGAGCAAGGATTGATGGCCCTGGTTCAATCCAGCCGTGACCCAGACTATGTTGAAAAACGCATTGAAGCATTTTTTGCTCATATGCATGTAAGTGAAGGGGAACATGGAAAATGTTTGTCCCATGTTACTGTTAAAAATGTAAATATTAGTTACCAAATTTTTTGTCTTCTGATCAGGATCTCATATGTAATATGAACGATGAAGAGTTTGAAAAACACAAGGAAGCAGTAGCTGTTAAGAGATTAGAGAAGCCAAAAAAACTCAGTGCTCTGAGTTCAATTTTCTGGCGAGAGATTGTGTCACAGCTGTACCACTTTGATCGAGACAATGTAGAAGTTGAGTACATGCGAACACTTCAAAAGCAAGATATCATTCAGCATTATGAGGTGAGGAATAGTCATTGTAGTCTCCAAGGCTTTACAATTGGTGTCATCAAGTTTACCACTGAAGGACATTTTAATCAACAGGAATTAATTAGTCATGATGCTAGTAAGCGTCATAAATTATCAGTACAAATTGTGCCATCAAAAGAATGTGACTTTGAGCTACGCAAAGATACTGCTGTGATGGACAATGGCAAAGTTGCGGATGACTTATACCCATCGCCAGAAATCATAACACCTGTGAGTTCATGTTGAATTTTTATTTGTTTTAAAAATTTCTTATAGATTTACAGGTAATAGTCGTGCTTTTCATGTCTTCTCTTATTCCTATGTTCATTTTACAGGTGATTCCCATTGAAGACATTCTAGCATTCCATCGGTCTCAAGCTTTGTGCCCATACCCTAAGCCATATATGATTGTTGGAGCCCGGTCCAAGCTGTGAATTCATCCCCTTCTTGGTTGTCTTTGGTTGAACCTGATTTAAACCATGTGTGTGATTGGTATGCACAAGTTTTATCTTTTACGATATTGTGTTCGGTGTCTGTATTGCTCACGCATGCTTTTTATCCCATTCACTCCATTGTACCTGAATAGCAGGGCTGTACTACTGGTACGATAATCACAATTTTTTAGTAAAGTGTATAATTGTAATCAGTATGTGGATCAAGTGTACAAAAAATCTTCATTCTTCTGTGACTTAACTTCCTAGTAATTATTAACGCGGGGGGGGGGGGGGGGAATTTTTAAATGAAGTGTGCTTTATAGGGGAGGAACTTGCCTTCACTTCTCACTGCCAATCTGTTCCCTTTGTTCGGCTTTGATAGTTTCACTTACCTTCAATACATTTTCTGCTTCATGGCAATCCAAAAACCGATAATTATGTAATAAAAATAATAAAAATAATAATAATAATAATAATAATAACAATAGTAAAAATAAAACACAATTTGTGTATGAAACAAAATATAAACATTGAGAAATTAAAGAACTTTTCGTTTCCAACTGCGAGCTGTATATTTTCCCCCTCACCACAACACAACAGCAGGGCAGGGCAGCCTGCCGCACCTCCCCCTCCAGCAGGTACGCTGGGTACTCACTCAGTAGTTCTCTGTCATGACAATCGTCTGCCATGGGCCTCCCAGTAGTCGATCGACGCGCGCCATGAGGCCATGAGCCGGAGCCGGAGCCGCTGGGGTGGCTGGAGCGTCTGCCTCCTGGTGGCACACCTGGCCGCACAAGGTATGAGACCAGGGCTAGGAAGCTTCTGGGCGAGGGGGGATTTTGCTAATTTGCGTTGGGCGAGCCACGTGACCGACCTGGTCCAATCGGAGGCCGTGTTGCAGAAGAATCCAAGCGCCTTTTCTCGCCCAACGATGCATTTCTTTTCTCCCAGGGAGAGTTTCCTAGCCCTGGGTGAGACGAGACTTCCCGCGGCATTCGGCTATTGCGTGTTTATGTGTCGTGAATTGCCGCCTTCCCGGCGGCACCTGCGGCCTGCGGTTGGCGGGTCGAACCAATGGAGGGCGGGACCGACTTTCGGCGGGCCGGGCCGGGAAGCGATGTCACGCGCCGTGACCCCCGTTCGTTAGATGTTAGATCACCCGAAATTTCTCCCACTTCTGTCATCGGCCCGGTGCTGGGCACAAACTGTGAAACATTTCGCGGCGGGCGTGTCGTGATCGTGAATCGTGTGGCCCGCGACTCTGACTCAGCTCCGAGGGGAGAACAAAACAGAAACAGGCGGTCCCTGGCTGGAAATTATTTGCACACCGAAACTCAGGCGAGGGGAGGCGGGAGAGGGCGAGGGTCGATCGGCCGGTTAGAACTCTGGTGGCTCCGCGCCGTGTGTCCAGTCGATGTTGGCTGTTATAATTGCGCTGTGCAGAGTTCCCAAGCCTTCCGACCGCTGCTCCCGCTGTTGCGGCGGCTGCTGCTGCTCGCGGTGGGGCCTTCCCTGTCGGATCAGCGATCGTCCGTAATTTAGGCATAACGCTGCTTCCGCAGCAGCGAAAGCGGAATGTATTCCGGTGGATATGCCGCTGTAGGGGAAAGTGCAGGTACACTAAATCACGCTGGGAAAACAATCATAAGCAGGTTAAAAAAAAGTCACACCCGTTCGTTCTCAAAAGTCGGCAATCCGCAAAACTAGGTAAATTGCTATTTTTTGGAGTATTTTTTAAAATAAAATATCTGGTGTTATTTTTTTTACCTCTACTTGCCCTATCCGTCGGGAATGTGTTACGTGTTTCGTGAACGGCGCCATGCCCTCCGCCCACATCCCGCTGTGTGACGAGCTGGTTAGGATGAAGGTGCAGGTAGGGCACGCAGGAGACGCAGAAGTCTGCTGTTTGCCCTCGGTGCACTCGTCTTTCTCCGAAAAGTCGTGGGCGTCGGCTCGGCACCGAGGGGTCCCTCACTCGTACTGAAAACATCGTAAATTCAAATCAAAACTTAAGTTGTGAATTAATTTTTGACTTTTTTCCCTGTTTTTTTTTTTTCTGACCTTTTCCGAGGGCGTACATTGACTTGTTTGAGTGGCGGCCCCTTGGCGGCTGCCTCGTGCTGTTGCAGGCGTGGCGGGGCAGCTGTCGCTATCCCCGTACGTGCAGGACATGCACTCGCAGGACAGGGGCTTCGGGCAGCTGGTGGCGGGCCAATGGCGCTGCCTGCTGCAGGACATCGTGTCCGGCCGCCGCCTGTCCCGCGTCCTGGAGGCGGCCGCCCCCCAGGCGGCCACGGCCTCAACGCCGCCGTGCTACCCGGACGTCACCGTCCACGTGTACTCGGGGTGAGTGCGAGGGGGCCGCTGAAAATGCAAGAAGTATGTCCTCCGCCTGCATCTACCTCACCTCTACCTCAGGTGGCCACCTCGGCGCAAGGTGCTGGACCCCCGCCGGCCCGGCTGGCTGCCGTGGCTGCGCTGGAGCGGTTGGGACCCCCGGCGACGCACCGTGCTCCTGGTGCACGGCTTCAACGGCGGCATGGACAAGGCGCCGCTCACCGCTCTCCGGGACGGTGAGGACGGCGACGGCGAAGGGGAGGTTCCAGCACCGGGGAGAGCAAGGCGTCACTCCGTTCCTCTTGCAGCGTACCTGGAACGGGGCGACGCCAACGTGCTGTCCCTGGACTGGTCCCCGCTGGCGCGCTACCCCTGCTACGCCGACGCCGTCCGCCACTCGAGGACGGCGGCCCGGTGCGGAGCCCAGGTCGTGGCGGCGCTGCAGTCGGCGGGGGCCTCCGTGGCGGCGGCTTCCATGGCGGCGGTGGACTCGAGGTTCGCCTGCGTGGGCCACTCACTGGGCGCGCACATCTGCGGCATGCTGAGCAAGATGCTGCCCCGCCGCCTGTCCAAGGTGGTCGGTAAGGCAAGGCGGTGAGAACTTCGCTCACCGATTTTAATTTTTTGAGCCACTGTTGCGCCGATAGTTTATTTTTTTAAGTCCCCCTTTGCTTGTGGCCCTGGTGGCAGCACTGGACCCCGCCCGGCCCCAGGTGAGCCGCTTGCTCGGCGACGACGCCCTGTCCGCGAGCGCGGCGGGACTGGTGCAGTCCTTCCACAGCAACATGGGCTTCTACGGGGAGTACCCGGTGAGCGCCCCCGGCCCCGGTGTCCGCCCCTCCGGCCCCCTCGGACACGCCAGCTTCTGCTTCAACGGCGGCCGCCAGCAGCCGTACTGCGACCGTGGCAGCCGCTT
This sequence comes from Odontothrips loti, assembly GCA_038380765.1. NCBI lineage: Eukaryota > Metazoa > Arthropoda > Insecta > Thysanoptera > Thripidae > Odontothrips > Odontothrips loti. The sequence continues at coordinate 14,378,348 of CM076257.1, read as the reverse complement.
CGGTGCGTCAGCGTCAGGCCCTCCGTGCCCGCACGGCGCCTGGTGGATAGGCAGCCAGGAGTCGTGCACGCAGGCGTGCCGTGCGGGCTGGTCTACCTCACCGATCGCAGGCGCTCCCCTGACTGCTATCTCTCTGCCCTGCAGTCCGCATGCGATGCAGCCACTTCCTCGGCGTGTGCATGTACGCCCAGCTGGTGCGGGGCTCGGCGCGGCCGAGGACATCCTCCCCCGGGAACCCCGGGGCCCCCGATGGCACCTGGGCCACGGCGGTTCCGTGTGACGGCGCGTGCGACCGGCTGCGGGGGAGCCTGCCCTTCGCCGTCAAGCTGACCGAGGCCACTATAGACAGGTGAGCAAGGAGCGAGGGAAGCGGAAATTTCACTGTAACAGAACTTGACAAACAGTAGCAAAAATGTCAAGAAAAAAGCGAAGATCGAAAGAAGAAAAACAACAGGAAATGTGGCCGGTACTATTTATAGAAAAAAATGAATTTCTTGTTAGAAACAAAAAGGTCAACACAAGACTTAGTCCAAGCTCCCAGGTTCTAATACCGACGCTGTGCCGATACTCTTTGCAGGTGGCGCGGCACGCACTGTATGGACCTCAACCTCGACAGGGCCTGCCGGATCGACGTTTGATAGAGATCAAATGGAGCCTGCCGGGTAGGCAGCCACGCCCCTAGCATGCATGCGTGTCATGCGGGCTGGCCCACCCCGGCACTTGCAGGCGCTCGGCGTCGCGGCCGATTCATGGAATGAAAGAAATGAATAAAAGCAATTAATCGACCCTCGAGCGTTTGTAGACTCATTTGGTTACAGTTAATTACAGGTTAATTTTGCATATTTTTTTTATATTTTTTTTTTGGGGGGGGGGAGGGGCAGCCTTCTTATGTTGCCAGTTCTGTGTGCAATTCTGTCTTAGACAGTTCTCAAGTTATGTTTCGTACTTTTTGTTCATTAATTAAAGACAGGGAAATTAAGAGATGATGAAGAGACATTTGCTGTGCAGGAGCGGGATGCGAAGCGCGGAGAGCCCTAAAAAGTAGCGCGTTATCGTTATCGTTTATCATTAATGAATAATTAACGTGCCCATCCCTGTTTGGTTAACCATAACCCCGCGCGCACATGCACAAGCTGAGCTACGCCTCCATACTCGCACTCTCTGCAATTAGACTCGAGACAGCTCGGCCCCGCCGCGTCCACAGCCGGCTGGGTCTTCTGCGCACTCTTCACTGCTGCTGCTGTGCTGCTGCTGCTGCTGCCGCTGCTGCTGTTGCTGCTGTTGCTGCTGCTGTGCTGCTGCTGTGCTGCTGCTGCTGCTGCTGCTGCTGCTGTGCTGCTGCTGTGCTGCTGCTGCTGCTGCTGCTGCTGCTGCTGCTGCTGCTGCCGCCGCCGCTGTTCATCCCCGCTTCCGCTTGACTAACCTCGCTGCGCTGCGGCTGCTCTGGTGCCCGGCGCGGCGCAACCCTTTGGCGGACTTGTGAGTGGCTGTTGGCTCGCAAGCCGCCGCCCCCGGCCGCCCCCGGCCTTCCCCGGCCGCCCCCAGCCGCCCCTAGGCGGCCCCAGCTCTGGTCCGAGCCTTTGCTCCCGCTTTACCTGTAACAGAGTTGGCGGCCGCTTCGCTCCTCAACCTGCCATTGCTTTGACGTCGCCTGCTCAGCTCGCGTACCGGGGTGCTGCTGCTGCTGCTGCTGCTGCTGCTGCTGCTGCTGCTGCTGCTGCTGCTGCTGCTGCTGCTGCTGCTGCTGCTGCTGCTGCTGCTGCTGCTGCTGCTGCTGCTGCTGCTGCTGCTGCTGCTGCTGCTGCTGCTGCTGCTGCTGCTGCTGCTGCTGCTGCTGCTGCTGCTGCTGCTGCTGCTGCTGCTGCTGCTGCTGCTGCTGCTGCTGCCGCCGGGATCTGCGGCCGACAGCCTTATGGTACCACTCGCGGCGCCACGCTCCGCTAGCTCCGCTGGCTCTGTGCTGTGCGCTCTCAGGCGAGAGCACGTACCGCCCGGGGAGGCCCGGGTAGGCAACCCCTCCTACACCACCGCAGGCCTGGCTGCATCCGGCAGGAGCTGGCTGTGGACTGACCTGACACGTTACGCAATTCCTGAACTCTCCCCTTCTTCGGCGACCCAAACACTCGACGACGTGGAGGTGCCTTGCAGCGCTGCTCTTCCAGATTAAGGATCAAATGTGTTTGTCGCAGGGGGAGGGGGGTGACATCTCCGAAGTGACATCAGAGGTCGGAGAGGGTCGTGCCGCACCGTGCCAGTCCATAACCTTTTATCTTTCTTCCCCTTTTTCTTTTCTATTTTTATATCTGTTCCCCCCCCCCCCCGCTCTTTTTATTTTTGTCACCGCAAGCCTACGCTCCGCGCGTCCCCAATGATAACCGGAGCAACTCGAGACTAAGTAGCTTAGGGAGGGAGGAGGGGGGGGGGTAGGAAGGGGACTCTTTCCCCCTTCCCCCTCCCCCTTCCGTCCGTCCGCGGCATGTCTCCTCGCCTTCCCGTCGCCGCCATACGCGGATTCTCAACACCCCTTTTCCCTTCCTCTTTTGTATTGCAGTACCGCCGCGCACGATGCGATGCGATGCTCGAGCCGGTTTTTCGGTTTGGTTCAAAAGTTCTTTTGTGTTGTTGCGGTGTGTGTGTGTGTGTGTGTGTGTGTGTGTGTGTGTGTGTGTGTGTGTGTGCGCGCGTGTGTGTGAGAGAGAGAGAGAGAGAGAGAGAGAGAGAGAGAGAGAGAGAGAGAGAGAGAGAGAGAGAGAGAGAGAGAGAGAGAGGGGGGTGACACCCCGTTTGTCACACTATACGACGGTATGACACGGCACGGCCACCCATCACAACTCATTATCAAATGATTGTGCAAACTAGATGGATCGCCGTGTGATTCTGTTCCTCCTCTCTGCCTGCCCCCGACCCTCCCGAGGTGCGTGAGCCGAATATGTGTGTGTGTGTGTGTGTGTGTGTGTGGTTAGCGTAAAGTGACGAGTGGGAATGACGAGTGGTGTACCGACATGCTCAGGCCGTCCACGCCAACGCGCCGCCCCCCCCCCCCAACCCCCGGTGTCACGCCCCCCCCCCCTCCCCAGACCGCTCATCCTATTTCTGTATGACAAATAACGCGCAGGCTGTCAGCCTGCGACACCATTTATAACCATTCATCACCTACTTTAATCGCAAGCTTTGGTGTCTGAATTTTTTGTTTCGTTCGTCGTTGGGGTCGTTAGGAACTACTGAAAGTGTGAGTGTCGAAGGGGTTAATAGAGGTTTCCAGCGAAGCTCTGAAGCGCTCGCTGAAGAACAAAAAACACTTCCAGAACGGAAACTCTTGAGAGCAGTTGTGAGAAATGTCGCAATGGCCGCGCCAAATGCATACGGGGTATGACCTCCAAATCCTCTCAAAACGCCATTCAAGTTTCTCATGCCGGCTCTCGACAGTTTCCGGCCTGGACGTGGTTATGCTCTTCAACTTCCGTTTAAGTCTCGGTGGGAATCTGTATTTATAGCGCCGGGGCGATCGAGAACAGCCCACTTTCGACCCGAAGCGTTACGTGACCCTTCCATAGGGGTGGCTTCGCGCTCGGTCACCGGTCACCCCACGAAATGGTCGGACGGCATATATCACTAGCGAGAGCTTATAAAGCAGTCAAATTTTTCATGGCCACCTTCGCGCGTGACACTTCTGCGCGCCAAACTTCTCATACACCGGCGCATATCCGTCCCTGGGTTTCTCGAGGGGCTTCGTCTTCACTCGACTTCCGGTTCGCACTCCTCTCTCCGGTATAGTACGCTACGTATATTCGTGGACGTCCCCTAACTGCAGCCAAATTTTCCGCGTGCCAGCGCCGCTCATGCTAGGCGGGTGATTTAGGACAGCCACGCCGCACCGCACCGACGGATGCTGCGTCCTCACCGAGCTCCACATTACCCCCATGCATCGACACATCGAGGGAGAGAGAGAGAGAGAGAGAGAGAGAGAGAGAGAGAGAGAGAGAGAGAGAGAGAGAGAGAGAGAGAGAGAGAGAGAGAGAGAGAGAGAGAGAGAGAGAGAGAGAGAGAGAGAGAGAGAGAGAGAGAGAGAGAGAGAGAGAGAGAGAGAGAGAGAGAGAGAGAGAGAGAGAGAGAGAGAGAGAGAGAGAGAGAGAGAGAGAGAGAGAGAGAGAGAGAGAGAGAGAGAGAGAGAGAGAGAGAGAGAGAGAGAGAGAAAGAGGGGAATGACGCCACGGCATGGGGCTGCGGCGGAGGGACAGGGACAGCGTGCACCCTTTTCCAGCTCGCGGCACACACACACACACACACACACACACACACACACACACACACGGCGGCCTATCGGCCGGTAATGCCAATGCCCTGTGTGTTAATTTACAGCTTCCTGTAAATAACTCATTGCAATGTGCAAGTGCTTTGCTGCCGTGCTTGTCGCGCCCCGGCACCCGAGCTATTCGCACGGAAGCCGAAGCCCTCTCTCCATATCTCTCTCTCTCCATCTCTCTCTCTCTCTCTCTCTCTCTCTCTCTCTCTCTCTCTCTCTCTCTCTCTCTCTCTCTCTCTCTCTCGCTCTCTCTCCATGGGGCCGTGAAATATGTTTCCCGGGCCGCCATCCATCCTGCGAGCTGTCAGTGCTGCCACCATGGCTGCCACCACCGCCACTCCACCGCCGCCAGTGTCATGCCATTGCGTCGGGATGATAATGTTGGCAGCAGCGCCTCTGCGGGCGCGTGTGTGTGTGTGTGAGAGAGAAAGAGAGAGAGAGAGAGAGAGAGAGAGAGAGAGAGAGAGAGAGAGAAAGAGAGAGAGACCGGAGTAAGAACTAATGTGGTGCAACGACGCCCTCCGCGATTGAGGAGGCGAGGCGGGCCGACAGGGCTCCGGCAAACGCGGCATCCCCCCCGACGCACGTGTCGAATGGGTTGCCTACCCGGTACTCGTCGGGCGGCACGGCTCTGGCGTCCGGTGGGCCCGGCGGGCGTCGTGACCCGGGCGTCAGTTGGGTTGCCTAACTCCCGGGCGTCCATCACGGAGAGCTCGAGGGGCTCGAGGCTAGTAGCGCTGCTGCGTAGGGAGAAATGGGGCGTCATCCGTGTGTGAAATAGAGGTTTCCGAGCTACCGGCGACCACGGTAAACTGGACTTCCGGACGGCCCATCACTAGATGGTGACCGCGACGTATAGGTCAACTGTGACCTGCTACCCACTCGGTTGGCTATGAAGTGGTGAACCCTGGGCGCGTCTAACTTGAACTTGAACTTGAATGAGACTTTGGGAACGGAAGGTGAAGAACAAAATCTCTTCCAGGCCGGAAATTCTCGAGGGCGGGTATGAGAAACTTGAGAGGCCCATATTTTGCGCGGGCCATACGCATCGATATTTCTCATATCTGCCCTCGAGTTTCCGCACTGGTGGTGTTTTTGCTCTTCATCTTCTGCTTCTGAGTCTCGTTGGAAACCCCTATTGACCGAGATTTGGCAGATAGGATGACGTCATTCCGCGGCCGCTGCGGCCATCTCCGCCGAGCTGTGGTCAGTTGGTCGTGGGGCCGGAATGGAATGATCCGAGAAATGGGAGGAGCGGAACGCGGAGGTTGGAAGCCCTTTCCGTCGGAGGCGCAGACTGTACCCTCGAGCCTTTCGGAGCGGGCTGTACGCGCTGTACTACGCTGGCCGTGGGCCGGTGCGACGTGTGGCCACCAACGTGGCCCGGCCGGCCCTCGTGTGTGTGTGTGTGTGTGTGTGTGTGTGTGAGCTGTCGGTGGCGGGGCGTGGCAGGGCGTGGCGGCACAGCGGGGCGCGGACGGGTTGGGCGCTGGCCGCGGAGAGTAACAAGTTAGCAGGAATCCCCTCGCTAATGTGAATGTTAACTCCTGAGGGGAAGCCAAGCGGCGCACAGCCTATCGGGCGGGCATCGCCTGGCATCGCCGCGGGCTGGGCTGGACATGGACAGCAGCACACAGGTCGCGGTCAGAACGAAACGCTGTACCTGCTGGCTGCCCGTCGTCCAGTTGTGGTCGCCATGCGAGCCGGTGCTCGCTGCTGGAGCCGTGCTGGAGCCGTGCTGGAGCCGTGCTGGAGCCGTGCTGGAGCTGGAGCAGGACGCAGACTTGGCAACAGCTCTCGGGGGAAGAGAAGGGAAGGGAAGAGAGGGCACGGGAAGGGGACAGGTTGCCGGACAGGCCGGGGCGGGTTGGCCAGCCTGCGGCCCGTGGCCGTGCCGCACCGCGCGGCAGTTGGCTGCCCTGAACTGCGCGCCAAAGCGGCGGCGGCCCAGTTAATTATGACATAAATAATTGACACGAGGAGTGTGGCGCTCGGTGTGGTAACGATGGGGCGACACAGTCCCAACATGCCCCGCAGGCCGCAAGGGGCCGCGCACAAACCGCGTGACCAGGAGAGTTACACCGCACTGCAGGAGTGGAGTTGAAGCTCGGGCAGCAGCCTCTCGCCGGGGCTGTGTACAGACCACGTGACAAGGAGAGTTACACCGCACTGCAGGAGTGGAGTTGAAGCTCGGACAGCAGCCTCTCGCCGGGGCTGTGTACAGACCACGTGACCAGGAGAGTTACACCGCACTGCAGGAGTGGGGTTGAAGCCCCTCGCCGACGGGGCAGTGGACAACGCGGGGCCCGACGACGCCCTCGTCACGTGACTTTCGGCAATTATAAAGCCACTGGCTGGCCTGGCTGCAGAGCGCTGCGCACGCCACGTCTGAACAGTACGGCGCGATAGAGAAGTTTCAGATTTGCTCCCAGGTATTTAGGAAAATGATACACTTGGTGGAGGGAGTATATGGTCAGAGTGGTCGCACTGCAAAACCTGACGTATGCCCCCCCCCCTCTCCCTCTCCTAGGCCTAGCGGCCCAGCCAGCATATTTCCCATCTCATGCACTCGCCTTCTCTCTCTCTGTCGCTCCAGACGCACCGCCCGGAGGAGGGGGGAGGGCAGGGCAGGACGCATTGTCATGTTGTCACGCTCGCCTCGCCTCGCCTCCGCTACGCCCCGCCACCTTGTCCTGTGCCATCCATCAACCGGACGAGACGACTGCAGACCGGTGGCGTAGCAGCAGGCGTATAGCAGCAGGATCAACAGGCGGCGGATCGTTAGCCTTCTCTCACTCACTCTCTCTCTCTCTCTCTCTCTCTCTCTCTCTCTCTCTCTCTCTCTCTCTCTCTCTCTCTCTCTCTCTCTCTCTCTCTCTCTCGCTGGAACTGGAAAGTATAAACTGAAATATAGAGTGGCTCCTGTTCGGCTCCGTCCATGTGCGGCGACAACCAAACTGTCTTTTCGCCGCTCGAGCCGAGAGATGGCCTGCGGATGGGATGGGATCATTAGCTCCTCGCCGCGGACGTCACCATGATAAATAAATTTCCCCGAGAGAGAGAGAGAGAGAGAGAGAGAGAGAGAGAGAGAGAGAGAGAGAGAGAGAGAGAGAGAGAGAGAGAGAGAGAGAGAGAGAGAGAGAGAGAGAGAGAGAGAGAGAGAGAGAGAGAGAGAGAGAGAGAGAGAGAGAGAGAGAGAGAGAGAGAGACCCGTCTTTCTAGCCGAAAATATTTTTTTCCTTCACGAAATAATCTCTTCCAATGGATGGAGGTTTGGCGTGGCGGCTTTAGGTCGGGTGGTTTCGCCACCTTTCCTTGTATCCCCTCGGATGACAATCCATTTCATGGTTCATTTATCGTGAGTTCCTCTTTGATTGTGCGCGCTGCGCTGTTACGCTAGCCTCCATTTATCACTCGGCTCGCGGTACAGTCTGACCTCGGCCGCCCAGCAAGGCGCTACCGCGACCACGTTTTGGAGCGGACGGTACGTACCCACCTCTCAGTTCTGCATAATCAGCTCGGATAATCTCGCCGTTTCCTTCTCTCTCTTTGTCTCTCACTTGTTTTTCCAGGGCCCTCCAGTGGCATAGCGTAGCGTCCAGAACCTTTTGTAGCGATCCGAGCGGCTGAGCGGAGCCGACAGCAGCAAATGATTCTCATTGTCTGCAAAACATTTGGGGGCTCGCGCGGCTCTGCTGTGCTCTGCTCCTCGGCAGCGGCGAGCAAATAATTCTTATATTGTCTCCGGTCCTCCGGCCCTGCCGGCCCTCCAGCTCCACAAGATGAAAGCCAAAGCCGACGTGGAGCGTCGTGCATTTCACCCGCAGCGTCCCAATATATATTATTTTAGTGGAAGTGACCTCTGTGAAGAACCCGCCTCGGACAGGAGAGGGCCGGCGACTACCGGAATATCGGATGAAGGGCCGAGGACTGCGCGGGGGCTGCGCGGGGCTGCGGGGGGCTGCGGGGGGCTGCGGGGGGGGGCTCCGGGGACCCAGTCTCTGCTGTCATATCGGTGCTACCGGCGGCGACGGCCCACAGAGGCGAGGCGACGTCGGTTTTTCATTCCCCCGCGTGATTAACTACCGCCGAAGGTGGATAATCATTTATCATGTCAACCCGGCCGCCTGAAATATAGCGCTGCTATAAGCATTACAAGTCAAATCATACCCGGCCGGCCCGGCAGGCACGGCCACCTGGGGGCCGTCCGCAGGCTACGTGCGCGTGTCCACGGGGAATAAGAGCAGCAGCCGCGGCACGCACTCCGGTCGCTACCCCGCGCTCGAGCGCCCGCGACGGAGAGGGTCCGTGTTCCTCGATAGTCAACCTGCCATGGTACCGTTTCGGCCGTGACTTACGGACAGCCCCCCCGCGGGTCCCGCTCTCGTCTCTGACGGCGTCGTCCTGCTGCTCATGGCTGCCCATGGCTGCCCATGGCCTGTCGGCCGGCTCTGACGGTGCGGCTGCCGGCGGGGCGGGCGGGCAGAGCCCATGGCAGTGCCCATGGCAGTGTCGGCCGCATGCCCATGGTGTGGCAGCCCGTGGTGGCCCGTGGCATTGATTGATTCTGGCTGTCAGCGCGAGCGTGGCACTGCGTGTCACCGTGTGTCACTGCGTGCTGCCCATGACAGCCGCGCGGCCGGGACACAGCGCGCGGTGCCGTGACCCCCACTGACCTCCTCCCCCCTCAGGGTCCATCCGTAAATTATACGGATCACACTCTGTCTCCATGGCTGAGACATCCTGCAAAAAACAAATAACACATTTCGGGACAAGTAATATGGTATCTTCCGGTCGTCGATCAGGCGCGGATCCAGGGGGGCATTGCCCCCCCCCCCCCCCCCGAAGCATCTCCTGCGCCGGAAGGACGCCGGAAATGTAGGCAACCGGCGTAACTTTTACGCCTGAAAGTAGGCAAAAAGCAGGACATTGCCCCCCCCCTGAAGCCGCCCCTGGATCCGCCACTGTCGTCGATTGCTGCCTAATTCTGCGACGCTCCCCAACCATCGGCAGCGCATTCAAACAGCGCACAGTTAGACACCGGCATCAAAGGTTTTGGAGACAAAGCGTCGGATTCTTTGTGTAAACTTTAGTCGTCCCGCAACGCATTATCTCCGTGTCTTTCTGTCTCACGCTTACTTTCACTGGCTGAGCAGAAAGAGACGGAGATATTGTGCGTTGCGGGACTGCCCAACCCCAAAACGCCCGGGGAGATGAAAGCGAGCCTGGTGTCTCAACTCTGCGCTGTTTGAATGCTGCACGCCCCCTTCCCGCCTACCGCCCCCCACCTGCCGCCCCCCTGGCGTGACGTCCTCAGCGTGCAACATTTCCTTGCCAAAACTGTGCTGACTCTGTGAGTGACCGCCTGGGCCGGCGTACCCTACCCTGCGCACCTCCCCCCCCCCCCTACCTGCCGCCGCCGGGTGCGGAAGATGTATCAAATCGTCCTTGTGTGTCCCTCCCCCCCCCCCCCCCTACCGCCGCCGGGGCGGAAGATGTATCCTCGCCTTTGTGGGGCCCTGCCGGGGCCCTGCCGGTGCTGCGAGCCGAGCCGAGCAGAGCGGAGCCGAGGCGTGGCGTGCCGTGGCGTGGCCAGTCCGGGCTGCTGACAACAATGGGACGACATCCACCACGGACAAGCCAAGAGATTTATGAAGCTGATTTAGTCGCCGACAATGAGGCGTAGAGAGGAGAGGAGCGGAGGCAGCGGCTGCAGCAGTAGGGGGACAGGACACGCGTGGCCTTCGACGAGCACACACACACACACACACACACACACACACACACACACACACACTCACAGATCGGGTAGGGGTGGGATAGGGAGGGAGGCCCGATCAAATAGATCTGTCTTCCAGGTGACATGTTTAGACTGGGTTACATGGCCCGGGACGGCTGGCTGTCGGCGCAGCCCTTCGAGAGGTGGAGGTTGGAGGTCCCCTGAGGTCCGATCACAAACTCTGCGTAACGCCCCCACAAAAGCATTCCGGTCGACCCCCCGCGCTCGAGCGCCCGACGAAGGCGAAACCCGCGCTGCAGCGATACGCGCTAGGGCGATCCCCGCGATTTCTCATAGCCGCCGCCGCCGGCCGGGGTGCTGGTCTGGGAGTGTTTCTGCTCTTGAGCTTCCTCTCCGCCCGGTCCGGGAGCCGCGGAGCATCGCTGGAAATGTCTATTGCCGCGGGCGTGATGGAGCGGGTGTCCCGAGGCCGACGACGACGCCCCTATCCTGGTGCACAGCGGCGGCGGCGGCGGCGGCGACGCCAATGGCGAAAATAAATAGTCCACGACGTGCCGCGGATAAATCTCTGTGGACAAGGAGGCGAGTTGAGAAGGAGGGGAGGGAGGGGGCAGCGAGGGCAGAGGTGGTTTGTTCTCGCTCCTCGTGACACCCGGCCGCCGCCCCCACCGCCCCCGCGCCACCCCCGCGCCGCCCACCGTGACAAGTTGACGCCCGGCCACGCCCCCAGGAACCCTTCGCCCCTCTCACCCCGTCGTAATCCCCCCGGTCCTCCCCTGCAATTTCACTTCACCGCCGTGCGGCGGCCGTCCCCGACCTCGTCGTCGACCGTCCCCGACGCGGCGAGGCGACACGGCATTTCCTTCAACCAGCGCGAAAATTATCTTACATAAATGGCACTGGCGTTTTATTCTTCTTTTACGCTGCTAGGGGACTGTAAAGCTAGAGACTCGCATATCTGCGAGTGAACTGGCAAGGCAAGGCGTGGCGATATCAGTGTGGTAAAATAAGTCCTTGTACTCGGTGTTCTTTGCTCTGCGGGGCGACAGTGGCACTGGCTGGCTAGAGTACCGGGAGCACAAGTCTGTCACCAACGTGGCAGTCAACGCATGGGTAAGCGCGGACCGGTCGGCGACCGACAAGTCCGTGGTTCAAATCTTGCTCGCAGTCTCAGATACGCTCAGGAGACCCCTTCCGCCGGTCGCCGCGTTGAGCATGAAAAACGCGATTTTTGATACTTTCCCGCTTTCCTCCCTCTTCGTTACGACCTCTTACCGCCGTTTTCTGACCTCTCCGGAGTAACACTCTGTCCGGTGGACGTCGTCGTCGACTTGGGAAGCCAGGGACGTCGATAATGTGCCTCTCTTTCCGCCCTGCTGCGCGTTCAAAGGGTTCAAAGAGCGCGCGGAAAGTTGGAAGCATGGAGAGAGAAGGTTCGTGCAAGGTATGCAGATGCAGTGTTCTCAATCGGCCAGGCAAGGGCCGAGGGCCGAGGGGTGGGTCACTTCTGTAGTACCATGTACAGTACACGTCTGTACCTGTACTTCTGTGTACCTAATAGTCAGGCGCGGATCCAGGGGGGGGGGGGAGGCTCGGTGCAGGGGCCTAGCCAGATGGGTCTCAAAGGAGGATTATGCCGCGCGAATTGCCAATATTCAAGCGTTTGTAATGAGGGTTGCCTGCCTTCCCCTGTGGCCTGCTTCGGGGCGCCGGAAAAGTAGGCAACCCTCGCTACATTTCCGGCTGTGGCAGAAGGTACGGCCCCCTCCTTGAGCAGATCCTGGATCCGCTTGGTAAAACTAGCCTGTAATACAGTAATGCACGCTTTAAACGGCCTACACTGTAATGATACTGTAGTATCCCAGTATCTTAAGTTGGCAATGCCTATATTTTATGCTTCTAATATTTTGTAATGTTGGTCACCCTGTATCTTTTTCCTGCTTCCGTTGTTGATGAATAAACCACAGTGAACAAAGAAACGTGTGTGTGTGTGATTACCAAAACTTATCCGTGAACATCCATAGTGGAAAAATTAAGAGAGAGCATAACAGATACCTGTAATATACATCCGTAGCACCTGTAGCATAAATTTCATCCTCCTATGTCTACTACAACTGCAGTACCCTACACCAGTTCACCGAGTGAACCACCCCTCGGCAAAGGGCCTTGCCCGGAAATCTTCTGCCTCTCTCTTCTGATAAGGCCGGCATGAGATAGAAGATGCTCTTGCCCACCCGATTGGGGTTCGTTTCCATCCGGCCGCCGAAGTGCAGCGGGTGCCGGTGCAGCCCTCGGCCTCGGCCCGCCGCGCCCTGCGGCCGACAAAACTGGAAGTTACCCCCCGCGAACGGAGAAGAGCGGAGGCGCGGGGACAGCGAAGGGCATAAATAAAACTTAGCGCCCCCCCCCCCCCCCCGCACGGTTCGCACGCACGCATCCACACGCCCTCGTGTGGGGGAGAGGAGGGGCTGACCTCCTCATTTTCGCTGGCTAGAATTGATGTGGCTCCGAGGGGCTCCGAGAAGTGGACGGGGGAGGGGGTTGGGTAAGGGTTATGCTAGCGGAGTGTGACGTCACTCCCTCGGCACTCGAGCACGGGGCAACGAAGCGGGAGCGCGACGTCGATTGACATTCAGAGGAGGTACGTAACTCCCCCGGGGAACGCGCGTGGCGGCGAGGGCAGAGCCACTTGTGTGTGTGTGTGTGTGTGTGTGTGTGTGTGTGTGGTGACGACGGACTTTTACTCCTGCCAAAGAGGTTTCCGCTGTAAAAAACCAGTACACGGAGAGGGTCGTCGGAGATCGCTGGGGGTGGCGGCCATGGCGGCGGCCCCCTCTTCGTGTCCTCCGGGAGCTCTGGACCTGCCGGCTATACCGTGCGTCGCTGACGCGCCGCGCGCGCCCACTACCGGACACAGAACCGGAGCGTGAAACTCACTGAGTTAGCCAGGACGTAAACTTACTGAGTTAGCCACGACTTAAACTCACTGAGTTAGCCACGACTTCCCTGGGGACAGAACAGTACAGGCTCGCTAGGACAGTGCACCGCGCTCGAGCGCCGCAGGACTGCACCGCCAGCTGTGGACTGTTTACGTCGTACTTAGTACTACAAGTGTAAGTAGTTACTAGTATATATACTTCGTACATAACCTGCATACAAATAACGGGGCAATTATTCGCGGGTTACAGTATTTGCCCCGTTGCCTGTCGGCCCCGGCGGCCCCGGCAGGAGGGCAGCACTCTTGTACCCAGAGTGATAACCAGCCCCGCGTGTTGCATTAATTTTATGACCTAATTTCCAGGCCGGCCGGCCGGCAGGCGGTGCGAGTTAATAGATACCTCGAGTACGCGTCGGCTAATCAAGATGAGCGCCGGTCCTGGAAATAACAAGTGCAGCCCTCTCTCTCTCTCTCTCTCTCTCTCTCTCTCTCTCTCTCTCTCTCTCTCTCTCTCTCTCTCTCTCTCTCTCTCTCTCTCTCTCTCTCTCTCTCTCTCTCTCTCTCTCTCTTTCTCTCCCTCCCATGGGGGAGGCCCATTACGATGCCACCGCACTTAGCGGGGACGCCGCCAACGGCCCCGGCGATATTTACTGCGACTTGAAGACGCTTAACGTGTCAAAACGGAAATGGATGGGAAGGGGCGCTGCGGGGGCTGCGGGGGCCGCGGGGGCTGCGGGGGCTGCGGGGGCCGCGGGGGCCATCAACCGGGGCGCGGGTCTCCGTGTGCAGCGGGGCCGCGTGCGGTGGCGTAGTGGCCAGCGTGCCAGCGCCCCGGAGCCGCGGGCCGCGGGTTCGCCGCTCACTCCCCCGGCGACGACATTTCTATATAACCGCGTAAACTGTGAAACGACCACCGCCAGCGAATGGCGAGCAAGGCGGTGGCGGCGGCGGGGGCCATTACAATGCACATACGTTACAGATTCACTGACATGGTAATAAAAGACAAACACGTTCCCTCCATATCGTCTTCGTGTCCGCGGCGGCGCGGCGCGGCACGGCACCCTAACGGTAATGAAATGTACACTAGGCAGGATAGTGTATTTGGCGGCGGCGGGGCAGCGGGTGCAGCCAGGTCGGTCGGGTTGGCACACCTGACGGCGGCGTCGTCAGGCGTCAGTGCTGCCACTTATACTGCCACCGCGGGCCGACACCGGGCGGCAGGCGGCAGGCTGCGGCAGGCCCCGTCCGTGACAACCGACGGCTGCCGTGCCGATGGCCAGCACTGGCGGACAGCGCCAATCCACTCCACTCTCGGCCGCGGCCACCACCGCCACCGCCGCCGTGCCCGGCCCGCTGCCCGGACGGCACTACGCGGCGGCGGCGGTGGTGGTGGTGGTGATTTCTCGCTAGACAGGCCTGTCAGGAGTCGGGCAGCAGCAGGCAGCTCTACTCGGGAGTATTATGTATTACAAGCCGAGGCACGCCGAGGCACCCAGCGCGTCCATAAGTCAGAACAGATAACATCTGAGGCCCGTCAGCGGACTGGACAGCCCCCCCCCCCCTCTCCCCCACCTTCTCTCTCCCTCTCTCCGTCCCTCTCCCTCCTTCTCCAACCATGCTGCTTATTCCCAATTACCACACTCCGTCTCTCTCTCTCCCTTCAGCCTTAATTTATTTCAATCATTTCGAGTAAATAGGCGGCGAGGACTCTTCATCAACGCAACAGCCACCCAATCGCTACCCCCCCCCCCCTCTCTCTCTCTCTCTCTCTCTCTCTCTCTCTCTCTCTCTCTCTCTCTCTCTCTCTCTCTCTCTCTCTCTCTCTCTCTCTCTGTGATTTCCATTCACTGAAAACGCTCTCAAATCGCAATCGCTCTCGGATCTCGGACCTTTCGCATCGCCTGGCATATCGCGGCGTACCGCAGCCCTTCTCATACTCCCCTCCCCTCCGGAGCTCACAGCCATCACTCATGCGGTTCTTGCGTAGCGGCCATGTTAAATCATTTCACGGCTGCTAAACTTGGCCTCAGCTGTCACCATAACTCAAACAAGCCTTCATAACTCATCGGACAGCCTGAGACGGGACGGCGGGCGGGAGGTGGGGGGGGGGGGGGGGCGCCGGAGAGGACCGAGTGACGCGCCGGGGATCACCGCCACACCACGCACCGCGTCAGCAAAGCCAGCAAAGCCAACCCCCGAACGACAAATATCTCTGCGGTCCGCCGGCCCTGCCTCACCGCCAGACACCCACTGTGTACCGCAGGGCGCTCGCTGCCTCGCTTTGATCTGGAGATGACGGCTGGCTGCCCCCGGCCCCCCGGACCCCCCGGACCCCCCGCGGAGAGCTTGTGATGAGCAGCAGCAGACGCTATTCGCGCTCGTGTCTGTCGCCACTGCAAATACTGCGTCCTTCCCCTTTCCCCCCCGTCTCTCTCGGACCTGTGCACCGCTGGCGCGCTGACTTACTATTCGCACTCGCTCTTTGTTCACCACGTGTCTCCTCGTCATGGCGGCGTCGGCGGCCTGCCCCCAGGCTAGGCTCGACACAACCCCGCCTCCCTAAAGCCAGCCCCCACGGAGGTAATGATGCCCCTGGGGCCTGGAGGTCCCGGAGGCCCCGGAGGCCCCGGAGGTGGCGGTGGACGGGGACGTTTCATCACCGCGTCACACCTCTCTCTCCTCTCTCTCTCTCTCTCTCTCTCTCTCTCTCTCTCTCTCTCTCTCTCTCTCTCTCTCTCTCTCTCTCGCCGACAGACGGCCACAAAGGGGCACGTGAGAACGTCGCACCAGCTCGAGCCCGGGTAATCAAAAACACGTTCGGAAACGGGGGCTGAAGAACGAAACCCCCGATGAAGTAAAATTCTTCTTCAAAATTATGGTCTGATCAGTGATGTGCCATTGTAATGAACCACATTCAAACTGAATGACAAAGGGACAATTGGGTGCGTGAGCTGCAAATCTAGGGACGAATTTGTATCTCCCTACCAATTTTGTACCGCCTCTGAGATGCAAAAGTGTGCGCGCAGATTTATGTGTGCTTCGAAACTGTCCCCAGAGCTTACGGACACAATTGTGTTCTTTGACATTTATGACTTCTGGAACTCCCAAAACGACATTTTGGCGTTGATCTGCCCTATGTCGCGTCGTCAGAAAGTGCCAGAAGTCAGAACCGTGCATAATTCGAAGGCGGGCAGGCTGCACGGAGATCTAAACTAAAATATTCGACGGGGGGAATTCATCGCCTGTAAGTATGTATAAATGTCGTAATCCCTTGGCTGAAGTTTCGCACAGCTCACACAACGGTGTCGACAGCCAGCTCCGTCTGGTCGCGTCCGTCCGTCCGACCAGAAGAAGGCGACACCGAACGACGTGTAGCCTAATTTTATACTGTTTGCCGAGCTGGGCGTCCCCCGCGGCCCCCTCACCGGCTGCACTTCCGTGTCGTCAATAATGCTGTCGTTCGTGTCGTTAGCGGCGGTGCCCTCTCCGCGGTGCCATGCGGGGCCCCGCGCGGCGCGAGTGGCAAGCGGGGCTGCCGCTGGCTTTTTATATAGTCACGACCAGTGGCAGGTGTGCGTGTCGTCGCCGTTTCGAGCGCAGTTCATTGCTCTGCGTGTGTGTTTGACGCCGCGGCGTACATATGTGCAGTCATGTTTAAATAGGTACTGTCAATAGAGCGCAGAAAATGCATACATAAATACACTCTTACATCTTCAACTTTGTAAACCGCCGTCGCTGAATTGCAAACATTATTCCGACAAAAGCATTAAATTTTTCACCCCTGATCATTGAAATTTCGACCTTCACACGTGATTGAACTTTTCTCCTTCAACATTGAACTGCTCACCTTCATCAGTGCACTTTACGCCTTGGGCATTAAACTTTAGCCGCGTGCATAAAGCGAGTCACGGCGACGCCTTTGAAAACAATAAAATCCTGTGACCACTCGCATAAATTTCTCATCGCCGACTGGCGGCCTAATTTCTCCCACTGACAAACGGCGCACCAAACGCCCCGTAAATTTCTCTCACGCCGGACAAGCTGCGCGGCAGCAGCAGGCGTATAAGAACTGGACGCTGACTGAGCTGACACATGAGCTGACTGCGAGCTGACTGAGCTGACACGCCGCCGTCAGCGTCCCATTAGCCTCTCAAAGCGCGCCGGCGGCTCTCGGCGAGCACCGTCCTCACGGCACCTCTCTAACGCGCAGCCAGCCGGTTTTGGAACGGCTCCGGCACAAATTTATGGCTTGTAAATAAATACAATATCTTTCCTCCCTGACCGGTGCGTGCGTATGAGTGTGTGTGTGCGTGTGTATGTGTGTGCGTGTGTATGTGTGTGTGCGTGTGTGAGGCGGGGCAACAGGCCGCCAGACATTTATAAGCGTCTTCTTTTATATTGTGATTCCAATCACACAATTATGTGTTGATGCCAAATAAAATGTGTCTTGCCTGGCAGCCGGGCCATAAATAAGAGGCGGCTCGCCGGGCTCGGCCGGGAGAGGTTGCGTGTGTGTCCGCTTTATATATGTTGTGAGGGGGAAAGCACTAACGGGGGAACGGCAGATTTTCATTGACTCGTCAGGAAGCGGGCGCAGCGCTTCGGCTCCCTCGGCACACACTTAGGGAGCGTCCATATGTCACGTGACAGAGGTGTGTTGTTTGTGCGCGGTCCCTGGCGGCAGCGTATCGAACTAAGTGCTCATTGGCTGAGCAGCCGACACGCGGAGAACGACGGAGTAGAGAAGGGGACTGCGAGGACACACTGGAGAAGGAGGAAGAGAGACAGAGAGAGGGAAGGAAAAGGAGAGAGGGACTGCCAGGGCAGTATCTCGCCATCCCAATGGCCTTTCAAGGAAATTTACGAGTCGTTTAGATGAGTATCTGCTCGTATAAATCATGAGACGTGGCCGTGCCGGTCTGGGTCCCTGCTGGTCCCCACCACCAGTCTGGTATGGCGGGCTGGGCCGCTGGCCCCCCCTGGCACGGCATAGCCCCCTTGCTCCTCTCCCTCTCCGTGTCCTTAGCTACGCCACTCGACGGCCGTCTTCGCGCGCTCCGCGTCTGCTCTCGATCTCTGCCTCTGGTTTCTCATTAGCGGCTCGCAACACCTTTTGGCCCGTGCGCCGTGCGGTCATTTTTGCCAGTGTGCCTCGCATCTCTGCCTTGGGCCTCCGCCCGCCGCCGCCTTGCTGCGCCGCGCTGTGCCGCCTGCGCGCCCCGAGCCGAGTGGCGGCGGTGGCTGCGGCGCGGCAGCCATAGCCCTGAGTTACGGCCCCAGCAACATCGTAAATGTCACACAAGCTGTGCAAGAGGCCTGGGCTCGGCCCGCCCGGCCCCGGCCACTTCTTGTCGGTCGGCTGTCGGGCTCCTGTCGGCTCGCTGTCGGCTTGTCGTGCGGTATAACCCCACGCCACACCGCGGCAGGCACGGCCGGAGGCACGGCCAGAGGCACGGCCAGAGGCACGGCGCTGCTGTCTCTGTTGGCTGCCCACGGCTCGATCTCATCTACGACACGGCCGGTGCCTGACACAGAAGCGCTTCCTCTCACAAGCATACAGTACCAGAATACCGCAACAAAGTGGGCATTTATCCTATTTGTATCGAAAACGGAAGCTGTGGAACAAAAGTACTGCGGACTCCCAGTGCGGGAAACAGGGTGCTGTATGAGAAATCGCACGGCAAGGAGTGCCTCCGGCGCGGGCTGCGGCCGCGACCCCACCTCTAGATTTGAAAGGCTTGGAGCTCTCGCCGACGATGCTCCGCCAATGTCATGCACAACGGTCATGTTCATCGGTTTGGTCCTACTGGCACTGGCCGCGTACTATTAATCCCGCTGCTTCCGTTTTCTAGCCTTTGCTGGAAACCCCTAGTGGCGACGGACGACGACGCTTCAAACTCAGCAGAGTGCGCGCTCGCCGGAGGTTAGGCCTCCGAATGTCACATTAAACGGGCAAAGAGCCCCGCAATGCAAAAGCGATACAAGCTCCACGATGTGCATCCATGCCATGGCAGAGGCCTAGAAGTGCCCCTATTACATGGTAATGGCCCGCTATTTATGCGAGTGGGCTAACTTTGTGTCGCTCTGTGAAATAAAAACGGCACTGGAGATGGCGCCGCTCCAACGCCAGAGAGCGGGGCCGCAGTGCGCCCGACGACAAGCCTATATTGCGCCACGACAGACAGTTTTACACGACGGCTGCAGGACTCTAATTGCTCGTTCTCGTGTCAGCACTTTGACATTGATACGGACTACAGCAAAAACACGGCTGTCTGGTTTATAGTACATAGGCTTCACGCGGGTCTAAATCGGCGACGTTACTCCGTATTATAAATTGCCAGGGGCGCGGCTGTGATGTCGGTCCATGTACCATTCACCACACCCGAGCGCGGGACCTGGGTAATACTGCTCCACATCACATAGCGCCTGCTGGGTATGCAACCACGACCTCGGCGTGCACACGTGCCGTGCGGGCTGGCCAACACCGGCACTCGCAGGCGCTCGAATGAGAGCCGCTGTAACGTTGGTAACAAAGGGCCCTGCTTGTTGCTGTGTGACACACGTTGGCACCACTGCGTGTATGTAACGTGGTCGCGCGCGCCTCGGCCGCCTCCTCGGCGCTGTCCGCGTGCGGCTCACGATCCAAAGGGAGCGCCGAGGTAAGGGCAGCCAGTGCAGCCACCCCGCCGCGCGGAAAATGGATGTGCCGCCTTGTAACGCGGGCTAAGTGCGCTCTCCATCTTCATTCCTGGCGCGATGCGCGCGGCGTTGCCAGAGCGGCGTTTCCCCCACACTGGTACCAGCACAGTGCTGCCAACCTGCGCCCCCCAAACTGGTACCAGCACAGTGCTGCCAACCTGTGCCCCCCAAACTGGTACCAGCACAGTGCTGCCAACCTGCGCTGGGCGGGGATTTAGCGCACATTGTGGCCGTACTCGGTCGATCGCATCCCCACATAGACACCTGTTATTTCATCGCGGCAGCCCGCGGGTTTACGAGGCGATATCAAAACGGCGCCGCGGTTCCGCCGGGTCCCGGTAGGGTCCCGGTAGGGTCCCGGTAGGGTCCCGGTAGGGTCCCGGTAGGGTCCCGGTAGGGTCCCGGTGGGGTCCCGGTAGGGTCCCGGTAGAGGGCCATTCAAAAACCACGTGGTCAGTTTTTGGCCATTTTTTTGACCCCCCCCCCTTCCCCCTTGTCACCAGGCTTGGCCATTGCCTCGACCCCCCCCCCCCCCCCCCCAAGGTCACGTGGTCAAAACTTAAACTCATTATTTAAGTATTTGCCCATCAGTAACTAAAAAATGAAGAAGAACAAGTATTGCAAAGATGAAATGTCGGGTAGGTCTGTGGTTTACTAGTACTTTGATGGAAATCTTTCTTTTAAATGGAGTGTAATTTGAAAATATTCGTTAAATACATGCATTGCTTTACGTAAAGGAGAACATTGACCGGTAAAACAAACATAAAGTCGGTCACGTGGCATGCATCCAGACCCCCCCCCCCCCCTCCCCCTTTCGTGACCAGCCGTGGCCAAGAGGCCGACCCCCCCCCCCTCCCCCTAAAACGACCACGTGGTTTTTGAACGGCCCCTAGGCTCCGGTAGGGTCCCGGTAGGCTCCGCGCGTCACGGCCGCACGGATATGGCCGCGCCAGATACCATATCGATTGGCCTCGATTCGCCGCGTCAGAGAAGTCTGCGTGGGATTTAATTCTGGAAGCGGCGACGAGGCGAGACGAAATGGTTAAGTCATCAGGCGTCCGCGAGCACATCACATCACACATAAGACGCCCAGACACGACTAGCCACTCTGGGTCTATTACCCGATAGACGGGCCGTCGTCGGCTGCCGTGCATACGTTGGGAGGAGGCGACAGCAGCCGGTCCAAACGAGCGGCAGCGGGGTGGGCACAACTCACGGCAGCCGGATGACAGCGCAGGGATACAAACAAACGGGCGGCAGGAATAGAAATGGGGGGAAAAGGAAGTGGGGACAACAGGCTGACACCACGGCAAGAAATGTTAATCTAATCTAATGACATGACCCGTGAAAGTAGTACCACCAGGCCCCTGTCAACGCCGCGACACGGCGATGAGGAATAAACTGCCCCAACTTGGTCAGGTTATCGTTTAGGGAGCGGTACAAACCACGTGACCTCAGAGTCCATGCAGGAGGGTGTGTGGGGGTGGTGCAGGAGCAAAACTGTCGTTGGCGGACAAGCGGGTCTGAGGCCTGAGAGTTCCCCTGAGACTGCCGGCCGAAGACGGTATACACACTTGTCTATCTCCAGCCTGCACCCAGAAAAACCGTTCTCGATCCGAGTACAGAACAATTCTCGATTTCATGTTCTCGGTTTGTGTTCTCGATCCTTTCACAAGATTATCATGTGACGTTGCCATGGTCCACTATCTCCGGACTTGTACACGTAGCATAGTGGTTAGAGTGCGAGGTTCAGAACTCACAGTTCAAAGGTTCAAATCTTGGTCAGGGCGACAAAATTTTCTTTGACGATGGCAAGGGGCCGTGCCAATACTACGTGACCGGTTTAGTGGGGGGGGGGGGGGGAGGAGTTCGGCCGAATACTACGCCCTATCTTAAATACATGGGAAGGTTAGGTTATCCACATCACGGGAAGGGGGGGGGGAGGGGTAAAAAAGTGGCCTAAAATCGGTCACGTAGAATTGGCACGGCCCCTAACTTATATCGTCACCTGAACCCATAAAGCACTCAGGTGGAGCTCAATGCGCTCGAATTTTCAAGAAAATTATGCTCTCAGTTTCGTCAAGTACAAGTTCTCGGATTTTTGCTCTCGGTGGAATTGTCACACCCGAGTACATTTTGTACTCGAGCCGAGAAATATTAATTCGAGTCAAGAATATTATTCTCGTATCAACATAAAAATGTTCTGGACGACATTGAGAGCAAAATGTTCTCCTATCGAGATCAATAATCTTGTTCCGAGAACGGTTTTTTCTGGGTGTGAGTTTTAGTATATAAACGTGTCACGAGGTTCCTGAACGGCCTATGACATTAATGTTATTTCTCCAAACTGTAATTGCGTGCAATTTGGTGGAAATACAGTAGTGCAAAAGTGGCCAACATTTGATGCGGTGGCCAACTCCGGTTAAATTTTTAAACCTCCAAAACGGAAGAAAGATATTATAAGCACATAGCACATACAAGAGAAAAATAAAAAGATAGGAAAACTGTATCATGCATGGATTTAGAAGGTGAGGGAGCCATATGTTGATCTCTCATACCCAGTCCCGTCTCCATGACCGACCGGAAGGTGTGTTCTGCAGCCCCTGACGGTCCTTATCGCCCGCCTCTTCGAACGCGCCTCCGGGCGCTTATAGTGTCTCTCTCGTACCTATCTGACGCGTGCGAGAGTGAGTGAGACAGCTGATGTGCGTTGCCCGGCTCGCCAGCCCCCTCGTGGGCTCGCGGCTCTACCTCAGCGTGCGGCCGCCGCCCGCCGGGGACAGACAGGGTTGCCAACAGACAGCCGCCGCCCGCCGGGGACAGACAGGGTTGCCAACAGACAGCCGCCGCCCGCCGGGGACAGACAGGGTTGCCAACAGACAGCCGCCGCCCGCCGGGGACAGACAGGGTTGCCAACAGACAGCCGCACGTCTTATTACAACGTCTCAACAGATTAGAAACCAAATGGGGGCCACTTAATGCTGCGGCGGCAATGGCGGATGGACTCGGGGGCCGTAAAATTGTTTGACGCACGCGCGGCGGCGGTCCCCACTGGTCCCCCCTGGTCCCCCCCCCCCTGGTCCCCCCTGGTCCCCCCTGGTCCCCCCCTGGTCCCCCTGCTCTCGCCTCCACCGCCGCCGCCATGGCCGCGGCCGCTATAAAGCGCGCTGCGCGCGCCCGAAGACGTGTTTTGTCTCTCTCTCTCTCTCTCTCTCTCTCTCTCTCTCTCTCTCTCTCTCTCTCTCTCTCTCTCTCTCTCTCTCTCTCTCTCTCTCTCTCTCTCTCTCTCTCTCTCTCTCTCTCTCTCTCTCTCTCTCTCGCATGGCGTCAACGTTATGTTTATGTTTTCAGCCCCGGTCCAAGATGGCTGCCGCTGCCGCCATTCCTCCTCCGCGCGCCGCTGCCGCCACCGCGCGCCCCCGTCGTCGAGCAGGTGTCTGTCCGCACGCCAAAGCTCGCCGAGCAGGCCGTGCCGCAGGCCGTGCCGCAGGCCGTGCCGCAGGCCCAGGCCTCTCAGCTCGGCTAGCCGGCCCGGTCAGCCGGCTAGACACCGCAGCCAAGCCCCGCCGGGCCGCCTGAGTTAGAGCCGCAATAAAGGCGAGATTTAGAGCCGAGCCGGGCAGCGCCGTTGCGTAGCGTCCACACGAGACTCGGCCTGTACGACCAATATCCGTGACAAGTCAAGCCTCCTCGCAGCCTCTCTCTCCCCCCCTCTCTCTCTCTTCTCTCTCTCTCTCTCTCTCTCTCTCTCTCTCTCTCTCTCTCTCTCTCTCTCTCTCTCTCTCTCTCTCTCTCTCTCTCTCTCACACACACACACACACACTGGCGCACCCCCGCCACACAAACGCAGCCAGCACCACGCATTTTGCGCGCGCGTTTCTCTGCTTCGAGCGCGCAGCCAGAGCTCAGTGGCACTTTGTTGTGACTGCACCCAGTGCTTAGAAAGTCTCCCGCCGCCCCCTCCCCCTCCTCTTCCACCGCCTGCCGCAACAAATCCTGCGCCCCCCTCTCCCCGGAGCTCGCCTGCCCGCTACCGCGGTTGGCCGGCCGGTGCTAAAAAAGAACGAGTTATGATACAAGAGTAACGTGCTAATCAACACGCTTTTATTTGGAGGTATAATATATTACCCGGACAGTGGCTTGAATAAGGGGCCTGTCAGACCGCCCATGCCATACCGCCCACAGAGGGAATGAGAGAGAGAGAGAGAGAGCGAGAGAGAGAGAAGGGGAAGACAGATGTGGCAGCTAGCCTGGGGGAAGTTAGACCGTAAGGGGTAAAATAAATAATATCGCCATTTTCTCTCGTTCTTCTCTCACTCTGTCGCTCGATGCCTGAGGTCTGATCGTTCATCTTTCCAGCATGCGTGTGTGTCCCTCTCTTCCCCCCCGCTCTCTCTCTCTCTCTCTCTCTCTCTCTCTCTCTCTCTCTCTCTCTCTCTCTCTCTCTCTCTCTCTCTCTCTCTCTCTCTCTCTCTCTCTCTCTCTCTCTCTCTCTCTCTCTCTCTCTCTCTCTCTCTCTCTCTCTCTCTCTCTCTCTCTCTCTCTCTCTCTCTCTCTCTCTCTCTCTCTCTCTCTCTCTCTCTCTCTCTCTCTCTCTCTCTCTCTCTCTCTCTCTCTCTCTCTCTCTCTCTCTCTCTCTCTCTCTCTCTCTCTCTCTCTCTCTCTCTCTCTCTCTCTCTCTCTCTCACTCCCTTCATCTCAGACACCATCGCATCAGATCGTGGCCCTGGCGGCTCATAAGCGGCGCTGTATGTTCCGCGTGACAGCGGGGCATTACTCTTGGGGGTCCCGGTCGGTCCCCGGCCCCGGCCCCGGCTGCCCCGGCCGGCGGCCAGTAGTACGGACACGGCAATGGGCAGTGGCCCCTGATCGCCTGATAGTGTCAAACCCCCCCCCCCCTCCCCCCCATCCTGCCCCCACCCCGGAGCCCGCCCAGGCGCGGCTGCCCGCCAGGCCGCACGGCAGCAGCAGGAGGAGGAGAAGGAGAAGAAAAAAGAAGCGATAAATCGAGAGCGAGTGCTACATCTTCCACTAGGTAAACGTTGTATCTGTATCCTACCACCGCCACCACTACACCCGATTGTATCGGGAGCTGGAGGGGGGGGGGGTGTCTTGTGAGTTCATATCGACTGCCACTCTAAATCTCGAAAAACCCTCCGCACCGCCTTGCGCACTGTACGGATTTCCCTCTTTTTCGATAGCGAGGCGGAGATTCTCTCTCTCTCTCTCTCTCTCTCTCTCTCTCTCTCTCTCTCTCTCTCTCTCTCTCTCTCTCTCACTCACGCGTCTGGCCGAAGACAGAAAGAGACGGAGCTAGTGCGATGCGGGCTTGCCTACCTTTTCCTTGTCACGGGGCAAATGGGACACATGTTAGGTGTTCAGGGGCGTAAAAAAGAACCGAGCAAAGGAGGGGTGATGCTTTACGTGTTGCCTACCTTCAGGGTCAAAGCTCTGCGGGTAGCCTACATTCAGGGGGCAAAGGTCGCCATCGGGAACCATAGAGGGGGGGTTACCCCCCCCCCTCTATAATTACGCCCCTGTAGGTGTAAGTACTCGAATTGTGAGCATAAGACTCATGACCAAACTGAATTTCAATGTGAACCCTGCAGCTACTACTACCACCTTCTGTCGTCTGCCCTCGACACTTCCTACGATCTTCCCTTCCCGGATTGCGGGGATGAGCGCGTTAACGCGTCGCAGCGTCGCACCAGAGATTACCATATATCATAAAACATCGCTGTCCCCCCACCCGCTTTCCATCTCTCTCGCTCTCTCTGTTTTATTATCCAACCCAGGTCTCTCTCTCTCCGTCGTTGCACTCAAGAGGGCCGTGCCGGAGACGCCCGGAACATCGTGCATCATTTCCACTGCCTTCATGAAACACGCACTCTCGAACTGCGAAACCGCGCGCCGCGCCCGCCGCCGCGATGGGATGGCGTCTTCACACGGAAAGCCAGAGGAAATATCGGGTAATTCAATACCACGGCCGCAGTCACATGACGCGGAGCGGGTCACATCCTCCTCCTCTCCCTTTCTCTGTCTCTCTCTTCGTCCCATCTCTCTCCCTCCCCCTGGCGTGACCCCGGCACCGCCACCCCAAACGTACCATTATTCGCCCTCCGTGTCAGCATGCGTGTGAATAATAGGGAGACCGGGGAGGGGGGGGAGGGGGGCGAAAAGAATGAGGCAAGCAAAAGGCAGGGCGCGGGGGGAGGGGGAGGGAGGGGGTCAGGGCAATTTACAATCTTCCTACCCCGCGTGTTAAGAAGGATAAATAGCTTCAGTTCCCCGCAGCTATTTGATAAGGTTATTTTTCATATTTCCGTCAAGGGTGCCCGCCGCGCCGCGCGCGTTGTAAGAGGGAGAAGGAGGATAAAAGAGATAGCCCTGGCCGGAAGGGAGGGAGTAGGATAGGTGAAGCGCGAGGCAAATGATCCGTGCTTTCCTCGTGGAGGGCTCAGTGGCCTGGGCGCGCGGCCGTGCCGAAACACAGATCTTCCTCATTCGTCACAAATTGCCGCGCGGAAACGAACGTCGCACAACCCGAGACTGTTTTCGGTAGCATATTTCGTCAGTTCCGATCGTTCAGGAACCACGTGACACGTAGTCTCGAGCCCTCGAGTGAGTCCGGAACCGTCTGTGGGAATCGAATCCACCGAGCTGCAGCTGCTGCAGCTGCTGCAGCGGTCACAGCCCGCCCAAACGATACTGTTTGATCCAGCACCGCCCTCACCACACACGCTATGCAATGAGGAGATGGGTCACGTGGTTCGTGAACGCACCCTATCGCGAGAGGTCATTTGTGAACGGCGCAAGTAATGAGCTGCTGCTGCTGCTGCTGCTGCCGCCGCCGTCGCCGCCGGCTGTGGCATGTCGCCGACGGCGTCCCCAACCTGGTGACGTGTGGAGGAGACCACCGCGACGCGGCGGCGGTAGCAGCAGCGAGGCAGGCGACGTGCACAGCGGGCCCGACCTCCCGGGGGGAGAGGGAGAGAGAGAAAGAGAGAGAGAGAGAGAGAGAGAGAGAGAGAGAGAGAGAGAGAGAGAGAGAGAGAGAGAGAGGGGGGGGGCAGTGCGGTGAGCGGGCGGCCAAGATAAATGGGGTGTGAGATGGGCGGGGGTCATACAGACGTAGATGGTGATAGCCCTTGCTCCCCCCCCCCCCCGCACGGCGCCCCTCCCCCCTCCTTTCCTTTCCCCCGTTGGCCGGAGTTACTGCCCGCCGTTTGGTAACTTGTGACACAATACAACATCTGATAAGTGTTGTGGGGAGGTGGGACGGGACGGGGGGATGAGGTGTGGGCTGAAATTAGCCGCCACAAATGGAGTTCGGCAACCGCAGTAGTGGGTGTGTGTGTGTGTGTGTGTGTGTGTGTGTGCGCGCGTGTGTGTTCGTGGGCGTGTGTGAGGGAGAGCGCCGGTGCGCCGGACGAACAACAAGTGATAGTCCTGCTCTCGAGCACAGTGCCTGAGCGCTCGGGCATGGTGGCGGCGGGGCGGGAGGCGTGTCGTGTTGGCGCCCGCAGGGGTGCGCTCGGCGCTTGGCGTTCGGCTCGGCGGCTTGTCGGGTCGGGGCCTCCGCAGTAAAGGCCTCAGGAAATGGATTGGATTGCTCCCGCGAGGCCCTCTGGCCTCTCTGGCTGCCCCGCCGGCGGCAGCCGCAGGCCGGGAAGGCGTGCAAAGCCGGCGGACAGTCACCGCTTGGCAGGGGCGGCGTTTCGGAGTGGGCCCCCGCCGCCCCCGCCGCCCCCGCCGCCCCCGGGCAATAGCTTGACCCTCCGACACACAATCTTATCACCCCGAGACGTAGTGGAGGCCGGCCGTACTCCTTCTCCTTCTCTTTTTATGTTTTCCCCCTCCCACCCCTTCACCTCTTCTGACCGGGCTGATCCGTGTAAGGGGGTTGCAGGCTCCGGGGTTTACCGGCGCTCACGCTATACTCTACGCCCACGCCAACTCCATATACTCCCACTCAGGAGAACTCCACCTCGCAAACTTGCCCTCTGATCAACTCCACCTTGCCCCTGTCATTTCTATCAAATTTTTCAATTGGCCCGTGCAGCCGGTGGGCAGAGTTCATGGGGCTTTGCATTGCTGATCGAGAGAGATCGTGCCGTTGCGGGACGGCAACCTCGGAGCCGAAGCCCGGAGCACACAGGCGCGGATCCTGGCGGCGCCTGGGAGGTAGTAGACAACCCGCGAAGCTTTTCCGCCTGCAAGTAGGCAAAAAATGGTATACATTACCCCTCCCTTGCGCCGCTCCTGGATCCGCTCCTGCGAGCACAGCTGCATGCTGAGTTGCCGAGAGGGTGCTGTGAACCGTGTGCATCCGCGGGACAAACTTCGTGCTCCTCGTTTGCCCACATACTGATCGGAGCCTCGGCCAGGGGAGGCGAGGGGAGGGGAGGTGTAGGGGGAAACAGTTCCGGGGGAGGAGGGGTCCCCACCGAGGTCCCCACCAGGCACCGCATTGTGCTAGCGCCCCTTATCTAAGCGGCAGACGGCGCAAAAGAAGCTAAGCGCGACGTGTGGCCTCTCTATCGGCACGGTGCGGCCTCTCTATTTCGGCAAAGTGCGGGTCCTTGGTGCGGCCTCTCTATCGGCACGGTCACGGTGCGGCCTCTCTATCGGTACGGTGCGGCCTCTCTATCGGTACGGTCTGGCCTCTCTATCAGCACGGTCTGGCCTCTCTATCAGCACGGTCTGGCCTCTCTATCGGCACGGTGCGGCCTGTCTATCGGCACGGTCTGGCCTCTCTCTATCGGCACGGTGCGGCCTGTCTATCGGCACGGTCTGGCCTCTCTATCAGCACGGTCTGGCCTCTCTATCGGCACGGTGCGGCCTGTCTATCGGCACGGTCTGGCCTCTCTCTATCGGCACGGTGCGGCCTGTCTATCGGCACGGTCTGGCCTCTCTCTATCGGCACGGTGCGGCCTCTCTATCGGCACGGTCTGGCCTCTGTCAGCACGGTGCGGTCTCTCTACCAGTGCGGTACGGTGCGGCAACGCCGTCTCCGGCCCAGCACCGGCACGGAGCGGACGGACACCCACGTGGACCCGGGGTTTAGTTAGCACTTGCTGGCTGCAGGTGGTGTCGACGGCGTGCCCAGCGCACCGGCCGCTGCGGGGGCCCTGCGGGGGGGGGCCCTGCGGGGGCCGCCAGCCCAGGCCAGAGGGGGGAAGATGCAGAGTCATTGAAATCGCCCGGTCAGATCTCGGACAGGGGCAAGTGGCCGTGCTCTCGCTCTCCGGCACCATGAGGAGGGTCTGGGTCTCCACGACCACCGCCGGGCCGGGGCCGGGGCTAGAGGCCAGGCTGCAGGCCCCGCCGTAGTCTCAGAGCCCTGCCGACGCCGACAGCTCAACAAAGTGCCGGCCTGGCCGCCGAGATTCTATCGCTCGACCTCAACGCCTTCCCCGCCCGCGCTGCGGCGCTGCGGGGGCCGCACGGCCTCTGCCGAGCACGCTAGGGGGCGTCTGTAAAGCACGTGACGCCCCGACACACGTCTCAGGTCACGGCCTCTGCCGAGCACGCCAGGGGGCGTCTGTAAAACACGTGATGCCCCGACACACGTCTCAGGTCACGGCCTCTGCCGAGCACGCTAGGGGGCGTCTGTAAAGCACGTGACGCCCCGACACACGTCTCAGGTCACGGCCTCTGCCGAGCACGCCAGGGGGCGTCTGTAAAGCACGGACGCCCCGATTTTCCTCCCAATCGGAGTGCCTTTGCCGCCAGTCATGCCTCCCCCGCACCTCCCACTACCATCTCCTCCCTTCCCGCCGCCTTTCTTTCTTGCACGACGCTCGCTGACGTGACACTCAAATGAGCGTGTCAGACGGGGTATGAAAAATGGCGGCGCGCTGTTGTGGGGGTGAGATGCTCACACACATGCACACACATGTACACACACACACACCTCGCATAGACACGGTGTAAAGCGGAGGGGATGGAAATAGTACTGGCAAGAGAATTGCCGCAGTCCTGGTAAAACGACATGACAGCGTGCGGCGTCGACGACGCGGTGGCCGGCCGAATGCGCGGGCCCCACCCTTATGCCCTTGCGTTCTCTCTCTCTCTCTCTCTCTCTCTCTCTCTCTCTCTCTCTCTCTCTCTCTCTCTCTCTCTCTCTCTCTCTCTCTCTCTCTCGCTGCGCTGACGTTATGGTCACTTTGCTCAGGCCCGGGGCAGCGCGTATGTGACATCACTTCGCAAAGGAACATACATGACGAATCACCCTTCACCCCCTCCCCTTGCTGCCGCAACCTCAGCGCCGTGGTCGTGGCGTGGCGTTGCCGTCTGACACACGGCATAATAATATACCGTAATGTTTCATTCGTGGCAGCGCGGCCATTACTCACCCGCCCCTCCACAACACTTTTATTTCATCCCCGGCACCAGCAGCCCCCCGCCCTGCCCCGCCCTTCCGCCCTGCACGCACGTCCGCCACTCCCCCCCCCCCCCCGCCCCCGCTTCTCACACCCTCCACACTATCTGTTTTCGCGCCCCGGAGCCCTCTGAGTTATGTTCTTTTCGTTTTCGCGCCTCGTCTTCCTCCCGAGTTCGACTTGCTGACCATAGTTTCCCCCCGGAAAAGGCCGAGCGCGCCTTTTGAAACGGGTAGCGTACTCCGAAAGTATGAGAAATCGCGTGTCCAGAATGCTCCATGTCAAAAATCACTCGCTTTTTGGGTGGAAAAGCAACGCGATTTTTCTCCAGCGTTCTCCTTCCTCGTGACGCACCGCTTTACTGTAAGACAAAGAACAAGGAATTTCTCGATTCGTCGCAAGCGAGCATTTTTTGAATTTCTTCTTGTGTGTGTATGTGCGTGTGTGTGTGCAAACTGTGCTGCACGTGCGGACAATGTCGGCAAATGACGACAAAGGGCAAAGGAATATACTATAAGTGTGTCGCGGACCGGGATTGTATTATCACAACAACAACGTGCTGTCCAGTCCGGGCCGGAGACGTCAGCAGCGTCAGCACGTCAGCACGTCAGCACGTCACACATGTTCGATGGATTTACAGCAGGAGCCGCAGGCATTGTCCGCCTTTCGGTGCGCGCCGCGGCTCGGACTGTCCCCCGCCTGTCCCCGACCTGTCCGAAGCATAATCTACCTGGTAAGTCCGACGGAACCAAGTCGTCCTCTTCTAGTCTTGTTTATCTGGGAAAGCTCAGCTGGACTGTAAAGTGAGTGAGCGGCATAAAAAACGCCACAAGTATAGACCATAGCCCCCCTCCCCCCGAAACCGGTGACCAGGGTAGGCAACCCGC
This sequence comes from Odontothrips loti, assembly GCA_038380765.1. Lineage (NCBI taxonomy): Eukaryota > Metazoa > Arthropoda > Insecta > Thysanoptera > Thripidae > Odontothrips > Odontothrips loti. The sequence continues at coordinate 14,347,396 of CM076257.1, read as the reverse complement.
ATAGCAAACGCCTGAATAACATACATGGTCGCAATTTACATTTATCAAAGGCAATCAAACAATGGCACTGGCTGTAACATCTTGCTAGGTGGAATCATTCAGCGGCGAGGCGCTCGAGAACGGGGTACGTAGTACGTGTATGGCCCCATGGACGGCCCCCACCACCCCCACCACCTACCCAAACACCAGCCAGCACTGCTGTCCAAACTGCCTGGCCTGGCTGCCCCGGCCCTGCGCGGCAGGCAGGGGCCCTGCAGGGCCGTTGGGTGGTTGGTGGCGGGCCCGCGCCGTGCCCACCCCACCTCCGGCGCCACAAGACAGATTGCAGGGCGGAACCCCACCTCATGTTCACACAATGCCTGCCTGCCTGCCTGCCTGCCTGCCTGGCCGCGACGCCATGGGGTGGCGGGCGGGCGGACGGCGGGTGGCAGACGGGCAGCTGCAGCGGCCACTCTTTCCTGCCCGCCCCCACGTAGGCCGTCGACAAGGTCACAGGGGGCTGGACAGCATAGCGACAGATCGGGGTGAAGTCCATCATGGAGGTGACAAAGACCTCCGCGGCTGTGGTTCTCGGTAGAGTCGTTCGTCACTTACCCCCTCCCTCCTCCGCGCCGGCCGCCCCGCGATGTGCCCTCTGGGCTGAAACAATAAATCGTGCTGCCCCCCCCCCCCTAAAGCTCTGCATCCCCTGCCGTCCTGCCTCACCCCGCCGGCGCCAGACTTATTGCAGCCCCGGGAGCGACGAGGAAGAGGAACCATGGGAACCTAACCTCGGAAACCATCCCGGGCCAGCCCATCCCTCCGCCTTCTTGTCGCGCCCTCACACCGCCTTCCTAACTCAGCACCGCAGCGGCCCGGGGGCTGGTCGGGGGTTGCTGCTGGCGTTGGGGCTGGCGGCGGCGGTTGTAGTATCGCCTTCCATTTACAGGGACAGAGAAATGTTGTCGGCGCTTGACACTCGGCGGCGCTAGGCGTGGGAAGGTGCCGTATAGGCGCCAGAGCGTTCTCCGAACCCGGACGACAGCTGCGCACTGCGATAAAACACCTGTCAGGGAGGGGGGGACGTACCCGTCACCCTGCGAGCAGAGAGGGGGTGGGGACGGGGGAGAATCGAGTGTGCTGGATGACCCAGGTAGACGGGCCGACAGAAATATTGACAAATTATACATTGTCCCGAGTTACTGTAAACACATTTTATTGGTGATGAAACGAGCCGACGCACACGGGCAGCGCTCTGACGGGACAGCCGCCGCACCGCCGCCGCCGGGGCAACGCGCTGGGCCCGGGCAAAGCGGCGACAGCCAGCCTAAGAACCTAACAACACTTCACTATAACAATATTTCATTCCACCGGGGGCTGTAAATTATAGCCCTGCCTTGCCGCCGCCGCCGCGCCGCCACGCCGTGCGCGGTGGTGGGGGAGGGAAGGGCTCCAGTCCAGTGCTGCCACCACCACGGCTGCCACCCCGGACAAGTATTACCAACCTATTTTATTTGCCGCCTTCACTGTCCCCCCTGCCTGTGCGGCGGCCAGCCCAGCCTTTGGCCGTGCCTGCCGCTTCCGCTGCCGGGAACGCCCCCTGCCAACCCCCTCAGCACCAGGCACACCAACCACACCATTTTCGAGACAATTATCTTGTTATTTGGACGTCTGCTTGTCGGAGCCTGTCGGCGCCGACGCCGAGGCTGCCGCTGAGGGCAGAGGGCGCTTGGAGGCCGGGGGCGGCCGGGGGCGGCCGGGGGCGGCCGGGGGCGGCCGGGAGCGGTCACGCCGGCGAGCGCTGAGTCCCTAATGGCGTCATGGCGCACCGAGTTAAATCGTTCTTGTGTTGGTAAAGAAGCTCTCGGGGACTGCTTGCACTACATGTTTCTCATTTTAGTGCTGGATTTTCTGGAATCAAGCATACTTGCATTTTTAATGCAGCATGTTAATGCTAGCCTTCTAACAGTCGTTAGCTAGTTAGGTTTCGTTTCTAAATTTTTTTCCCCAGGCGGAACCATCAAAGGCGGGCTGGGCGCGCTCGGTCGGGACACCCTGTATATAACCTCACGGCTCCAGGGTTGGCGGCACTGGCACCGGATGTTTGCACTGGGCCCGGACGCTTATACCTGTTTTCTGCAGCGTGCAGCTTGGCAGCTCCGCGGTGTCAGTGTGGCCACCCTGCCGCCGGAACGCGCCGGAAGCAGCCGTGCCGTCCGTGCCGTGCCGTCACTCCCCCACTACCGCACCGCACCATCCCATCCTATTTTTGTGTCGTTCTGCCACCTCTGGCAACGCCTGACAACTGCTGTCACACCATCCCCCCATCGTGTGCGCGCGCGCGTGTGCGTGCGTGTGTGTGCGTTCCATGTCACGCCTGGACGAGCGCTGAAAGCCACGCTTGTTTATTGGACGAGGATGCTAGCGTTCAAATGGGGCATAGTGAGGGGGGGGGGGGGGGGGCAGATTGCGACCTGGCCGAGGCGGGGCCCTGCCGCTGCCATTAACCCGACAGCTGGTTGGACATATATCACAGCGGCTGTTTCAAGCCGGGCGGCGGTTAGAGGATACTTTGAGAGTTTTACTGCTTGCAGGCGGCCCTGCGGCGGCCCTGCGGCGGCCCCGGCCCGGTCGGAAGGAGAGGTGGCGGAGTAGGGGAGATGAGAGTGCTGCTGGCTGGGCCGGCTGTACTGGGCTGGGTGGTCGTTTCAGGGCCCCAGGACGGAGAGGAGTCACACCGCCTGATTGTAGGACTAATAAAACGCGGCACGACGAACACCACGGTTCGGGGCAGAGCCGGGGGCAAGGCCGGGGGCCGGGCCGGGGGCAGGGCCGGGGGCAGGGCCGGGGGCAGGGCCGGGGGCAGGGCCGGGGGCAGGGCCGGGGGCCGGGCCGGCCGGGCCGGGGGCCGGGCCGGGCTCCCGCATGGCTCCGCCTGCCGCCTTCACCACGTGTTCCTCGCCGCGCGGCCGCATGCTGCATCGGTGCATCCGAGCTCAAGCTTCACCGATCTGCTGCCCCGGAAGCCAGGCGCAGGGGGGGGCGATCGCCCCCCTCCTAGGGCGCGCGAAGGGCGCCCGAAAGGTAGGCAATTCGCGTTACAATCCGCCTGAAAGTAGGCAGAAAGCGGTACATCGCCCCCCCCCCTCGAGCCGCCCCTGGATCCGCGCCTGCCGGCAGCACTGCGTTGACATGCCATTTATTCGGGCGAGATTCACTCCTCTAGCGTTGTCTCTACCTCCTCAACACGCAGCTCCGCTGCTGCCGCTGCTGCCGCTGCTGCCGCTTCTTCGCCCCAGAGGACTTGAATCATGAACCTGAAACGTGCGAATGGGTCGGTCGGCTCTGTGCTGCTCGGTGAGCGCGGCTGCCGGCGCCAAGGCGCACAGTCAAGGCTCTCTACCGACGCCTCGTCGTGAAGAAGACTATCATTCTCTACTGTGTGCGGCGGGTGAATAGCAGCCCGCCCCGCACCGCCGCGCCGCTGCTGCAAAACGTATTGCAGCGCTAGCCGCCCCGCCCCGCTTTGAAGTCACCGTCACTTTACGACCGTTTATGACCTCCATAAACATCAGCGACATGGCAGCGCAGCGGCGGGCCAAAGACAGACCGACTGGCGTGGTGGCGGCGGCAGGAACACACCCCTCAGGCCGCACCGAGCCGCCGCGCCTGCTGCAATCCATGTGGCCGTGTGCTGACCGGAAGCGGGCGACGCGGTGCTGGATGCAAGGCGTCCAAGGGGCTCTGACTGTCGGCAGGAACACACCCCGCAGGCCGCACCGAGCCGCCGCCTGCTGCAATCCATGTGGCCGTGTGCTGACCGGAAGCGGGTGGCGCGGCGCTGGCGCAAGGCGTTCAAAGTGCTCTGACTGTCAGCAGGAGGAACACACCCCGCAGGCTGCACCGAGCCGCCGCCTGCTGCAATCCATGTGGCCGTGTGCTGACCGAAGCAGGCGTCCAGGGGGCACTGACTCTAGGTCAGTCATGGGAACGCGACGAGACTTATCCAAGAAGAAGATGAAGCAGGAGAAGACGATGTCAAGGTGGAGGCTGATGAAGACGAAGAAGACGAGAGAGATGATGATTGTGATGAAGAGGGAGAAGAGGAAGAGCAGCAGAGTGTCCTGTGCCCAAATCCTGGGCGACGCAATGCAGACGTGATGACGGCATTTGGCTTGGCGTTGGCTTGGCGCGCCGGCTGCAGCCACGCAGTTGGGCGTTGCGGTACAGTAATCTAAGTAATTCCCCGAGGCATCCTTGTGTTACCTGACGGACGGGGCGGTGCCGGTGGTGGCGGTGCCGGTGGGGCCGAGGCGATGGCCAAATTACATGGTGCGTGCACGGCCATGGAGAATTACCGAGTGCAAAGCAAAGATTGCCAACACACTCGCCTCACTTTTGCCGTTCGAAAGGCAGACAGGGATGAGGGCGAGAGAGAGTGAGAGAGAGAGAGAATGAGAGAGAGAGAGAGAGAGAGAGAGAGAGAGAGAGAGAGAGAGAGAGAGAGAGAGAGAGAGAGAGAGAGAGAGAGAGAGAGAGAGACGTGCTGACTGACTGAATTGTGGAAGAGGGTGCGGAGGGGCGGGGTGACGTGAGACCCATTCCCTGGCCATGTTTACAAGGTGCATCATTAGCCCAACATATACATCGCCGCCATGGCTCCTCCTCCCACCCCGTCCCTCTCCGCCTCCGGCCCACCTCCCTCGAAGAGGCGATAGAGTAGGGCCCTGCCAGCACCGCCCCCGGCCCAGCCTCCTGCCCCCAGCCCCGCCCCCGGCCCCGGCACAGTGCGGCGGCAGCACAACCGTTTACGCCCGTCGTGCCGCCTATGAACTGTCTCATTCTTCTTCCCGACATCGTTTAGTTTTCCGGAAAGCGATTAGGCACGTCGCTTGGCTGCAGACGACGTTCGTGTGTGTGTGTGTGTGTGAGTGTGTGTGTGTGTGTGAGTGTGCGTGAGCGGGTGTGCATGCGTGCGGAGAGAGAGAGAGAGAGAGAGAGAGAGAGAGAGAGAGAGAGAGAGAGAGAGAGAGAGAGAGAGAGAGAGAGAGAGAGAGAGAGAGAGAGAGAGACACGTGATGAAGGAGAAGGGGGCCGACCCTCACTGCTTGTCGCCCACAATTAACATGTAATAACAGCTCGCGCCCCGCTGCAGCCGCTGTCGGCGTCGCCGCGCGCTGCACTGCGCTGCAGCGGTGACGCTGAGCGTCACCGAGTCTGTCTGTCTGTCTGTCTGTCCGTCTGTCTGTCTGAGCTGACGGTATGCGTCTCACAGCGCTCTGCCAGCAGTCATTCAGCGTGTCCCCCGACCTGTCAGACGTCCGCTCCGCGCAGCTCGGCGCGGCTCGGCGGCGCCGTGTGAGGGCTGCGTCTGTGTCGTACCGCCGCACCCGCCCCTCTCCTTGCCAATGACAGCCGTCACCGTCAACGCTCCGCTCCGGGGTCCGGGCCGCCCCCTACGGTGTGTATTGACGCGGCGGGGTCGGCGGGGCGGCGGGGGCCACACAGCACGACCGCACCGCGTCTTGTGCGCCGTCGAAAGGCTTGCTTTTCACAATGCAGCCAATAGAGTACTCCGGAGAGTCCCGGGACGAAGTAGTAACGGAGGGAAAGAAGCGTCCTTCTACCTCGTTACGACTTCTGGGCTTTCCCCACCCTATATATTTTATTCGCGCGAGCGTATAATGTCGCCGGCGGATAAGTGATAGGTCCTCCAGCCAATCAGAAGGCGCGGGCTTTCGCTCAGAAAAGCACACACACACACACACACACACACACACACACACACACACAACAGCGAGGCAGGTTTCGATTTGGAGCCGCCAAGTCATGGCCCGATGAGTCCTATCCTATCCCCCCTCCCCCATCGTCGGGGTGTTAATTTTTCTGACAGCTGAGGTGGCCGGGACACGTCTGCCCCCCCCCCTCTCCCCACACACACTGTTCCGCCCCGTCAGTTTCAGGCCCTACCGCACAGAACGAGGCGTGCCGCGTCCCGGCCCGCCCCGGCCCGTCACCGTCACCATGCCTTCCTTCTTGTTCAGGAGAGGCGCCGCCGCCGCCGACCTGACGCAGCCGACGCCACACAAACACAAGCCACTGATTAAGTCGGACGAAAAATGAAAGAGACAGAAAGAGCTTTCGGATGGCTGGTCTTGGCGCTCTGCGCTGCGGGCTTGTGGGTGCGTCGTTCGCTCTCTGACGAGATGGAAAGGAACCTGACTGGACCGGCATCACCGGGGCACCGGCGGACAAGGGAGGAGAGGAGAGGAGAGGAGAGGAGAGGAGAGGAGAGGGGAGCTCACTCAGACCAAGACTCGGGCCTCGGACTCGGCCTGCATCGCCGCCTCCTTTCAGACCGCCGCCGCCGCCGCCGCCGCCGCCGCGTCAGAACAGGAAAATAAAAAGAACTGATTCCGCCCAAACGAGCCGAGCCGAGCCGAGCGGCCACTCTGCCTGTCAGGACATTCCCTTCTCCTCTCCTCTCCTTCTCTCTCCTCCGCACGCCCGGCCACGGCAGCAGCGAGCTCTCTCGGCTCACAAGTAGCAGTCAGCCTGTCAGCCCATGCCGCTCCCTGCTTATACATGTGTGTGCCCGCTGCCCGCCCGGTGAGTGGCCGTGCGTGTGTGTGCGTGTGTGTGCGTGTGTGTGCGTGTGAGTGCGTGTGAGCAGCGCGCCTGCTGCATCTCGTTCCGGACGCTCGGAATCGACAGCACTTCTCCTTAATTAGGGCACCGGTGTGTGCGAGCCTTCCCTCCCCCTTTCCCCGCCGCGCTCCACTCCATCGCGATAAATTTCTCACTCGGGAGACAACGCGTCGCGCAGTAGTAGTGGTACTTTGCGGGGGGAAACGGTTAATTAAGACACTCGCCCGTCCCGTGAGGGTCGGCCGCTGTCGCCGTCGGCGGCCCGGTGACGACGACCACCACCACCACGACGAGAAGCAGGAGGAGGAGGAGGGGGACGTGCGCGGCGACAGTTTCAGGCTGCCGTCAGCTGTCGGCGCCCCGCCACCGCGCGCATCCGGCCGCCGCAGCGCACCGCGGCCCCTGGTTGGTATGCAACGCGCGCCCCCCGGTGGCCCCCGGAGGTCCCCGACGGCCCCCCTCCTGTCGGCGCACTTACTTGGTCTCACGCCCGGCGGCTCGCCAGTCCTCGCCAGCGATGAGGCGTTACATCCGGGGGCCGTGCCTCCGCCGCCGCGCCGTGCGTAACGTGACGTGACCAAGCGAGCGGCGGCGGCGCGCGCCTGGACGCCGTCTGTCCGCCGACACCCGGGACGTCGTTGACGGACGGTCCCCGGCGCAGCCGTGCCAGCGGGCCCTGTCCGTCATCAAATAGCTGCTGTTCACACATCTCGTCGCCGCCACCCCTCCCCTCCCCCGGTCGGGGAAGTGCCTGTTGACAGCGGGCTGCCGCCGCCGCCTCCCTCCCCCACCCCTTCCCCGGCGGCGCCCGCTTCCTCGCCGTCCTCGCCGCAAACCGCAGGCCGCCGTGCCGCCGCCACGGCCGCCACCCTCGGCGTGTTCTGGTCGGTCTGCGGTCATGTCCTGCGGGCACTCGAGTCCTGGAAGAGGGCCTCCAGGACCTTCCAGGACGCGATGGCATCTCGCATCGCACGGGGCGAATCTTTGTTCCGAGAAGCGTGTTGACACCGCTTTGGTGCAGCGGACGTCTCCCTTCCCGCCCCCCTCTCACCCCCTCCCCCGGGCACCCACACGGTGCTGGCGGCGGGGGGAGGGGAGACGGGAGGGGGGGGGGGGGGGGGTGTAACGAAGCGACGACGTCGCCGACGACGGCTGTCGGATGGCGTCCGCTCCCGACCGCAGACCCGAGCCCAGGCCGAAGCCGCCCCGAGAGCACGGCGCGGGGTGGGGGAGGCAGAAGCTCGCCGTCTGCCAGCAGGCAGGCAGGCAGGCAGGCAGGCAGCAGGCGGACCCTGCCGGCGGGCCGCGGCTGGCAGCACAGTCAGTCCGCGCGCGCCGTCCAACCAGCGAGGACGTGTTGCCGCGAGTCCTACCATCCAGTCCGCAGTCCCGGAGTCGCTGTCGCTCTCGACCCGACGCGAGTGTGTGGTGTGTGTGTGTGTGTGTGCCCTGTGGATTACCATTACCCTCTGGATTACGCCACCGCCCCCTGGATTACCGCGCCGCCTGTGGCGCCACCGCCTGTTGGATTACCCATCGAAGTGCTCAGTGATCAGTGTGCTCAGTGCAGTGACCGCGGGGTCCTTGTCGGACGTCCTGCGCAGTGATTCCCCGTAGTGGTGGATGCCATCAGCCGCCACCATGCTGACCTCCGGGCCCAACCAGTACCTGCAGCCGGACTACCTGTCGCCGCTGCCCACCACGGTGAGTGTCTTGTCACGTGACCGCGGCGCTCACCACGGCCGTAACTCGGCGTGCTAACGAGCGTCAGGACGGCGCCGACGACCGCGCTTTAACTCGGGGAGCGGGGCCGTGCCGCGTGTTCGAGTCCCATTCGGTGCCGGCCGTCCTGCTCCGTCCCGCAGGTCCGCCCCGGCCCGGCCCGGCCAGGCCCGGCGCCACGGCTGCTTCGTAATGAGTTTGTGGCGAGCCGAGCCGGGCCGGGGCCTCCATATCCCGCCCACGCCTGCCCAGGGGCGCCCGGGGGCCTCTCGGCCTGGGGCTCTCGCTGGTGTGTTTCGCACCAACGTGCCAAGTACTCTCCCCCCGCCCCTCCGAGGCCAGCTGCACGGCTCCGGAGCCAGCGGCCGGGGCCCCGACGGCACCACCTGCCGCCTGCCACGTCGGAGGGGCGGGGAGGAGTGACGCGTCGCCCCCAGTGCAATTTACACGGCCGCCAGCCAGGCCCCTTTTATCGCGGCTCCGATCACGCACGTTCGGTGCGCGGCCAAAATACAGGCTGTCGCGTGAGACTCCGGCTTTGGCGCCTGCCGGGTAGGCAATCCCGACTCGGCCATGCACGCATGTCGTGCGGGCTGGCCTACCCTCGCGTTCACAGGCGCCTTGCGTCGCCGTTCGCGGGTTATCGAACGTACAAGAGGGAATTCGGACGTATTTGAGGACGACACCCGAGGGGGCTCGTGGCTACCCCTTTTAAGCGGCTCCCATCCGCTCCGTCATGAAAATTGAATTCCCGTCCTCCGTCAGCCCCAATCCCATTACCATCCCGAACAGCGAGTCTGATTGCCTTGAACGGCGCCGCTATAATCTCTTTTTCCTTTTTCTGCCTACAGCTCGACGCTAAGAAGAGCCCCCTGGCGCTGCTGGCGCAGACGTGCAGCCAGATCGGCGCGGACACCCCGGCCAAGCCGCTAGGCCAGGACAAGCCCGCCGGCAAGAAGCACTCCTCGAGCAGCAACAGCAGCAGCGGCAGCGCGCGGCCGTCTTCTGGGGGCCCCTCCCCCGCCAACAAGCGTGCCAGCCCCGCCAGCGCCTCCAGCATGGCGGCCAGCCCGCCGGCCGCGTCCCCGAGCCAGAGCTCCAGCAAGCTGGCCTTCAAGCCGTACGAGGCGAACGTGCTGTCGCGGCGGGAGGACAGGCCGCCGTCCAAGGCGGGCTCCGAGGCCGCCGACGAGCGCAGCAAGTCCACGGGCAGCGCCAGCGCCCATGCCGGGGCCCACGCCGGGGCCCGCAAGTCCTCCTCGCCCCGCGTCACCTCGCCGGCCAACAAGGCGGCCTCAACAGCCACCTCCCAGCCGTCGGCGAGCTCCCCGAGCGCTAGTCCACTGATCCGCTCCGGCCTCGAGGTGCTCCAGGGCCACTCCAAGGATCCCCTGGCCGCGTTCAAGGCGGCCGGCATGGCGGGGCTCGCCGGGCTGACGCCGGCGCAGCTCGCCCAGCTGTGCGTGCCCCAAGGCTACCCAGACGCCCACCATCCCGCCTTCCGGCCGTCCTTCGCCGGCACCTCCCCCTTCAGCCACCAGCACGCCGCCGCCCTGCTCGCCGCCGGCTACCACAACAACCCCTATTTCTCATACCAGCGAGTCAAGTCAGCGACGGGCGTGGAGACCATCGTGCCCATCTGCAAGGACCCCTTCTGCCAGGGCTGCCAGTACAGCATGCACAACACCATGCTGGGCCTGGGCGTGCCGTGCCCCCCGGGCTGCACCACCTGCGACCACCACAAGTACTCGCTGTCGTCCGCGCTAGCCGGCTACCCCCCGGGTGCGGCCGCGGCCGCCGCCGCCGCCCTGCAGGGCGCCAGCCTGGGCGCCAGCCTAGGCGGCAGCCGGCCCTACGTCTGCAGCTGGATCGCGGGCGAGTCGTACTGCGGCAAGCGGTTCGCCTCCTCCGACGAGCTCCTCCAGCACCTGCGGTCTCACACGGGCCCCGCCGGGGGTCCCGGGGGCCCCGGAGGCGCCGCGGCTAGCGGCCTGTCCCCCGTGGGGCCCGGCGTGGGGCTGAGCCAGGGCCTGCCGCAGGGGCTGCCGTCCCCCACCGCCTACTCCCGCTACCACCCCTACGCCAAGCCCGGCCACGGCCCCGGCGCCTCCCCCACCGGCCTGATGCCGCCCACCTCCTCGCCGTACGCCTTCAGCCCGTCGGGGCTGTCACCCGGGCTGACGGGCATGCCGCTGTCTCCGTACGCCTACTCGCCGTACGCCCTGTACGGCCAGCGGATGGGGGCCGCCGTGCATCCCTGACTGGAGGGGGGGCCTCGCCGCTAGCGCCTCTACCAAAGTTACCCCTGAGGACCCTCGCGGGGCCTCCTTGCCTGTGATACCTTCTCTGTGTTAGCTAGGACCACGTGTGTATGTGTGTATGCGAGTGTGTGTGTGCGTACGTGCGTGCGCCGTGACAGCTGGACTGTGTCGCACGAGTGCGCAGTCCTCATCATCATCATCATTTTCCAGTCTCTTCATCGTTTTTTATGTGTCTTTTCGCGAATTAGCATAGCTCAATGTAACGGCGGCCATCTTGAAGTGCCAGTGAGTGTTCCGAGTGTTGGTTTCGCCTTTAATAGCCTGTTTTATTATTATTTATATCGCCCGCTCGGAATGGGAGCGTCCGCTTGACAGCGGTTATAAATTACAATGTCTCCGTAATTTATACTCCAGCGCTCCCCCGGCTCCCCCCTCCACGCCGTCTGCCAGGGTTGGTCGGCGGACCGCTGGCGCTGGCTCGACTCGGCTCGGCTCGGCTCGGCTCAGCTCAGCTCTACGGCCCCGTATATCCATTTTTTTCCACACACTCGAGGGAGGGAGGGAGCGCTTGCAGTCACTCGTAAATTATCTCGCGAGGGCTGCAATAAAAACTAATGTTAACTTATTCCTGTTTTATGATGTACATTTGCAACGAAATGTGCTGCTCTTGATAATTCACGTGCTAAAGCAATGGGCGGACTCTCGGTAGCCTAAAACCCCTGTCGTCTGCATGTGCATGTGTGTGTGTGCGTGTGTGCGCGACTGTCCGCGCGGCGGTGGCGAACAGCTTGGAATATTCAGGCCAGCTGTGGTCGTTGTTTGATTGTAGCTATGCTCTGCGATTTACACTAATGTGTGTTCTTGAAGTCGGCTGGAAAGTAAAATCGAAACTAAACGGCCAATATGAATCGATTTGTTAAGTCTATCAAATATTAAGTTATATCATTGTTAAATGATTAAGGTAAAAAGGACCGATGTCTTTCATGTGAAAGCGAGAAACAAAGACTACTATACTATGTACTACTTACTGAGAGGGTGAGATTGTCCTTATGGCACGGACGTGTGTGCATGTACATATAATGTTGTTTCCACATACAATACTTGAATAAAAAGTATACGTTGTTTCTACCCAGAATTTACGAGTGTTTCTTTGTAATAAATGTCTTGCCAGACATTATCCCCCCGTATTCCGGCCCGGCGCAGGCGGCTCGCTGCCGTATAGTCGAACATAAACGAGCATAACCACAGGCTGCCAATAATATATTCCCTGTGGCGGCGGCCTGGCCGACGTTATCACGATCTTAAAAGTTATTACCACTGGCGGCTAGTGCTGCCAACGTCTCGACCGGGGCCTTTCTGAAGTGCTGCCAACTCCGCAGAGGTGTTATTATGCCAGAGAGCAGATCTGCTGCCGACGGCTTTGGCATCGGAATTAGCATGGGAAAGACATAAATTGTTGCCAACGTGGTAATGACTGCGGGGTGATCACAGCTGACAGTGATATGTAACATCGTCACACACGCCGAGCAGTTGGCAGAACAGAATGAAAACGATCGCGGGCAGGCCGAAATTAACCTTGGAACGAAATGGATCAGGAAGACAGCCGCGGATAAACCTGAAGGCTGTGACATAAAAACAGCCGAATTAGCACCCTCCACGCCTTATAAATCAATCGGAGACATCGAACACATATCCACACAGATGTCGACTAACTGGACCTCTCCATATGCATATATTGTGCTAGGCGTGACGCCAGGTTTTTTTTTCTGGTCGTTTTTTCCTAGTCCCCAGCGGGATAGAATAATGTGTCGGTCGGGAGGAAAGATAGAAGAGAGAGAGAGAGAGGGAGCAGCTACTAGCACTAGCGGAGCTGTTGATGTTGTGGGAATAGTTTTATGACACCGGCCGAATAGAAGCTGGCCTCCTCCCACACGTTTCGTACATTAGCTTCCTGTTTCTCTCTCACACACGCGCAGTGTTGTCGTGCCCAGCCAAGCGCACTCACACACACACACACGCACACACACACACACGACGGCGTTACAATCCTGTGAAGTATAACGTAGTAGTTTTGTTCATGTTGCCGGATGTGCGCCGTGTCTTAATGGACACTAAATAAGCCTCGCGTAAAGAAACGCTCCCGACGTTATTATTAATAAATTAAACAACAACAACATGCTGATGACTCCATCCATTCATTCCCAGGCCGGTGCTCAATTTGTGCGGCGTATGTCTTCACGGCGGGATCACTACTGTGCTTGGGGGACGTTCATAAAGTATGTGACCTGTTATTAGGCCACTTTTTGACCGCCTCGTAACCTGGCTGACCTAACCTTACCATGCATTAATGATAAAATCGTGACCAGAGGCTTCTGCCCCCCCCCTAAAATGGTAACAGAGTTTATGAACGTCCCCTTGGAAATAGCGGCACTGAGGGGTTCCCTGAGAGTGACAGAGTCTTGACCCTCCTCAAGGGCAAGAATGGGCCTGACAAGGCAGTTTTGAAAAACTCGAGACCTCTGATTTAGACTCCATAGGCTTGGTACGAAGCGTTTCAAAAATGGGGTCAATCTTTTCTGTGGGGCGTCGCATCTCACGCAGGTCCTGCAACTGTAAAGTCGAGGATTCCGCTAAATGCTTCCCATTGACCCCTGACGGCTAGCTGAGTCCTCATCTCAGGCCTCAAATCTACCGTTTTTGAACAAATTTTAACTGCAAACATTTAGCCGCCGCTAGTAGTAATGAAATACCATGGCAAACAGCAAGTCTTTCCGAGTCCTTTGTCGCCAGGGTTGGTGCTGATGATCATGACCATTTCCGACAACAAGTCTCTGTTCTCCGGCAGCACTACCACAAGGCCGAGCCCACGGCCCCGTCGCCGCAGCCGCCGCGCCCCGCCCTCCCCCCGATGGCCGGGCCGCGTGATAAACCGGCTAGTAAATGCATCATAAAGCACGCTCATGGCCTGTGATACCTCACAGCCAATTCCCCCTCCCCTTTCCTTCCTGCAGCACAGCCGCGAGGCCCCCCTCCCCCCTCCCCCTCCCCCCTGAGAGTGAGTGCCGCCGACAGACGAGCTGTCCGTAGGGCAATTAATACACCGTGCCGAGTCATCCCAGGCACCATTAGTACTCGTCCTAACGCCGTGGGGCTGCCAGCGCCCCGCCAGGGCACGGCACGGCCAGGCCACGGCTGCCAACATGGCAGCGGCGGCGCTGCGGTGTCAGTGGTGCCAACACGGAGCACAAAAGGCGGCCGACAAGAAAAATAACAAGTGAAGAGCGGCGCAGCAACCGGTGGAGGGCAGCGCTGCGCACAGCTCGCCGTGTCGGTGAGCACACGCAGGCACGCACACGCACGCACGCACACACATGCCGCCATGACGCGGCTGGTTTCAATCAGTTTTGTCTGCGGCGGCGTGCCTAGCGTGCCCGGCCCGTATCGTCGGTGTGCCGCACTCATGGCCGCCCGCTGCCGGCGATGACGGGAAGAAAACACGGGCGGGACACCCCCACAGCAGGGTAGCTTTTACCCGCACCGCCGGTATGGGAAACTGCGCTTTGCGTTGCATTTTTATTGCGACCGCACACCAACGTCCTGCCCGCGGCAACCCGGCCTGGGATCGAACCCACGACGCGAACGCTGCACTGGTGATACGGATTCTGTAGCAGCAGGGATTTCCGCCTGGCGCGCTCGCGCGCTGGCGTGTGTGAAGGGAGTTGCAGGCGGGAGGCAATGGGGAGAGGGGGGGGGCGTACATGACGTTCTTGTAGGTCAGGGGGAGGGTGGTGCGGGGCAGTGGAGGAGAGAAATGGGGCGGGCGGGAGAGGAGGGAGAAGCTGACGGGCCGTCTATCATCGCCGAGCCTTGGTCTTCTTTCATTGCCGTCCATTTCTCTTCTGCAGCGTGCTCCGCGCGGTCTCCTCCCCCCCCCCTCCCCGGGCTCCGCCCGCCATGTTGCCGTCCCGTATAGCGTCGTTTCGGGTCTCTTTCCGGCACCGGAACGCCGGTATCATGAGGAGAATCGCCCGGCCGGTGCCAAATCAGCCGTTCAAAACTTATTGGTGAATCACGCGCTCAAATCTACGGGGCAATATGGGGGACGATGGCGTCTCTCCTAGCCTCCAGGATGTACTGCAGTGTAGTTCAGGCGACCAGGATTGTTGTAGAGTACAGGAATAACTAGTCCACCAGGACTTACTATTTCATAGGGTGTTAGTCTACCACTTGGTCAGGCGCGGATCCAGGGAGGGAGGGGGGGGGGTTGCAACGATGTCATTGCAGGACATTGCCCCCCCCCCCCCCTTTGAAGCCGCTCCTGGATCCGCCACTGCACTTAGTAGTCCAGGGGATGTTAGTCCACCATTTAGTAGTCCAGACGATGTTAGGCCAGGACGTGCTATTTCAGAGGGAGTCCACCACTTTAGTATAGTCCATATGTTAGCCAGAGGGTGTTAGTCCACCACTAGTAGTCCAGAGGATGTAAGCCAGAGGTTGTTAGTCCACCACTTTGAAGTCCAGAGGGTCTTAGTCCACCACTTAGTAGTCCAGAGGGCGTTAGTCCAGGACTTTACTAAGTCCAGAGGATGTTAGTCCAGGAGTCATCGGGCAGCGCGAATATGCACATTTTATACAGCGTGTGTGTGCGTGGAGGGGCCCATTGGCATGCGTGTCGTCACACTGCGCTTCCGGCACAGTGTGTGTGTGTGTGTGTGTGTGTGTGTGCGTGTACTGTACACGCATGCATGCACAATTTATAGAGTCCGCGTCGGCGGAAGCAAAAAAGTCCACGGGGGGGTCCGGGGGGGTTATGACCCCCCCCCCCAAACGGCTGGCAGGTAGGCAACCAGCGTGACATCCCGCCTGTAAGTAGGCAAAAAACGCGGCCTGACCCCCTCCGAATACTCCGGCCAGCTAGCTAGCGCGGGCGAAACGCTGCTAACGCGGCTGATGCGGCTAACGCTGTTAACTCGGGTAACGCTGCTAACGCTGGCGAACGCTTCTAACGCTGCGAACGCGGGCTAACGCTGCTAACGCTGCTAACGTTTTTAACGCTGGGAACGCGGCTAACCAAGGGCTAACGCTGCTAACGCTGCTAACGCTGCTAACGCGGACTGATTATATTAGCTCCGGCCGCTGTAGCGGTGGTCAGAGCCGCGCGGTAGGTGGGCCGCTGGGCCGCTATGGGCCGCGCCCTGACCGCCCAAAGCGCCAAGGCTACAATAAGAGCCCGATCCGATGGCGAACAGTTTTTAATGAAAATCCCCCGGTAAGCTGTGGACTCGCTACCCGAGGTCCGCACAGGCCGCTCTCTAATTTGGGCTGCGCTTGCGGGCTGCGGACTGAATGGGACAAGGTGGTGGCGCCTGCTCAGCCGAGCGCTCAGCACCCGGCTCAGCCGAGCGCTCAGCACCCGGCTCAGCCGCGCCCGGCTCTGCAGCCGGCTCAGCAGCGGCCGCACAGGTGACAGGGATTACCCGGGACAAGCGCCACGCATTGACGGGGGTATCGCCAGCAAGAATGAGTGCGGCTTACAACTACTACACGGCGTGCGGCCCAGGTCGCTGACGTGCAGGCGCCGCCCTTCGCACCTGCCCGTCGTGTCGGCCTCCGGAGGCCGTCGTGGCGCATACCGACAGAGTCGTAGACCCCGGGGCTGCCCCCGGGGCCGGGGCCGCCCACACCCCGCACCGCCGCACCCTGCGCGCGCAGGTCAGCCTCGAGCGGCGAGGTGAAGTGATTTCGGAAGCGGGGCCATCTGCCACTCTCTTGGCGCGGCGAGCGACCGGGGTCTCCGCCTCTGACCCAGGGGCGGGCTGGGGGCGAGCCGGGGGCGGGCCGGGGGCGGGCGTACTTGGAGATAGAGACCTCTCCCGCCGCGCTATCTGCTTTCAGCGCCGCACTCCGGCCCGCTGCGCCCCGCCCCCGCGTACTACACCCTTATCTCGCTGAAAGCCCCCCTCCCTCCCCCCTCCCCGCTGGCGCGCTGCACTTGTGCGGCTCCGGAGCAAAGAGCGGCGCGCGGCGATACTCTGTACGTAGCACTATGTACAGGGCGGGGAGCAGCGCGTCCAGCAGACCCCCTCTCTGCACCGCCAACCGCGCGCGGAATTTCAGCGATGTCGGGTGAGAAATTTCGCTGTCGGAATAATAAAACTCGGTGTGTCGACGCGGAGGTCGCGGTCGTCGGCCTTGTCTCTAAGCGGCTGCACGGCGGCAGCGCATGGCGGCGGCACGGCGGCGGCGGCGGCGCGGCGGAAGCGACACTTCTGATTGATTCCCCTTCCTTACCGATGCCGAGCACGGCGTCGTTCCAACTACCTGACCAACGTCGGCCTGTCCTGTCCCTGTCCTGTCCGCGGGGACGGCCGCTCCGACAGCACAGCCGCTTGCCGCCGTGGGCCGCCGGGTGAAGGTAGCAGGAGGTAAGGAGAGCCGCGGCCACGACGGCGTCCCGGACACAACCACGTCGTCCCGGGCGGGCGCCGTGGTGCTTACACAGCCGCGTGCCGTCCGAGAGAGCGGCCGATCGAGTCGAAGGCGGGACGGGACGGGGCGGGACAGGACACAGACAGCCCTTTTCGTTGTTGTCACCTGCCTGCTCGTCTCGGCTCGGCTCGGCTCTGCCCGGTCGGGCTACCGCTCGGCTCGGCTCTGCTCCGCTCGGCTCGGCCCACCCCGCCGTCCCGTCCCGTCCCTTTGATGTGTTTTTCCTCCGCCTTCTTACGTGTGCGGCATCCCGTCCCGTCCACTAAATTTCGCGAGCTGTTGCCTCGCGGCGAAGGGTTTACGGCGCAGCCGGACGGGCAGAGGCGGGGGCCGGGGGCCGGAGGCCGGGGGCCGGGGGCCGGGGGCCGGGGGCGGGGGCCGGGGGCTCTGCTGCGAGCAGCTCTGCCGGGGCCGGGCTCTGAGCACGCGGCAGAGAACCAATCGCGGCCTCTCCACGCTCTCCGCCCGATGTCGTCCAAAACGTAGCCGAATACCTAGAACGCCGCTGTGGCAGTCCTCGATCCTTGGAGTGCTCCGCTCCGCTCCGGCATGGCCTTGTCGCGAGGCGCGGGGGCTCCAGCTGGGCATGGACACGTTAAATTCCTTGGCCTCCTTTGAAAGCCGTCCCGTCCGAAATCACCTTTGTGTCCCCCACCAAACATGTCACTGACCAGGAGGGGGGCGGGGACCAGCGGGGGGGCCGACGGGGACTGACAGCGGGGAGGGGAGGGGATCCGGGAAATAAATCGCCCCGATTCCAGAAGCCGCGCGCTCGGACAGCCAGAGTGGAATTAATAGTTCCGGCCTCACACCAACTGCCTTTTCGTCACAATGAGGAGAGTCGTTCAGCCGATTCCGTGCTACAGCCCCCCTGCGGCGGGCCCGGAGGCGTCTATGCGTGTGGCACTGGCAGGACTCCGGCAGGACTCCGGCCAGCGGGGGCCGAGCCCGGCCCAGCGCAGCCCGGAGCGGAGAGGAGAGGCGAGGCCGATACCAATTGTGTTGTTCGGGGGACTGGCCGCCCCCGCCCCCGGCCGCCCCCGGCCGCCCCCGTCCGCCCCGGGCCTCTCCGCCGTGCACCCCGCGGTGATCAAAGCCGAGGACATCCATCGCCTGACAACGCCCGCTAACGAGGGCTCGCCGACGAGGTTCCCCGACCACGTCAACCCCTCCCCTCCCTTCGCCCTGGCGACGACGACGACGGCGACGCGGCGCAGGCCGTGACGTCCCGGACGGCGCGGACGGCGCGGGCGTCGGAGACGCGCGGAGTCGCGCGGCGTCTGTCAGCCGTCGACGTGGCACGGCGGGGGCCGGGGGTTGTCAGCACGGTCACCATCACTGTCACCGCTCCCCCGCCGGCCCCCTGCCGCCCCCTGCCGCCCCCCGCCCCGTCGCTCTGCCAGCCCTTCCCGACCGGAGTGCCGACAGGTCGGACAGCCGCGGAGCGGAGCCGCCCCGCAAGCCGCCGCATCACGTTTGTTCTAACGTGCGGTGACGCGCTCCGTCAACTCCGGCCGTCGGGTCGTATCGCGTCCAGCGCGGCTCCACGCCCCTCCCCCGCCCCTCCCCCGCCCCCCCCCCGCGAGGCGGCGGTCACGTCGACGTCAAGGTGCCCTCCTAGGCCGTCAAACACTGCACGGAACACGGAGGTGGAAGCGCTTTGCGACGTGCCCGACTCCCTCCTTCCGGTTGGTTCCGGTCCCCGACTCGATCGTTTTGGCGCCATTTCTGGATGAATGGGATCCGCAGAGGGCTGCTGCCGCTGCTGCCGCTGCTGCCGCTGCTGCCGCTGCTGCCGCTGCTGCCGCTGCTGCCGCTGCTGCCGCTGCTGCCGCTGCTGCCGCTGCTGCCGCTGCTGCCGCTGCTGCCGCCCGCTGCTGCTGTGCCGGCAGACCACCCGCGCGCAGCGGTAAGCTCATCATGTCACTCGCCAAAGACAAAACGCAGGCTGTCCACCGCACTTAGCGTCAAGTGCGTCGAGCCCTCGCGCGCGCGCGCGCGTTCGTGTGCGTGAGGGGATGAGGGGGAATCTCTCGGGGGGCGGGTGGCAGCACTGACAGGCTGGCAGCCGTGAAACAGCCTGTCCTGCCCCTTCTACCCTCATCAAGGGTTTGTCTAAATACTGTCACCGGCGGCCGTCCGGACCACCCGCACCCTCTGAGGCGCTGCTGTTGCTCAGGTGTGAGGTGCCGGGCCCAGCCGAGCCCAGCCGAGCCCAGCCCGAGCCCAGCCGAGCCCAGCCGAGCCCAGCTGAGGAGCACAGGCTGCACAGGCTCTGCAACACCATCACCACCACCACCACCACCACCACCACTTTGCACCTTGCCTTCATTTTCCAGCCAGTGTTACCTGGCGTCGCCAGACAACAAACGGCATTCAGCGCAACA
Organism: Odontothrips loti; assembly: GCA_038380765.1. Taxonomy (NCBI): domain Eukaryota; kingdom Metazoa; phylum Arthropoda; class Insecta; order Thysanoptera; family Thripidae; genus Odontothrips; species Odontothrips loti. The sequence goes on along the minus strand of CM076257.1, from coordinate 14,327,910 downwards.
ATGCAAGGGCACGGGGAGTTTTGCATCATCGGCACGGCCAGCATGGGCTCGCCTGGGCTCGCCTGGGCTCGCCTGGGCTCGCCTGGGCGGGCAGCCATTGGCCAGCCTGGGGGCGACTCCGGCTGTCGAGGAGATTTATCACTCTCGGCGTGATGCTTCCTTTCTTCTTCTTCTTCTTCTCCTCCGCCACACACCAGCTGCCGGCTGCTGCTGCGGCCCCCCTGGCCTGACGGACGGACGTCCAACGGAGCACCAGCAGAGCGGCAGTGGTCAGATAAATGCTTCTCGGAACAAACTCAATGAATTACACACACATCGCGCCGACGGCTCGCTGGCGGCACAGCGGGACGCCGACAGCGACGCCGGCACCGCTGCCGCCACCGCTGCCGCCACCGCCACCGCTGCCGCCACCGCCTCTGACATCGGCCCTGTCAATGGGGCGGGAAAATTAAAGGCTACTGAGCTGGGCCAGGGCGGTCCGTGTTGGACATAGCGACCGGTGTCAGCGGCAGCGCGCGGCGCCCATGTGTATGTGGGTGTGTGTGCGCGTACGTGTGCGTGTTTGCTGACAGCCACAGCATGGCATTCAACCAGAGCAATCTCAACCTGCGGTGCTGGTGTAGAGGCAGAAGCGCGCGGGTTTCGGCGGGACAAACACGATGACCGCCTTCCAAAGCCCGCCGCGCATTCGAAGCGCGTCATGTCCGAGTTTCTCACACTGCGCGGATCGATGTTTGCCTCGCCGAATGACGACTGTGTTGGCCGTTGGCGCCCGCGGTGGACACGACACGTCGCGGACACGCCGCAGACACGCCGCACACACGCCGCGGACCACGCTGTCACACTTGTCCGTATACTATGTTGGCAGCACTGGGACCAAGTGACTCTGTGACCCCGCGCGCGCGGCGCTGACCACGAGGCCTCCGTCTTAACAAGGTGTGATTGGGGACCCGACCCGACCCGCTCCCAGATCGAAGGTTGACAAAGATGACAGAGAAGGATCAATGCATTGCCAACATAACTCCCGATTATAACGGATTCTAGATGCTGTTTTCGGAAACTTTGCTATTGCATTCAAGAATCGCGATCAGACCTTCCTCTAACATCTTCGTTCAGAACGGGCCATGCGTGACCCCATCTAAGGCCCTGGCGTCGACCCGGATCCCACGAAGACATAGAGGTTTCCAATGAAACTTGGAAACGGAAGCTAAAGAACAAAAACCCCTCCAGACCGGAAACTCAAGTAAACGCAAGTATGAGAAACTTGAGTGGTGATTTGCAGTGCTCCACATTTGGTGTGGCTCTTGTGCGTCAATATTTCTCATGCCTATATTCGAAGGTTTCCGGTCTGAGAGTGTTTTTGTTCTTGAGCTTCCGTTTGTGGGCCTCCTAGGAAACCTCTATGCTCGGGTCCCAAAAATCTCGAATGCAAATATTGGTAGGTTTTCACACTATCATCTTCAAGTCCCTTAACGGCAAACGTTGGGGCGGTACGGGTGATACATAGTGCGACTCTTTTTCGTTGGGTACAACGGGAGCAGCTGAGGAAGGCCAGGGAGTCCGGGTCGGCAGCCATCCCCGAGCCGTCGCGGGTCCCTGACGGTCCCTGACGGTCCCTGACGGTCCCTGACGGTCCCTGACGCGAATACGATGTGCGATACGCCACGCCAGGCCACGCCTGGCCACGCCACACACCCCTGTCAGCACGTTGACAGTAATCTCATATATCCATCCCCATGTGGTTCCGGCCCTGGGGCCCCTGCGGCCCGGGAGGCCCGGCCGGCCGGCAGGGTGGTCTCCTTGTTTGGCCGCGTCCGTGGTCTCCGTGTGCGCGCCGAAGGCGGCGGCGGCGCCCGCACGACCGCCTGCGTGCGGTCCGGGCCGTGCGTCCGGGCCAGACTCCTGGGGGTGGCCGTCGTCGGCGTCGTCCTGACGCGCTAATGCTGACTCACATCATGCACGTCGGCTACCTGGCGGCCGCGCTCCGCCGGCTCCCCGCCGGCCATCACACCGCGCGCCGATGACGAAGGGGAAACCGCAGCGCGGCCGCCGCCGACGGCGGTTTCATTAATTTCCCCTTTCGGAAACGTAAAGGGGATCGTAAATTACAGATGGATGAGTTCGTAAGACGACGACGATGACGGCGATGATGAAGCGTCTCTGGCTGCACCCGGCGGCAGGACCGGGGGCCGCCCATCAACCACCTGACCGCAGTGACCAGTGACCGCTCCCGGACGGCGGCTTCGGGTCACGAGCGCCCGCCCCGGGTCCGGCCAATCAGCCAGATCGGTCAATCGTTGAATCAATCCATCAACCGTCCATCAACCGATCGATCAATCCATCAGCCGTCAATCAATCACAGGACTTTGTTGTGTTTCGATCATGATGCCCGATGCCCCCGGTTTCTTTGCACATTTATCATCCAGCGCTCGTTACCACAAGCAGCCTGCTATACATCACGGTCTGACACCTCGCTGTGGGAGAGAGAGAGCGCGCGAGAGGCAGTGCTTCCCTTTCTGTCGCGTTTTCATGCAATGGACCGCTGACTGACGCATCGCCCTTCCTCCCCCTCCCCTGTCTCTCTCGTTTGGCATGACATCACTCAACAACATTGCTGATGAAAATGCCCAGCTCTCTTCCAATTCCTTGCCTCTCTCTCTCTCTCTCTCTCTCTCTCTCTCTCTCTCTCTCTCTCTCTCTCTCTCTCTCTCTCTCTCTCTCTCTCTCTCTCTCTCTCTCTCTCTCTCTCTCTCTCTCTCTGCATGTGTCGGCCGGTGGTATCTATCATCGCTCTTTCTCCGTCAGCCTCGTGACAGGTCCGCTTTAGCACGGTGGTCGACTGGGTGCTCAACGCAAGGGCTACCGATGCGGCCTGCATATGCGATGCGGTTTCCGCAGCCTTCTCCCATTCCTGAGGGTCATCGTCTTCTCGTTTCGATACATTCCGTCAATAAGGGTCTAGTTTTGAAAATTGTGTTTGAATGTGATACTAATCGCTGGTCCAGTGCCCCTGAAATAGCCGTTTTCGCCCTATTATGCATCTCGCTTGACATGAGAAATCTATCAGCGCACACACTCCACCGTGATGTACGCGACTTCGCGCATTCAGCGAGCACTGTACACAATATGATGCGAGAGGCGGCGCTTGTCATACATAAACAAAGCAGGTTGGCCAGCCGGCGGCTGCCCTGCCGCCCGAACGCGGGGCGTTACACATGCTTTTCATTTCCGTTATGTTGGCATCGGCACCACGCCACACTTGTCCCCTTTTCTATATCCCGTTTTGGCGGACGCTTGCGGCGCTCGGCTGCACGCAGCTCAGCGCGCGGGCACCACCTCGGGTCACGTGGTTTACGCACATTTCAATAACAACAAGGACCCCCCGGGGTCACTCCCAGGAGCAGTGCGCTTCAGAGGCGCCCTGTACAATTTCCTGCCGCCCCTGAACCTTTTGCCGCGACCTGAAATCGCATGCTCTGGTGTATGACAATTTCAGCTGCGGCGAGGGGCACTCTCTACTACACTGCAAACGGCCGGGGACGGTTGCCTGCCTGCCTGCCTGCCTGCCTGCTGCCGGTCTGGCAGAGGTGGCGGCGCGTCTCTCTGGCCCGCTCTCTCATCAATCACCCCCCAGACTGACTCAGGTCAGCCCTTCTCCTTCTTCTTCCTCTTCTTCTTGACGGCAGCGCAGTAGCAGTGTCACCAACGCCGCGGCGCGCGAGTGTCGGCAGACTGACAGCAGCAGGGCTGCCACCACAACGCGCACAACAGGCCGGGCTATCCTTGGGACTGAGTTCTGAAATACAACTCGCACGCAGAGTGCGCGCTGTCGAGGCTCCATGATGTGACACACGTCCGGAGGAGCTAAATCGCGAATAGAGCACCGCGCGGCGCGGCCAGCTAAAATAAGAACAAACCCTCTGCTCGCTGTTGTCTGTTCTCGCGTTGATTGGTGGGGGGCGCGGCCAGGCGTGGCTCGGTGACGCCAGCAGCCGTGTAGTCGCACGGCCTCCCCTTTACCACTGGGTCAGTATCACTCTACAGCGTGTGTAATGGTGACAAGATTGCAGCGCCCCTCCGCCCCCGGCCCGCCCCCGGCCCGCCCCCGGCGCGCCACGCCCCGCCGCCCGCCGCCGCCGCTGCCCCCACCACCGCCGCTCCTTACTCCGAAGATTTATCGAGGAGGGGTCACCCTATTCACCCGCCAGGCCCGCCAGGCCTCGCAGCGCAGCCCGCCCGCCCGGCCCTCCCGACGCCGCGAGCGTGAAATATGGGGGACAGCTGTGAAATCTAGCGGCGATAAATCGGACAAGATAAGTGTTGGTGAGCAGCTCACACAGGAACAGCCACGGCGGAACAGCAGTCGTCATGTACTTCTCTAAGTCACAGGCCCCCACCGCGCCGCGCCACGCCCACCACACACACACACACACACACACACACACCACGCTGCCCGATTTGCGTCTTGCTTCATCCCGTCTTCACGACGGTTTTATGTTATTTATTTTCAGGTTCGCACGTCTTCAAAGCTGACACTGTAAACGTTGGTTTACACTCTGCGATTCAAACTCTTCCGCAGCAGGGTTGTGCTCGGGGTTTTCGAGCACGGGGTTTCGGATTAGGAGGTTTTCAGGCAGGAAACTCAAGAGCAGGCATGATAAATTTGAATGGCATTGGGTTCCGCATTCGGCTCGGTTCTCTTGTGCTCCGAGGTTTCTCATGCCTGCCCTCGAGAATTTCCGATCTGGAAAGTGTTTTCGTTCTTTTGCTTCCGGTTTCAGAGGCTCGCTGGGAACCTCTCTCTACAGAGGTTTCGTCCAGACGCTCTCGAGCACGGAGCACGGAGCTCTTTGCTTTTCATTTGGTCCTCATTTCACTGCCCGAGGGAAAAGGGGGGGGGGGGGCACGCGCATTGTGACGCCGGCTGGGAAAACCCCCTATTTTTCCCGGGCAGCGGGCGGAAGGCAAAATATAAAAAGACTACCCCTTGGGCGGCGTGTCCTCGCCAGGGGCAGAATGCCTGACTTTGTGACCCCGTTCTGCTCCAAAGTGGTCTGGCGTATGCCTCGGCGATTAGGGAGATGTCATCATACAGTGTGTGGCCGTCCCCCGGGACCCGTACGGGGACTCGCACCGGGGCTGCCGACGGCTCCCGGCTCCCGAAGGCCCCCCTACCCGACAGGTGTTGTGTTACACCCTCTGAGGGCGGGACTATTAGGACTGACGTCGTGTCGCCCCTTCATGGCATTTCCTCCTGTTTTTATATACATTTTCCCTTGCCTGCTCCGCCGCGCGCCGGATGTAGAGTGACCCGTCACGGGACCGTCCGTAAGTTATGGTGTCAAGAAAACGTGCGATATATAATGCGGGCCCTAATGAGTCACGTGAGGGGCGGCACCAGCCGAAACCAAGATGGGGGGGGGGGGCGTCCATAAATTAGTGTGGCTGCGAGGCATTCCGGACTTCGTGTCGTCACGTCATTTGCAAACGGCCCCGATGGAGATGATGCGGCACTTGATGTTGTTTCCCCGCGCCGGCCCGCGCGCGCGCACACACGGGAGGAGATCCGAGTCGAATATCGCCATCATTCTCTCACGCGGAGCGGCGGAGCGCGTCGCCGCCGAGTCGTTTGGGGACAGCCGATAAATCGTGGCTCACTCCTACCAGCGCAGCTGCTTACAAGGCGCTGGGTGACGTGTAGGAAGCTATTAACACGCTCCCCGCCGCGCGCAGCGCAGCCCAGCGCTCATGGCGAGATCCATGGCCGGCGGCACCGCGGTGTCACGACCGACAAAACGCGACAATTTGTTTGAATTGCCAGCAGAGGAGGAGGAGGAGGGGCTGCAGCCGGCAGCACAAAGCGGACGGCAGTCAGCGGCTGGCAAACTGACGACGCTGACAGGCTCTGACAAACGGAGGCTGACTCTGACAAACGGGAGGCTGACAAAGCGACGGCGTGCTGTGGGGACTCTGACAGCGCACTGGACACTCTGGCGTTGCTGGAGACTGACATGCTGTACTGGAGACTCTGACGCTCTGGCATTCTGGAGACTGACAGACTGACAAGCTGGGAGACTGACAGACTGCGAGATGCTGGGGGCTGACATGACGAAAGACTGACACATTGGGGACTCTGACGCATGGATGACTGGACGACTTTGTACGAGTATAAACTATTCGTAATTTGTCAAAGACTTGCGTCAAACTAGCACACTATTGGTGACTGCCGAACTTGGTCAGCCTGACGAGACAATGTGCAGCTTGCAGGCCGCTCAGCCGTAGCACATCTTTTACAAAACGCGGAAAAATTATGCCATACATCACATCAGCATATCTGCGACGCGAAAACAAACAGTCTGAAGGAGCGGACACGGTGTGAGATGGACAGAAGGGACCGGTAAGCATACAACATTATTTATATATATTTTCGGGGTTTGACGGTCCAAACGCGCCAACCGACCGTGCCGCAGGAACTGACGGCGGCCAGATAAATTGGGGAGGGGCTGCGAGGTGTCTGCGCGGAATATATATGATATCGCCATTTATTTCGCGATAATAAAATGTCGAGAGCCATTAAATCCAATTGTCGAAGCGTGCAACGTGATATATCGTCAACCCTCCTCGTTACGCGAGTGTGTGTGTGTGTGTGTGTGTCCGGTGTATGTGAGTGTGTCGGCAGGAGGGACGAGCACTGCGGTCCGAAACTAATTCAAACAAATAATGCTCCTTTACCGTCACAACCTTGTCCCCCCGTAGCGAATGCATTGAAGGCTCTGCAAGCCACAAAAACATCCGATAATCGAAACGCATTTCGGATATCAATGGCGACGGACGAGATACGGCCGCGGCAAGTCACCCCGCTGGCTTCATTGAATCCATTCATGGAATTCATTCATCCGCCTGCCCATAAATAGAAAGATAGACACGGCGGTGCGGGTGCTGCTGGGAGGCAGATGCCGGCAGCCCGCGGCAGGCGCTTCTTGTTCGCAGGAAATCAAAGAACGCTCAAGAGATCGCTATCGATTCGAATAGAAATGCACAGGGAACGGGGAGGAAAATTCAGCGGGCGCTGGCGTCGTGCTGTTTGCAAGCAGGCGGTGTGTCCGCGCCGTCACCTCAAGAAGTGGCGCGCCCTGGACAGGCCGCTGGGCACGCCGGCAGGGCGCGCCACAGGGCACCGGGCACCGCCGCACCGCCGCGGCACCTCTCCGATAATTTATGAGACAACCTGGCAACTTTTCCTTTCACTGGGTTGGCTGCAGCAGCGCGAGTGAAATAGTGCCCGCTGGCTTCGACCGCCTCGCCGCCGGAGCGCTGTGTGTGTGTGTGTGTGAGTGTGTGAGTGAGTGAAGGGGGTTTGGGGAAGGGGGGGGGGGAGTGTTCTACACGACGCAAATGCGAGTCTGCTGTCAGCGCATTGGCAGGTTAGACAGTACGTACTTCCCGAGCGGGCGGCGGCGGCCGAGTGCTGAAACATTTGTAAAGGTGTACCCTATACATACACACCTCGGTCGCTTCATCGCGAAAAGTTCGAAAACGCTACCGAAATTTTCGTTTCAACCATATACGGTGTACATACTGTTAAAAATATCCAAGAAGCCGTACACAAACCACGTGATCAATGAAGGAGGAGGGAACGTATGTAACACATTGTCTTGTCTTGTTGTACCATACGGCCCCCACCCTTGCTGTAAAGTATAGGGAAGGTTAGGTTGTAGGCTGGCCACGAAGAGGGCGGTGGGGGTCTAATTTCGGGACAAATTTGACCACGTGGATTTTGCACGGTCCCCAATTTAAAAATGATGCCCAAAACTTTCAAATAGTTTTGTTCAATAATTCGAATACGGCTTCAAGCCATTCTGTAAATGACTAGGTTTCCAATGAGACTTGGAAACGGAGGATGAAGAACAAGAAACCTCAAGACCAGAAACTCTCGAGGGCAGGTACGAGAAACTTAAATGGCGTTTTGAGTAAATATGGAGGTTATCTGCCATATTTGGCGGGGCCCTTGTGCATATCCATATTTCTCATCACCTGCTCTCGAGAGCTTTCGGCCTGGAAGGGTTTTTGTTCTCCAGCTTTCGCTTTCTGAGCCGCGCTGGAAACCTCTATTGTCATGAATGGTCCAGGCACTTTGCAACCCAGTACATTCTAAAATTGATGAGTCATTTAAAAAGAAGCAATTTTAAAATGTCAGATCCATTATTACAAGAGTGCTGCTAGCTGTACAGTGAGTGTAACCCGCAGTGACAAAATGTCGATACACGATGCATTGGTTATTGTCGCGGGAGGGTTTCTTCTGTCGACGAAGACGAGTGAAATCAACAGTATCTATCATCGCGTACGTTTATCAGATTCCAAACCAATTCCACGCCCTGCCGGACGCACGTGGGACCTCCGCGCGGCTCCCGCCGGCAATGTACCGTCACGTGTTTTATTGGATATGGATAAGGTTAGGTTAGGTGAGATGGCGTCGGGTTGTGTTGTGTTCGGGTTGGGGGGGGGGGGGGGTCGTGGGTCGAATTGTACCCCCTAAAACTTTTTTTTTTCAAAGCACTACAGAAATGTATGTTATCAAACATCTGAACTCAAACTTCACAAAAATCACAAACGATTTACGAGAATTCGCAAAACATCTGGGGGACTTTCCTCCAAATCCTTTCAAAACGCCGTTCAAGTTTCTCATGCTGACTCTCGAGATTTTAAGGCCTGTATTTCTGTTCTTCACCTTCCGTTTTCAAAGTCAGAATCGGAAGCTGAAGAACAAAAACCCTTCCAGACCGGAAACTCTCGAGATCAGATATGAGAAATATCGACGCACAAGGGCCTCGCCAAATATGGGAACTTTTGGTAACTTGGGAGGTTTTATTCATCAGTATCCGTTTCCAAAGTATCATTAGAAACCTCTATTGTACGTAACACAGCGTCTCCGCCGTGGCGCGGGGTGTCTGTGGGCTGTCGATTCCGGTAGTCACGGCGGACGGAGGTATTACGGGCGGGACGGGCTGATTGGCATGTGTCGGCACTGCACCGTGTCCGTCTGACAGCGCGTGGACTCCCATAGGCCGGTGAGAGGAGAGGTCCGAGCGACTGCTGCTCGCTGCTGCCCGGTCTGGACAGGTAAGGCTATTGCGCCAGTTTTGCGGAAACCGGACACCCCGGTAATGGGCGGCCCCGCCACACGATTTCACAACGGGAACCTCGATGCCATCGTTAGTGTCGTCTGCTGCCGGCGGCGCCGAAGGTGAACGGGCGCACAAAACTAACATGGGCAGCTGTTACCCTGTCGGAAATCTGGCGTGCGGAATCTCAGTCAGTAGTATAGCGTATTCCGGGGAAGGGTCGAAACGGAAGTAAGAAGTTGCGAAGAATCACAAAAGCGGAAGCAGTATGAGGGGAACCGCAGTCGAGGTCGAGAGTATCTCCGGCCACGTCTTCGGCTACAAAAATCCCGGAGGCTTAGCCCGCGCTGATGACATGTACCGACCATTTTGTAGGGTCACTCAGCGCAGAACTCCACCCACGCGGGCCGAAGAGGTGAACTTCTTAGGCCGCGCAGAATAGAACTGCGCTGTGCGTCCCTACCAAAATGGTCGCGACATGTCGTCAATGAGAGCTAGCCCCCAAATTTCGGGCAGTGCGTTTCTAGAAATTGTAACTGGTTATTCGGGTAGTTAATCAATTAATCGATTAACCGGCACTTTTTAAATGGGCAACTACTTTACTTTATTAGCTGGTTATTGCTAAAAACCGTTCAGTTAATCGCCAATAATCGACCGGTCCCGCTCAGCCCTAGGCGGGAATACTATCTGCTGCGGTTCCCCTCATACTATCCGCTTTTGAGATTCTCCGTAACTTGTTACTTCCATTTCGGCTCTTCTCCGGAATACGCTATTTAAATTGATTTTCGCCGGAGTGCATGAGCACGGGCGGCACTCGCCCCGCACGGTCGTCGCGGTCGTGGTCTCGACGACGCCAGGCTGTGCCAGGCCCAGCGCCGGCGCACCGCTGTAATCCTTTTGTTCCAATATCGCCAGCGGACCGGTAGCGAGGTCGCCTCCGGTCGCTTCGGGGTCCGCGAACGGCCCAGATTAACATGCAAGATTACGACCCCATATCACGCCGCCGCCTGTTTTATTATGCAGCCAATACCAACCGCTCTCCCCGCACATTGCAAGGGACCATTTTCGAGGGCGGCTTTTCCACCTGAAATGTTATCACCACGCTTTGACCTCGCGAAAATTTCCGTATGAGAAATTTTCAGGAAAGTGGTGAGATGCCCCCACCCTCTTCCCTGCCCTCCCCGCTCCGCGGCGCGCCGCCCGTGCGGTATGCTCGCGGTCGGCGGCGGCACCGAAGTCTCTACTCGGGCAAATTAGTGCCAATCGGCTAACGCACCGCAACGAGCTCGGCGACGGGGCCGGGGCGGGCCGGGGGAAGGGGGGGGGGGGGGGCGGCGGGGGCCTAACCACGCCAAGCAGGCCTGGGGAATGGAGTGCCGGTGGCGGTGCGGGCGGCGCGCCGCCGGGCGGCAGCCAGGGTCAGGGTGTGCGCACGGCCACGGGCCCCGGCTGTCTCCGGGGCGGCGGCGACAGGCTCTGCGGGGGGAGGGAGACAGAGAGAGAGAGAGAGAGAGAGAGAGAGAGAGAGAGAGAGAGAGAGAGAGAGAGAGAGAGAGAGAGAGGGAGGGAGAAAGAGCGCTTATCGCCTAATGTCTAATGGCCCACTGGCGTGTTTTATCATTGTAGCGACACTCGCTATAAATCACGGCGGAATGGGAAACATTAATTATTGCAGGCAGCGCCGTGCTCTCTCCCTCTCCTCCCCGCCCCCGCTCACACTCTCCGTCTCTGTCGCCCTCTCACCTCTACCCGCACCCCTCGCCCTCCCTATCCTTCTCCTACCACCCTCCCTCCCTCCATCTCTCTCTCTCTCTCTCTCTCTCTCTCTCTCTCTCTCTCTCTCTCTCTCTCTCTCTCTCTCTCTCTCTCTCTCTCTCTCTCTCTCCATCGCTCTCCTTTCCGCTCAACTTGTCCCCACCTTGTTGCCCGGGGGCTGGCGGCTGGCTCTGGCCTGGCCGGACGAAGCCGGGCGGAAGGCGTCAACCTCAAATAACGGAGAGCGGGCAAAATGATTGTCAAACCTCTCACCGAAGCTGCAAGAGGCCGCGGTGCGATGAGGAGAGAGAGAGAGAGAGAGAGAGAGAGAGAGAGAGAGAGAGAGAGAGAGAGAGAGAGAGAGAGAGAGAGAGAGAGAGAGAGAGAGAGGGAGGGAGGGGGGGGGGGGGGCTAGCGCACAGACTGATGACTTGTTCAGCTAGCAGTTAATCTGCATTAACCAAAAGCAAGCATGGGGGGCGCGTACTGGGCCAGTCCATGAGGGAGGGGTGGAAATCCAGCTGGTGGTGGTGCTGACAAAGAGCTGACTCGGCATTGCGCCGCTGCAGCTCTGCCACACGCGCTCAATCTCAGCCCGAGAGCGGGGCTGGGCGCTGTTGGGCGCTGCTGCCTACCCTCCCGGCGCACTGCGCAGTCGTCTTCGAAACTGTGTCGTCGCTCATGGTCCTTCAACGGCCCAAATCATCTCAAATCGGATTTATTACTCCAAGGTCCAGATTCTTATTTTGGGGGCCACTTCAATGAGGCCCTCCCGGGTCGCATATATGAATTATGAAGTGTTTTCGAAAGTACACAAAAGATGCAGCGATAATTTCTCGAGACATAATATTTCTGACCTGTCAAAATCCCCGCCCGCCCCCCCCCTTCCCCCTTTTCTCTCCGGCGCGTTGCCGTGCGCCGAGCCGCCATCATGCATATATATATATATATAAATATACAGCTCCGACAGTCGACGGTAATTTATCGGTCGTGTCAGGCCGCCATTGCGGCCCGGAGGCCCAGGCTATCCGCCTTCCGATCAATTTAGATAACAAATCATTCCCAGCAAAGACTAAGCACCCCGCCTTCCTCGTCGCTCTCTCTCTCTCTCTCTCTCTCTCTCTCTCTCTCTCTCTCTCTCTCTCTCTCTCTCTCTCTCTCTCTCTCTCTCTCTCTCTCTCTCTGTCTCTGTCTCTCCCTAACCGAGGGTGGGGAGGAAGACGTGAGAGAGAGGGAGAGAGAGAGATAGTCGAAGGTGACGGCCCCGATTGGCGGCTAACACTGCTACCGTCTTGGCTCATTCATGCCACTTGATGGATGTACGTAGTACTAAGCAGTTAGGTTGAGTTAGGTTAAGTATGTGAAGTTAGGTTGCCTTTAACTGGGTATATTGAAGATAGGTTAAGCGCCTTGTGCGTGCACTTCACACGATTAAAAAAATTCGGGGAGAAAAATACCGGTCGGGCCGAGTGGTTTCCTCTCTCATATACTTAATTGCACATATATTTTAACGAGCACTCCTTGATATGGAAGAGTGGAAAAGAAAAAAAGAAGGAACAAAAGAGAAGCGCGAAACGAAAAACGGAGCAAGAAAGAGAGAAGGTGCTACCGGATACCCGCCATTACGGCACCGCCTGCTGCGCATGCGCGGACGGAGCGGCGGGCCGGCGGCGGGCTGCAGGACGACGTGTTTGAATTTCTTAATCACACGGCCACGGCGGAACGTTTCGTCGGCAGGGATCGTTTTAATTGAGACGCGTTCATTAAAACGTTAAAAACACGCGCGGTCGGGCTCCTTCTCACCTTGTTTCCTGTGTGTGTGTGTGTGTGTGTGTGTGTGTGTGTGTGTGTGTGTGTGTGTGTGCGCGCGCGCGCGCACCTGTGAGTTTGGTGGGGGTCGGGGGACAGTGATATTTTTGTTTTTCATGTACGGTCATATTTCTTTTTCAATGGAAGCAATAGAGAAACGAAACCTTTCACTTTACCCTTCTAGAAACCGCCCACTCGGCGCAGCCTCTGGAAAAAAAAAAAACGAATCTGCTTTCGCGCAGCGGCGGTGTTATTTGGACAAATATGTAGGGACCACCGCCTATCTGTTCGCAGGCGTTCTCTATAATCTCTATCCACAACGATTTACCCAGCAGAGCAGGTTGGCAACATTTTGTGTGTGTGTGTGTGTGTGTGTGTGTGTGTGTGTATGTCGCGGCCACTTTTTTCCTTTTTTTTTATTCCCACTGCTCCCGCGCATGGCCGCGTCAGGTTGGCAGCACTGACAGCCGACTGGCAGCCCTGATTGATTCCGAGCCTCTAGCGCCTTGCGAGCCCCGGGCTGGCCGGCCCCGGCAGCGTGTCTCCTGTCCGTGTTCACGTGTGTCTTAACGGGGCTTATTAGGCGCGGCACGGCGTGGCGACAGCATACATTTGAATACATAATGCTGCTTAATGGTACACCTGTCAGACCGGGCACGGCGCGGCGCGGGCCCGCGGGCACCACCGCCCGGGCAGCGATGGCAGCGCCCCCTGCCGCCGTGATTACCTGGACTAATAAATCGGCCCCCATGTCATTATTGAAAATGTTTACGACTGAAGGCTCTGAGCTCGCGCGCCCCCCTGCGGCCCCCGCGGCCCCGGCGCTATGCTTTATGGTGATGATCGCCTTCATCTTCTGGGCGGGGATCAAGACCCGCGCCGACAGCGGCCCCGGGTTCGAATCTCCGCCGGGACCGGGGAAATTACTCGCGGAACTCGTCCCACATTTACTTGCGCGCTGGTTACTTTTTCCATTTTTTTGAGCTCGCCGCAGTATTACAGCGGCCGCAAGTGTGTGTTACGTGGTTTGTGGACGGCCCCACACCTCCGGCCTCCGGTGTCTCCGGGCCGCGCTGCGGTGGGCGCGGCGGCAGCGGCGGCGGCGGGTGGATCCCTATTCCCCCTCAAGTGTCAGTGTTCTGTCAGCGGGCTGCCAGTCAACTCGTGTTCGTGTCCTGACAGCTTGTCAGTTCGGCCCCGGTCCGTGCCCCGGGCAGGGCTCGGCTCGGCGGCTCGGCTCGGCTCGGCTCGGCTCGCCTTCGTGAGGCCAGCTGTCAGGAGGCGGACGGAGTCGCTCGCGCCCCCCGTCCGCCGCGCCGCGCCAGCCGACGACTATTTGTCTCTGTCGCCTCCAAGCAGCCGGGGAGAAGTGTAGCTGTCGCCCCCGCCGCCCCCGCCCCTGCGTGATGGGGGTGCGCCGCCGCCCCCGCCGCCCCCCGCCGCCCCACACACGCCTGTCGCTGATGACGCCCCCGGCCGTCGGCTGCCGTCAGCGGCACAGCGGAGGAAGAACTCCACCGCCGGCCGGGGGGACGACGGGCACCTCCTCGCCGCGCACGGAATCGACTCGCCGTCATGAAAACATTTCATTCCGAGTGCGCGAGTGCGCGAGACGTCCATTTACATCGGCGTACTCGTTCTGCTGCGCCGGCTCTGACAGCTCCGCAGGTGTGCCAACAACCGTCACGGCGCGGCGCGGGGCCCCCGTCGTCCCCCCCCCCCCCCCCGTCCTGTCGGAGTCCCGGGTGGTACGGCGTGCGTGGCGCCGTTGGCACTCGTGAAATGCGGAGCTCAGTGGCGACAAATTGGCAGTGATTTGTGTCTGCGCGGCGCCGCCGTTGGCACCACTGCGCCCGCCGGCGGCCCCGCGTCGTCCCCGGCCGCCCTGCCTACCTCCACGACGCCACCACGGCCGCCATCTTGCCTCCCCGGGGCCGTGCGGCAGCGCTCGCTGCGCGGTGGGAGTCGCGGCATGAAATATGACGCGTGTTCACACCACTTCCCCCACGGCAGGCGGAGGGGGGGGGGCGGAGCCCCCCTCCCCCCTCCTGGTCTCACGCCGCGCGGGGCTACGCTGCCCCCGCACTACCCCGCACCACCCCGCGCCCCGCACGTCTGGCTACGCCACGCTGTCCGGCCCGGGAGCGCCTACCAACCTCCGGTAGGCAACCCGGAGCACGGCCACGTCTTGCGGCCCCTCCGACTGCGGGGTGCGGCGGGCCTCCCCAGTCTGAGGCCACAGGAGAGCAAGCAAGCAAGAAATATTAAAAAAAAAACATAAAAAATAAAGAAAACAAAGGTTCATCAATTTGATCAAGAACATAAATGCGAGTTGATTTTCTTGTTGAAAGAAATAAAAATTGAAATGGTTTACATCGGGTGGGGGAGTGATGGACCCTTCGTCCGGCACTCGGAAGCGTGGAGGCTGCCGTTGCCTTGAGATGGGTTCCGAACGGGAGTCGAACCTGCGACTGCTCGCACGGCGCCGCACGGCGTCGCACGGCTCGGCTAGCGGCCCTGCTCCTGCACAAAACACGCTCCCCTGCCGACTGCGCCACCGCGACGATGGATGACGCCTCGTGGGGCTGACAGGGTGGTCGTGGTGTATGTGGACGCGAGTCATCGAGGCCACGCATCACCGAGGGGGAGGGTGGGGGCAGACCCCCCCCCCCCCCCTCCCCACCGCGCTCTCCTTCGCCGCCTTGTGATGAATCGACCGCCAAACAGTCTAGCTCATTTATACCCGTCACGTCCTGTCAGGTAGACAGATAGCTCGCCCGTCGCTCCGCACTACGCCCCGAGGGCGGAGGGATAGGGGGGGGGGAGGGGGGGGGCAGAGCGTATGGCTGGTAGCAGCAAGCTAGTAGCTGGGGGGTAAGTGCGCGACAGGCCCAGACGGCTCCGACGGAGAATGTTTTCAAAACCGGGCCTCACATTCAAGATTTGAGACCCGAGTCGGACTCAGCTTGGCGCCAGGATTTCGAAAAGGAGGCCACAGGGCCTTTTCTAACAGAAAACGCAGAAGTTGTGAGTTGGGGCGGCCCCGTGGCAAGGAATTGGTAGGCAAGCCCGCATCGCACTGGCTCCGTCTCTTTCTGTCTCGGCCAGAGGCTTGCCTGCGTTTTCCTTCTCACGGGGCAAATGGGACACCTGGTATCGTATCCCATTTTTGGCAATCTGGCGCCAAGCTGAGTCCCTTAGCTGCCGTATCGCAGAGACCGGTTGGGGCGCTCGAGCGCGGGGTACCGACTTCGACTGTGTAGATCCACTAGAACTTGTTGGTGATTTGCGAGGGAGGCTCTTTCGCAGAGCCGAGGAACGCTCGGGAGCGGATACTCGGACACGTCCGAACCAAGGTTGAAACATACTATTCGTCTCCTGTCCATTGCTGTCTCGGCGGATCGACAGAGACAGAAGATACTTTTCGAATGACCCGGATGCGTCCGGGTATCCGCTGCCCAACCGTTTCTCTCGGCTCAGCAGCACCGGCTTAGCTCCCGGAGTTTGCTGACGCAGTGCTCATTTCCCGCCGCACCGCGCCGCCAAAGGTCTTGTTGTCGGGGCCCTTGTCGTCCTCGGCGTGATATAAATCAGGGCTCGCTGCTGCTGATTCAGGGAGCGGTCAGCGCACGCGGTATACGGCCTGTTTCACGAGTCGGTCAGTCCGCCAGTCTTCGATGCAAAACGACACAACGGCAGCGGCAAACAAACCGTCGTACGTCTTCTGCCTGACAGCCCCCGGGCCGGGCGCGATCTCCGCCCGACAGCTCTTTCCCCCCCCCCCCCCCCCTCCCCTCTCTCTCTCTCTCTCTCTCTCTCTCTCTCTCTCTCTCTCTCTCTCTCTCTCTCTCTCTCTCTCTCTCTCTCTCTCTCACACACACACACACACGCACGCACGCACGCACGCACACTCACCCCGCGCGCACACTGCTGTTGTTCCTCGGGCCACTCAGCATTTTGTTTCGAGTGTACCGCCATCAATCAATGTCTTTCCGGGCCGCCAGCGACGCCATCTTGATTATTTTGCTGCCGCGCCGCGGGTAGAAGGGCCGTGCCGTGTCGGGCGGGCAGCGCCGGCCGCCGGCCGCCGTGTGCCCGAGGCATGTCTGCCAACATATCAGGCGCTACTTGGGATGATAATTCATCGTGACGTGTGGCAGCCCTGGGCGTCGCGGTGACAGCCAGACTGCTAACTGACAGAGAGGGAGTGGCGGTGGGAAGGGATCAAGACGGAGAGTGAGGTGGAGAGAGACAGGGAGAGAGAGAGAGAGAGAGAGAGAGAGAGAGAGAGAGAGAGAGAGAGCACCTGGCGGCGGGAAGAAGGCTCAAGCGACGGACCAGGCGGGGCGGGCTTCAAAAGAAGGTGTGTTTCTGCTCTTGTGTTCCTTCCTTCTGCTTTTGTGTTCAAGATCATTGCGGTCGGTTTTCGCTCTTGCATTCGCTCTTATTTACTGTGCCATTTGTTCACGTGACATTGTATTTCTCGCATTGTTTCTGGCCAATTTTTTTTCCGGGATTGTTTGTTTGTGTGTGTGTTTTTTGTGTGTTTTTTGTGAGGTTTTTTTTTTGCCTTTGTTGTTGATTTTTGTGGTGTCACGCCCCCCGCCATGCTAGACTCATCCAAAATCTCCGCGTTCTGGAGGTTATGTATTTCGCTTGATCAACTGTTTGGTGGGCGGCGATGGGGTGTGGATCAGTGCCGTACGACATCGCTCACCACACACAGAGCCACTCAGGTGGGTTTGGTGGTTGTTTGGTTGGCAATCCCCTTTGAGGTCCAGCTGCTTCCATGAAGCATATCCAGAAGCTCTCTCTCTCTCTCTCTCTCTCTCTCTCTCTCTCTCTCTCTCTCTCTCTCTCTCTCTCTCTCTCTCTCTCTCTCTCTCTCTCTCTCTCTCTCTCTCTCTCCCTCTCCCTCTCTATCTGATTATACACATGAGACTGGCTGTCAGCGGCCTCGCCAATGGCCGCCCACCCCTCGACCCGAACCCGATACATACCCCTCACGGCGGGCACGTCGGGTCCGTCAGGTCGACGTCAGGCTTGGAGGATTGCTCCTTTTCACCGCGACCCGGCTCAACAAACACGGCACCAACAAAAGATGCGGCCGCCCCGGGGGAAGCGGAGTGTGTTTACCTTCTCGCGTGATTGGCACCTGATTACGAGGAAGCCGAACACTGTTACCTCTCCGTCCCTGTCCGCCTGTCAGGGATTAGCGAACCAGACCCTGACACCCTTCGCAGCAAACACGTTTCCTATGAGCCTTAATAAAAAAAAAAAAAAAAAAAAAAAGGAAGCTGAAAGACAAAACGTGCTGTCAGAACGGAAATAGTATGAGGAATCGTGCAGCAACAGGGAGCGCGGATGACGATATCAGAGGGAACCGCCTTCGCTCTGGACTCATTTTCATGGCATACTGCACGGGAGTGGGGTTCCTAACACGCGATTTCTCATACATCCCCTGCGTCTTTTCCTCCTCTTGCGACTTTGTGCGCTTCCGTTCTAGGCTTTACGGACTACTCTATTTTCCCTGACAGTATCAAAGCCTGAAAGCGCGCGCCGAGTGAAACTCGAGGAGGGCTTCCTGCTGGCACGCCCCGTGACACCTCCTATGCAGCCCGCCGTAGCGCTGCGGTCGCGCGGCCGCCCCGCGGCAAGGCGGCTAATTTGAATGTCCTTTGTGGTGATTGCTTTGACGAGCAGCAGCAGCAGCAGCCTACAAAGGTGGGCTCTGACAGCGCATAGCAGACGACGCCGCTTTGACATGCCAGCTGCTCTTGCTCTTTGCCCGCCCGCTGGTAATAATGTTATTTTTTGTTGTTGTTGTTTGGGGAGCTCCTGTGATGTGACGGAGGATCACACGGCGGTGCCCGGCGGAGCCCTCTTCAAAACCTTGTGGGTGTGCGCGCGCCCCTGGGGAGCCTTTACAGGGGGCGCTGCCTGCGCTGCCGCGCACTGCCACAGAGGGCGCTGCGCTCTGCGTCGATGGCAAAAACAGATTAGCCGTGTCGCCGTGACAGATAGCCGGCCGGCGTTTCCGTTCGACGAAACATCCCTTTTATGTTCGAACTGTAGATACAGAAAACTTGGTGATACAAAAACCGCACAGTCGCGGCCGCAGTAATCCCGCCTCGAATAACAGTCTATAGGACATGCACGGTAGCCATTCTCTCTCTCTCTCTCTCTCTCTCTCTCTCTCTCTCTCTCTCTCTCTCTCTCTCTCTCTCTCTCTCTCTCTCTCTCTCTCTCTCTCTCTCTCTCTCTCTCTCTCTCTCTCTCTCTCTCTCACTGGCAGCCCTCACTCGCCGCGGCGGTGAGTCGCAACACAATCTCCGGGCCCGATCTCGGAGTGCTGCGCTCTCCTGCCAAAGCCTCCGGACCTGTCAGTCAGGGAGGATAGAGCGTTAGGTTACCCGACGGCTACCCTGTGGGTAACACTGGGGGGTAACCCTGTAGGCGTTATTGCCCTCCACAAGTTACCCTGTAAAGTTCACTTTTCACTCAGACTGCCAATCAAAGAGTCATGCGGTCGATTGGCGATGATATGAGGGACTTGAAGAGGCTGTTATGAAAACTCGGCCCTACTTTCAAGATTCCGAAAATGAGGTCATGTGATGGAAATGCTGAGGATATTAGTTCCCACGAGCACCAATGGCGCCTGCTGGGTGGGCGACCACGACTTCTGCATGCACGGGTGTCCCGCGGGCTGGCCTACCCCCACGCTCGCAGGCGCTCAGCGTCGACGTTCCTAGCCGTTCGAGATGTAAAGTACGTACGAGGAATTACGGATGACGCTGCTTGTCTTGCGTTTAAGGACTGATTTAAAACTCTACTCAACACTCCGAATATTGTAGTGCCTCTTTGGAACTTCAAATGACACACACCCTTTTCCACTCTGGAAATTGTAAGTGCCACTTTGGAATTTAAAGTGACTCTTACACTCCGGTTCATAACACTCTGGAAATTCCAAGTGTCACTTTGAAACTAAACGTGACTCTCACTCTCTGGTTCACAGCTCTCTGGAAATTCTTAGTGTCGCTTTGAAACTTAACGTGACTTCTTACACTCTGGCTCATAACACTCTGGAAATTCTAAGTGCCACTTTGGAACTTAAAGTGACACTCACACTCCAGTTTGTGACACTCAAGATATTTAGAGTGTCACTCTGAAAACTGTGAGAGCCACTCACAAAATCAGAGTGGCACTCAATGGTTTCGAGTGGCACTTAAAAATTCTTGGATGTCACTCAAGAATTTCAGAGTTACACACTGAAATTCCTTAGTGCATTTACAGCTGTGCGGGCAAACGTTTGCTGATGCCCACCACGAACTTCCTCATTTCCTATCAGAGAAGGTCACGTGACCCCATTTTTGGTATCCTTCAAGTCGAGACCCCCCTCTGGACTAACCTCGGTTACCCTGAAGATGAGTAACCAACTATTACTGCAGTCTGTTTGCAGTCACAGTTCGTAGGCGCCGGGCGTCCTAACACCTCCCGTCTGTCGTCGGCGCGAGACACATTTCAGCACCGACAACGTGCGGCGCGCCAAGACGGCGGATATTATTCGTTTGCTCGCACACGAAAAAGAGAAAGACAGAGAGAGAGAGAGAGAGAGAGAGAGAGAGAGAGAGAGAGAGAGAGAGAGAGAGAGAGAGAGAGAGAGAGAGAGAGAGAGAGAGAGAGAGAGAGAGAGAGAGAGAGAGAGAGAGAGAGAGAGAGAGAGAGAGGAACGAGAAACGGCAGTGAGCAGGACGAGGACAGAAAATAAAAAGACGTGCAGCGGAGCGCGTGGCGGCGGCGGCGGCCATCCCGTCAAGACGGCCGGTCGCAAACGCGGAGCGACGTCGCGTGGTGGTGTCACGTCAGAACATTGCACGCTCTGCAGCGTGTCCCGCCCGTCAGGAAAGGAGAAGGGGGTGAGAGGGGTAAGGAGGGAGGGAGCCGAGAGGGGGGGGGTAGACAAGAAGCATTAGCCCCGTGGTGTTACTCATTGTCAAGCTGCAGACAGCCCCGACAGGGATGACAACGAATCAATCACCCCCTCCCTTCCCTTTCTTCCCCTCCCTCCCCCCTCCCGCTTCTCTCTCTCTCTCTCTCTCTCTCTCTCTCTCTCTCTCTCTCTCTCTCTCTCTCTCTCTCTCTCTCTCTCTCAGCGCACCGAGCCGCGAGCATGTTAAAGTATATATATGTATATAGATAGATGGATAGATAGATATATTACCACGCAGAATGGAGGTTAAGGGAGTAACCCGAGGTAAGGCGCGCGCAGTTTGATAATGATAATCACTGAACACGGTGCTCCGGCCGCAGTGGGTAGTTTGTGCCTCGGCCGACAAACTGCGCTCATGCCCGGCGTGGCGTGGCGTGGCGCGGCGTGGCGTGGCGCGGCGTGGCGTGGCGTGGCATGGCGCGGTCGGACAGACATAAATGGAGCTAACTCACACGTCGTGGGCCGACGGGGGCCGCAGGGGCGGCGTGCTGATGATGGGCGTCGTGAGTTATAGACAGTAATAGTGGGCTACAACAAGTCATTACCTGGCCCCGCTAACCACAGAGTGACGGGCAGCCAGAGGGGGAGAGAGAGAGAGAGAGAGAGAGAGAGAGAGAGAGAGAGAGAGAGAGAGAGAGAGAGAGAGAGAGAGAGAGAGAGAGAGAGAGAGAGAGAGAGAGAGAGGCAGAGAGACAGACGGACAGAGACAGAGAGAGGAGGGGGCAGCAGGACCGCCGCAGCCGGGGTGTTGTGTGCGTATCCGTGCCGTAAAATTTGATTCCTGACGTTGCGGGAGTACTTTTTGTGTACGTGTAGCGTAGTTTGAACGCTGCTCAAAATGGTCCGGGAAATAATGTGGATACTATGCCTGTACTTGAAGAAGGGGGGGGGGGGGGGGGGGGGGAGATAGAGGTGAGAGGGATAGCGACAGGGGAGAGGGAGAGACAGAGAGAGAGAGAGAGAGAGAGAGAGAGAGAGAGAGAGAGGGGGAGAGAGAGAGAGAGAGAGAGAGAGAGAGAGAGAGAGAGAGAGAGAGAGAGAGAGAGAGAGAGAGAGAGAGAGAGAGAGAGAGAGAGAGAGAGAGAGAGAGAGAGAGAGAGAGAGAGGTCGGCTGGCTACAAGTGTACGGCCTGTCAGTGGGCTGACACCCATCGACTCCCCATGTAATCCGAAACATCTCTCCCCTAACCCACAATAAAGACCTCATCAATCAGGGTCCACTCGGGGCGGGACTCGGCGGACGGGACGGGACGGGACGGCCTGCGGCTGGCCGGGGCCAGTTATCATGCGGCGCGGCGCGGCGCGGCGCGGCGCGGCCAGCAACCATTTTCGACCAAAACGTTTCCAGCCAGTGACTCCCTCCCCCTCCCTACCCCCTCATTACACGCACTGCGACAAGGAATGGTCCCGCTGAACACGCGGACTGGCTTGTACACACACACACACACACACACACACAGAGTGCGCGGCGTGTTGCATGCACCACAGAGAGCAGCGCAAAGCTACAGTCGCGGGCAGAAACGCGAGCAAAAGACGCGACTGTCTGTCTCGCTTCGTTTTCCGCCCGGAAGCGCGCGCAGGACAGAACAAGGATGGAAAAAATAACACTGCCAAAGTGGGGTTTCACCGCTTACTATGGACATACCAGGTGTCCCATTTGCCCCGTGACAAGAAAAAGATGTAGGCAAGCCCGCATCGCACTAGCTCCGTCTCTTTCTGTCTCAGCCGGGCACACGTGAGAGAGAAAGAGACGGAGCTAGTGCGTTGCGGGCTTGCCTACCTTTTTTTTTTTTTGTCACGGGGCAAATTGGAGAACTGGCATGGAGTATCCATGTATTATTTTGTCTCACGTATTCCGGCGAGATAAAATGGAATTTCTTTTCAGGTATGACCCGGCAAATCAATCTCACTTCCGTGCGGCGCCATTCACGGTCGCACTGCTCCTGACGATCCGTCGGCCAAAATGACCTGTAATCACTCATCGTAACGATAAATTAGAAATGAAATATGGAAATGAAAAATGAAAAAGAAGGCGCAGGGTGATGCGTTTTTTTTTGGTCCGTTGTGGACGGCGTCACTCACGAGGGGGAGAGGGGGGGAGGGGCGTAGGAGGGGCAACCTGTGAGGGGGCAACCGGGAGGGGGGCTGCCCCCCCCCCCCCCCCCCCCCCACAGTAATCAGTGTAAATAAATAACCTGCGCTGAGTGTCGGCTTGCTGCGCGCTCCGCCGCAGTATAATGACGGACATTGCCCCCCCCCCTCCGCCCCCCCTCCTCCCCCCACTCTTCCCTGTATGCCTGAGAGGTATAGTAATTGATTACTCCACTCGGACCATTGACAAGCCCGGGGCTGCTGATACGAAACCCACCGCAGCCCGCCAGCGGCAGCCAGGACTCACTCACCAACACACAAACACACACACACACACACACACACACACACACATGCACACGCACACACGCACACACACTAGAGCTGTGCAAATGTATCGAAATCGAAACGAATCGAATCGGCCCGGTTTCGATTCGATTCGCGCGCCAAGACGCGTTATTATTTCATTCCTATCGCACCCTCTTTCGTCAGGTAGGTTTGAAGTGAATAAAATTTTGCAGTTTGCGTGTCCAGTAATGTGCCATGTCAAATTCCGCGCGTTGTTGGATAATATGTTGATTAGACGCAGGTTAAATGGTGAAATGACGTGAACTATTCTAAAATGCTTGAAAACTATACGTAGAAAGTACAAATTCGAATTCGATTCGAAAATTTGGAATGGAAATTCGATTCGATTCGATTCGAGGAAAGTTTGTCTGATTCTATTCGGGATCTTTTTCGAGAAATTCGATTCGTTTCGATTCGAGGTAAAAATTCCTGATTCGCACAGCTCTAACACACACACACACACACACACACAGAATGGACGCAGAATATCTATGCTCCGCCATCGAATTAACATGTTACATTACAACACCGCCGCGTCACACGTGTGCCTGCCACTGCAAATGCTATGCCCGAAAGAAAAAAAAAATTGACGTCACCCTCTGAGAATTAAAATGTCATACGATTCATGGCCCGATTCTTGGGCGAGGAGAAGGAATACTGGTAAAAAGTCATCACGAGGTGAAAAAATCGCTGAAAGGGAGGGGGGGGGGGGGGGGGGGGTTGCATGAGAAATGGCATGTTCGGAACTCTGCTCCCATTAAAAAATCACTCGGATTTTTGTGTGAAAAGCACGCGGTTTCTCCCGTATTTTTCTTCAACGTTATTCTCTTTCTTCTTTCCGACTCACTTCCGTATTTTTCGCGCCGCTCCGGATTACACTCTTATTGGTCGATGACTTTTCCCCATTCTCAGTGCGCGCGCGCGCGCGCGCACACACACACACACACACACACACACACACACACACACACACACGCATGAGGGTTGCTGTCACTCCCGCTCCCCCTCCTGGACCCCGTGACCACACGACGACCTCCGCGGCGAAGAGCGGACTCACAGAAGCCTCCTGCTGTCATCTCGAATTAACTCCACTGATCTCCCGGTGGCGGCGGCGCTGGGCAGACAGACACAGCGCGGGGAGCCGAGCCGAGCCGAGCCAGCATGGCTGACATGGCCGTGTCACGGACAGAATCTGTCCGCTGTCACATCCCCGTTGCCGTCTAGACGTCAACTCGGTTTGACACGGTGCAGCAGCAGCAGCAGCTCCCCCCCGCGTCCAACCCCCGGCAGGCAGGCAGCCAGCAGCACGCCCACTGTTACTCCCCCCCCCCCCCCCCCTATCTGTCTATCTCCCTCTATCTCCCTCCGCCCCTGTATTTCTCTCCCTCTGTCGCGTACAGTTCAGACGCACCTTCGGCTCGGCGACGGCGCCGAATTTTCCACGACTTCATCGACACCAAACACCAACCCACCAACCGCCTGCCCTGCCCTTCTCGATTTTCATTTCTCTCTCCTTCTCTCTCCTTCTCTCTCTCTCTCTCTCTCTCTCTCTCTCTCTCTCTCTCTCTCTCTACGTACTTCTCTCTTCCTTTGCGGCACGCGAAGCAATTACCCGTCTGACGCCCCGAGCATGGGAATTAGCATGGAGTGGAAGTGACAGGGACGGGACATACAAAAACCGGCCGAAGGCGTCGGGAGGCGCGGCGGGTGGTGGCGGCCCTGCTGGCCCTGCCCAGCGCAGCCAGTGGCAGCGCTGTCGTCGCCGTCGTGTTGGCAGCGCTGTTTGCTCCGCCCGTGCTCGAGCAGCGCCTGCCATCCTGCCGGCGGGCGCTCGAGTGCGGGGCATCGACTCTGGCAACGCTCCCCTGCTAGACCGGGGTTATTATTTTTTGCTTCCATAGCTTAGTCTAGGGAGCGGCGTGAACATCCACATAAGTGTCCCTCGGCCATCGAACCCGCAGTGCCACGAGTTCTCTCCCTGGCGAAAATCGGGAGCGGAGTTCACGCTCTTGTAACGCCTCGGGAAGGAGTTTTCCTCACGCTCTTCGAAGGCGTGAAACGCCCTCGAAACGCCCTTAGAAGGCGCGTTTGTTGCGCTTTGGGCGTTTTCTCGAAACGCCCTCGCGCAAAACGCCCAGCAACGCCTTCGTTCAGCGTAGACACAACTCCCTCGAAAGGCGTTGTCAAAGGCTTGGGCGTTTGTGGTCCAAAGGCGTTTCAGTTTTCACAACGCCTTCACAGCGCCTTCACAACGCCTTCACAACGCCCTCAAACGCCCTCAAACGCCCTCAAACGCCCTAAAACGCCCTCAAACGCCCAAAGCGCAACAAACACGCCTTCAATACGCCCTCGGAGAGAGTTTCCGTTTTCGCCAGGGCTGCTGACCGCGACCGCGTCGTACAGCTGATTCCAAAGCTACGATGGGTCAACAACTCAAGTTAGAGTTGGATACCTCTGTGGTGTGATGCCACTGCTCAATTCTTATTTCGTTAGAACCATCACACACACATACACACACTCACACTCACACTCACACACACACACACACACACACACACACACATACGCACTCACCCAGTACGCCCGCCCTCCGGCCGACAAGCAAACAGGCCCTGGAGGCCGGGGGCGGACGGGGCCGTGACGTGGCCTGGCCTAACGTCCCGCACCGCCCGGTTATTTTTCCCTCCATTTTCCATCTAATTCCGGTCGTGTCACATCCAGTAGCTCCCGCCCGCCCCGCCCGACGCCAGCCCCCCCCCCCCCCTTCCCCACCCGCCCACAGCCACGCCCCCGCCCGCGGGACGGAGGCACGGCAGAGCACGAGGAGCACCCGTCGCTCCCGCTTCTAATTTGACTGCTGAAAAATTATTGAGTTGTGAAATTAAGGATGCAGAGAGCGGTGGGGGTGCGGCGCGGGGCCTTTTGTGGCGCGACAGGGACCCCGGCGGGGCGTGGCGGGGCGTGGCGGGGCGTGGCGGGGCGTGGCGGGGCGTGGCGGGGCGTGGCGGGGAGTGAAAGGACGTCACCCATGGAAAGAGAACGGGGCAAGATGGCGTTCCGACATCGCTCAGCTCAGTGCCTGGCTCTGGGAGCAGCAGATAGCACTTGCTCACAGCCACACGGCCACGACACATAGTCCAGCGACGGTAAACGCCTGCGAGTGCCGGGGTAGGCCAGCCCGCACGACACGGCTGCGTGCACAAGTCTCGGCTGCCTACCCAGCGGGCGCCATTCGAGCTCAGACGACCGGCCGAATAAGGGTTTTGCGCTCGCAGTGCTATGGCTGTTTGATTTCCTTACTTGGGGTAAGGGGGGGGATAGAGAGAGACAGTCCGACAGACAGAAAGACAGAGAGAGAGAGAGAGAGAGAGAGAGAGAGAGAGAGAGAGAGAGAGAGAGAGAGAGAGAGAGAGAGATAGCGTAGAGCGGTCGGGTGCGGTGAGAGGTGCGGGCGGGAGGGAGAGGGGAGATGGCGCGCGGCTTTATGGCCGGCTTTTTCATCGCATCCATTCTGTATCGCCCGTTCCGTATCGCCGCGGCACGGCCGTTACATTGCCGTAAAAATGCTTGCATGCGTCCCTGTTTATGGCATGGCGACCTGCGGTGCGGGGAGGCCTCCTCCCGCGGCGCGCAGCGGCAGAAGCGGGCAGCAGAAGCGGGCAGCAGCAGCGGGCAGCAGCAGCGGGCAGCAGCGGGCAGCAGCGGCAGGCAGCAGCAGCGGGCAGCAGCAGCGGGCAGCAGCAGCGGGCAGCAGCAGCGGGCAGCAGCAGCGGACAGCAGCAGCGGACAGCAGCAGCAGCGGGCAGCAGCAGCGGGCAGCAGCAGCGGGCAGCAGCAGCGGACAGCAGCAGCAGCGGAAAGCAGCAGCAGCGGACAGCAGCAGCAGCGGAAAGCAGCAGCAGCGGGCAGCAGCAGCAGCAGCAGGCAGCAGCGCAGCGGGCCGCTTGGTGGTTAGCAGGGGAAACGCACGCCGCTACCGCACCGCGCTGCACCCCGGACGGTTGAGTTCGGCGCTCGAGCCCGGGATGTCGACCGGAATACACGAAGCACGGCCACGAAGTGGTGCAGTATGAGCTCCTCACAACGGCTCCTCGTATACCTCTTATAATACTCACAGCAGTACTTAAAATACCAGACATTTGCCACCCGGCGGCTAGAAAACATAAGGGGGTCATTCGGCCTTGAACAAGGCACAAAAAATTGCGGTGGCCCCTCCCCAGGATTTGAACCTTGAGGGTTTCGGTCAGATGTCAGACGCGCTGTCCATTCACCTACCGGAGCGTTTGTGGAGACTGCAGCCCAGTATATGGACTCCTTACATCCACGCCCGCCGCCCCCATCACAAATTATTGTGGCGGCGCGCGAACGTCACACGCCCTAACGGCCGACGTGACGGTTACCGCAACAAATGGCGTCATTACGGGTGCGGGCACTGCATCATGGAGCCGCTTATCATTCCGTCTCTCTCTCTCTCTCTCTCTCTCTCTCTCTCTCTCTCTCTCTCTCTCTCTCTCTCTCTCTCTCTCACACACACACACACACACACACACACACACACACACCGCCCTCGACATCTCCTATGAGCTGCTTCTGCTGTGCGTCCTGGTGGTGCTTCCGGGAGCGTGTCTCGAGGCACTTGACACAAAACGGACACGATCGACACACACGGACACACACACACACGCACACTCACACCCCATCTCATGCCGTTCATGCATCGTCGGGCGCCAACACCTCTCCTCCGCGCGGCCACTCAGTCACCACCGTGGGGAAATCATTGGAAACTGGAGAGCAGCACAGCAGCAGCAGCAGCAGCAGCAGCAGCAGCAGCAGCAGCAGCAGCACAGCAGCAGCAGCAGCAGCAGCAGCAGCAGCAGCAGCAGCAGCAGCACGCTAGCGCCTCCCAGGCCCAGGTAGGTGTGACCGCGACAGACGATACCGTGTGCGCGATGCGGCGCGACGCGGGGGCAAATGGAGCAGCCGAGGAGCGCCTGCGGGGTAGGCAGCCCATTCGACTCGTGCGTCCAGCACGGGGCGGCGAGCGCACGCTGCGGCGTCAAGGGGGCGCGCCAAGGGGGCACGTGTGCGTGTGCGGTGTGTGTAGAAACGCGGGGGAAAAACGTGGTGAGCACGCGTGAAAACACAAACCACAGCAGGGAAAGGAAGATAGGACCCTCCAAAATTTAGAATAATGAATTTTGCATCAAAATTTTGCATCTTTTGAGGTAGAGGTGATTATTTTAAAAAAACCTTATCAATCTCACCTAAACCTTTTCATCTTAACCTTGGCAACCTAACCTAACCTTTCCATCTTAGCAACCTAACCTAACCTTTCCATCTTGGCAACCTAATTTAACCTATCCATCTTAGCAACCTAACCTAACCTTTCCATCTTAGCAACCTAACCTAACGCTTGTAAGAAGGCAGTCACTATGTCTTGCATTTTTTTTTACAAGCGTTAGGCTAGTATTTGTTCATTTGTTATTCGTCATTATTACGTGCATGTGATTGTTTTCCCGGGGATGATTTAAATACCAGCACTTCCAAGCAGTAACCAATTTGCTACTTCAGCGAATTTTCCGACAACATGTATCAAAGCAATTGAAAATATAAAATGTTGCCAGACGACCTACCCTTGCAGCGCACTCGTCCTGAAACTCATCTCCTCGTCCTGCCCCGGGTCCTCCGGGTCCTCCGGGTCCTCCGGGTCCTCCGGGTCCGGACAGCTTTTTTTCTGGCTGATCGGAGGAGGTGGCGGAGGTGCCCTGATTAAACGGCCGGACAGGAAATATGACAAGGTGCGGCTTCGGTCAGGTCGGGTTACGCCGGGGCAGGTTACCCGGTGGTTACACCGGGCGGGTGCTGATCGCTAAACGCCTGCTCCGGCCCTCCTCCGGCCCGGCTCCGGTCCCCCCACGCACCTTACAGGATGCCGGGTGGGGCGTAGGAGGACCCCGGAGGACCCCGGAGGACCCGGAGCAGGACGCGCGCCCCCTGTGTACATCGGCGCACTCAATTTCGTTCGGTTGGCGCGGGATTTCTTTTTGGGGTCGGGTTTTATCGGCAGGAAGTGCTGCCTTCCTGCCCCCTCCCCCTCCCCCTCCCCCGGATCTCTCTATCCCTCCCCATCTCCACCTCTTTTCACCGATCTCACCGCAAAGGGGACAAAATCGCCTCTTGCCGCACACCGTGTTAAGCAGCGAAGCATATCCCCAAATATAAGCCCTGTTGTGGTGTGCCGGTGTTTGAAAACAAATTAAAAAATGTGTCGCTTCGTGGGGATTCGATCACGGGTTATTTAGCGCGTCTGCATTATTGAGCGAGAACGCCAACCAATCGGCCAGCAGTGTAATCCGGGGGCAGTGCAGTGAACAGAGCTCCTGAGTATACTCTGTGCGTGGCGCGTGTCGCTAAGGCTTCGTGCCCGCCGCCCCCGCCGCCCCCGCCGCCCCCGCTCCCGCCCATGGGGTGCCACACGTGACCAGATCCGACCGCTTTTCCGCCAGATTTGAGCATTTAGCGTTGACGGGCCCGGGCTCGGGTTGCTACATCCGCCGCCGAGAAACCCTCACGAGCCGCCTCCCGCCGCCCCCCCCGCTGCCTCCCGCTGCCCCCCCCCCCCGGCCCCCGCCGCCCCCCGCTGCCCCCGGCGTCACCGGATCTGCACCCTGATGAGCGGAGTGGAGTAAGCTGGGCAAGGGCAATAGGGCGGACTACCGGATATGGTGGGGACGGCAGACCGAGTCAGTCAGTTGTCATGCGTCTATAACCATGCGGAATACGCGCCCGCGATTACTATCATTTCTATCCTCGCCGCGTTGACTTGGGGATTAAAAGGTTAGAACGAGTTTGGAACCGGTCTTCGCATACACGGGAGTCGATCCCAGAGACATACGCTGTACAAACGGCATAGTAATAATCCTACGTTCTTCGTCCCAAGTTCTTCGTAAATACGATCACGGATCGAAGAGATTAGTGGTCTCAACTAATGGTTTAGTTGGTTATCAGACAATAGCAGTAAATTTTGGTTCCTAGAACTAAAATTTGGTCAGAGGAACCATTTTATAGTTGCGCCAACGAAGAGCGTAGGCTGCGGGCACGAAACATTTTTTTTTCTGCTTCGTGCTCCTGTGGCGAAACTATTAGTTGAAGCGACCAAGTGGTACCACTAAAAAGTAGTTCCCCCAACCAAAAGTTTAGTTCTTAGAACCAAAAATTTACTGCTTGTCTGGAAATCAACTAGAAAATTAGTTGAAACCACCAACCTTTTTTTTTCTTCTCCGTAATGGATTATACGAGGCCGTATCGGTCTCTTCGTAGTTCACAGTGAGGGTTCCCTCGTGACGTGACGCTCTCTCAGCTAAACGTAATTTCGTGAACGACCCATGGTTAGGTGTGCGAAGCTTTATGTCACTGTGCGCCAATCACAAGGAGAAACGCAGGACTTGCTTCGCCTCTATTCATCACCCCCTCCCCCTTCCCTCCCTATTCGCCCTCGCCAGAACGCCCGTTGTTCTTCTGTTAGGCATACATGATCCCATTTTTCAACGCCATGCACGTGATCAGCTGTCAGCCACTGAGCCTTCACACACACACACACACACACACACACACGCGCGCGCGCGCGCGCGCGCTGGCCATTGCGCACGACGGCAATTTCTCATACAGTTGTGCGCGCCTGACAGGCCGGAGATATGTTCAGATGGTATTGATTGTGTCAGAGATGAATATTGAGAGGAGGGAGAGGGCAGGGGGGGGGGAGAGAGAGAGAGAGAGAGAGAGAGAGAGGGGGGGGGAGGAGTAGACAGCCCTTGGATATGCGAAATTTTGTAAATTTTCTTTTGTCAGTATAGTATTTAGTCGCTCCATCGTGTCACGTTTGTCACACTCGGCGAGCCGTCACGTTGTCACACCTGGCCGCGGGCTGTGGCCATGCTGTGGCCGAGGCCTGCCGCTCACAGTGCTCACGAGTATGAATGGCAACGTGAAATATTGCGGCCATTATTGTTACGGACAGTTTGTCGATGGCCGACCAGAAGGAGAAAACCTTCAAGATCAGCGCGCGAGTGAGTGAGTGAGAGAGAGAGAGAGAGAGAGAGAGAGAGAGAGAGAGAGAGAGAGAGAGAGAGAGAGAGAGAGAGAGAGAGAGAGAGAGAGAGAGAGAGAGGGGGGGGGCTGATTGATGGCTCCGAGTGAGGAAGGGAGACGGGCGCCGGCCGCCGGCCGCGCGGGGGGGGGGGGGTTGGAAGAAGAGGAAGAAGGATGGAAGAGGGCGGGGCGGGGAGGTGTGAGAGCGGAGAGGGAGAGAGGGGGGGGGGTGAGAGATGAGTTATGCAGAGTTGTCACTCCTGACAGGTCCTGCAACTGATTGTGCCCCGGCACGGTGGGCAGCCTGCCTGACGGCGCGCAGGCACACTGAGACGCACACGGCGCACAGCATGGCATGGCACAGGCACAGGCACAGGCGCCGGGCGCCGGGAAATAATGGCGGCTTTCTGTGGCTTTGTGGGATGTGTTCCATATCACACGCCCCCGCCCCCGACCGCCACCGCCGCCGCCGCCACTGCCAGCCTGGTCAGATCCGGTCGGGTCGGCGCGTCTCAACGGGTCAACATCTCAAACACGGCGTGCGCCAACACTGATCTTGTTTACCGCGAACACAGCAAACAAAACAGCACGTGACGTGTTTTATTCTGCTTACGTAGTTTCGCTTCGCCGCCTGCATATTACTGCGTTTCCATTTCCATCTTCGCTCCTCTCTCTCTCTCTCTCATCCTTTTTATTTTGCTGTTTCGTAATTGTTTCATCCGGCGTGGCTCACGTTACTCGGGACGGGGGCCGACGGGAGCCGTCAGGTCGGGCATGGCGGCGCCCTCAGGATGTCCGGGCCGTCGAGGCCGCCGCCGCCGCCGCCGCCGAGCCCTGCGATGACAGGGCCAAGCCCAGAGGGGAGCAGAGGGGCAAGGGCCTCGGCCTCGGGGGGGGGGGGGGCGTGCGATAGGTAGAATAAGTCCACTAAGAGATTACGGGCTTGATGGATGGATCCGCACTATCCATCATAAGGGTGGCGCAAAGCGAAAAAAGCTCGGGGAAAGGGAAGGAGACGTCACCTCGGGCCGCCGGCTAACTCAGGCGGCTGTCGGGGCCGTCGGGGACGTAAGGGCGGCCTGTCGGCTGCTCCCGCGGCCGTCAGCTCGCCGTCAGCCGCCGCCTGCTCACGGGGCGAGGGGAGACGTCCGGAACTGCGAGCTGCGTCTGAAAACCGGACTGCGGCGGTCCAAAGATTTGGAGCAACAGAGGTATACTCCGGAGAAGACCAAAACGAAGTGCATAAGAAGTCGTCACGACCCGCAGGAGAAAGTATGAAAAATCCACCGAAAAGCGAGCGGTTTTTTGGCGTTCAGCGCGGCGTGACGTGCACGCTATTTTTCTTACTTCCCCTGCGTGTTCTTCTTCTTCGTTATATAGCACTTCTTACTTGCGTTTCGGGCTTCTCCGGTGCACTGTTAGGGAAACCGGGGCGTAGGGGAAGGACGCACGGCGTAGGGAAGGACGAGTGTACTCAGTGCAAGGCAGGGCAGAGCGCACGGGGTAGGTAAGGACGAGTGTACTCAGTCAGTGCAGGGCAGGGCAGAGAGCACGGGGTAGGTAAGGACGAGTGTACTCAGTCAGTGCAGGGCAGGGCAGAGAGCACGGGGTAGGGAAGGACGAGTGTACTCAGTCAGTGCAAGGCAGGGCAGAGCGCACGGGGTAGGTAAGGACGAGTGTACTCAGTCAGTGCAGGGCAGGGCAGAGAGCACGGGGTAGGGAAGGACGAGTGTACTCAGTCAGTGCAGGGCAGGGCAGAGAGCACGGCGTAGGGAAGGACGAGTGTACTCAGTCAGTGCAGGGCAGGGCAGAGAGCACGGGGTAGGGAAGGACGAGTGTACTCAGTCAGTGCAGGGCAGGGCAGAGCGCACGGGGTAGGTAAGGACGAGTGTACTCAGTCAGTGCAGGGCAGGGCAGAGAGCACGGGGTAGGGAAGGACGAGTGTACTCAGTCAGTGCCAACCCATGGGGGCAGAGCGCACGCGGTCTGAGACTCGTCACCATGGGAACGGCGGCGGCGGCCCGGGCAACGGTACTTGTCGCAGCAAGTGCCAGAGGAGCCGCCGTAGAGTCCTTAACAGGAGAGTCAGTAACAGTACTCTATTCTGAAAAAAGGCTGTTTTTCTGAAAACTCTGGCCAACATATGAGACTTTCACTTGACTCACCCTGCCCTGTGTCGTCTAACTGAACGCGTCTACGCTGACACCGAGCTTTCGCTCTGAAACACGCTCCCATCGATACCCCCCCCCCCGAATTGCCCCTGTAGTCTCCACTAAAAGTGTGTAAAAATCCCCTATCGCGTCTCGGCTCCCCCCTCTCCCCCTCCTCCTCCCCCCTGCTCCGTTTGATGCAGTGTGGCCTGCCCTGTGCCAATAGCACGCCCGCGGCCATTTGCAGACACATAAATTAAATAAAATGACCCTTCCCCCATATAAATGTCAGGGGAGAAATAGCGGGGAGACTCGAGTCGCCGTCTTTGCGGGCTCCGCGCCGGCACGGCCCAGCTTGCGCGGCCAGGGGCGTAGCCAGCGGGGATGGGTACGAAGATAGGACAGATAGACAGATAGGCTGAAAGGCAGAAGATAGACCGAGACAGACAGACCCAGATAGACAGATAGACACGTAAAGAAAGATATAGAGGGATAGACAGACTGAGATAGACGGATAGATTCGATGCGCTTTCCGGCGCAGGGTAGGCACTACGCACGCTCTCCTGCTCGGGCGGGCGGCCTATGTTGGTCTTCACAGGCGCACACGAGACTGCGTCTTCACCCCCCGTCCCCTCTCTTTCTCTCTCTCTCTCTCTCTCTCTCTCTCTCTCTCTCTCTCTCTCTCTCTCTCTCTCTCTCTCTCTCTCTCTCTCTCTCTCTCTCTCTCTCTCTCTCTCTCTCTCTCTCTCTCTCTCTCTCTCTCTCTCTCTCTCTCTCTCTCTCTCTCTCTCTCTCTCTCTCTCTCTCTCTCTCTCTCTCTCTCCGCCCCCTCTCCCCTCCTCCCCCACCCCCGATAAACAGCCTCGCGATATCTGGTTGCGATGCCTAACGTCATCAAAAGCCTTGCGGGGTGGCGGCCGGAGCCGTTGTCGGCGTTGGCCCGAAAAGTGTATCGATGAAGGAGCGAGAAAGGTGATCATTTTCCCTCCCCCGAGGAGCACACGCCTACGTGAGTATGAGAGAGAGAGAGAGAGACGGAGGGAGAGGAGCGGGGGCGTGCACCACCACCACCACCACGCACGTGAGTAAGAGAGAGACGGTGGAGGGACGGGGGCGGGCCGAGGCGAGGCGTGCACCACCACTACGCACGGTTTATCTCCCATCCTCGTTTCGCCGCTCAATTTTTCTCTATGGCCGTTCCACGGGGTCAGTGGAATGGTACCGTTTGTCATGCGAAACGGCCTTACGAGTCTCCCCCTCCTCCCGCTGCCGCCGCCGCCACCGCCGCTGCTGCTGCCCACCGGCGGCGGCCCCAGCGACAGGCACACACACACACACACACACACACACACACACACACACACACGCGCGCGCGCGCGCGCGCGCGGGACGCTTCTGCCAGCGGCCAGCAGCAGCCGAACCAGGAGCGGGGCGAGCGGCGACCGACCGACCGCGCGCGTCGCAGCGGTAGCCTCCGCCATCCCCGTCAGCCACACACACACACACACACACACACACACACACACACACACACACACACACGCACGCACACACACGCACACAGACCGCGTCGAGGTCCCATTCAAATGCAGGGGGAGAGCGCCCGTAATTCACGGCCGGTGAAATATATGCAATTTTCGGCCGGAATCGTCCCTTTTGTTTTGCCTTGGTTTCCATAACCCCTACGGCCCGCCGCCGCCGCCGCCGCCGCCGCCGCCGCCGCCGCACTCCGGGCCGATCTGCGGCGGCCATTATATGTAAAGGCACATCGGCATCGCAGGCCCCGGGTTCGATTCTCACCCCCGCGCGGCCACGACAACATTTTTTTTTTCTCCCCTTCTGAATGCGCGCGCGCGCTTGGTCAGGACCGTGTGGGGGGAATATAGAGATTTCCAACGCGACTTGACAAACGCAAGCTGAAGCGCGAAAACTCTAGAAAGCGTTAAGAAACGGCGTGGAGGCGGGCAGTCCGCACACCGTGCGCCGCGCTCGCGGCCGCTAGTATTTTGTTGGTCCCCGCGGCGGGAGGGAAAATTCTGCGGGCGGAGTGCGGCGAGGGTGGCGGGGGCGGTGGGGGCGGCAGGGGTGCCGGCCGAGATGGCCCTCGCCCGCCCCCGCCAGAGTCCCCCGGGAGTATTCGATTCCGCCTTGCCGCCTCCACACGGCGGCCGCGGCGCGGCGGGGTCCGCTGGGCCCGGTAAACACAGGGGTTCCTTTTAGCCGGCGACAAGACGGACCCCGGCCGTGGCCTATGCGGCAGTGCGCCTCATGACGGGCAGAGTGCGAGAGAGACGGGGTGATATGTGCGTGTGACAGCGCCCGGGCGAGGGAGAGAGAAAGGGAAAGGGGAAGAGGGACAGAGAGAGAGAGAGAGAGAGAGAGAGAGAGAGAGAGAGAGAGAGAGAGAGAGAGAGAGAGAGAGAGAGAGAGAGAGATGGGGGGGGAGAAAGAGCGGAGCCGGAAAGAAAAGGGTGTGGTGGGGATGCTGCTGCTGCTGCTGCTGCTGCGCCCGCTCCGGGTCCAAATTGTCGTATGTTGGGCGATAAAGGCCCCACGGAGTCTGAACGGCCTGGCTGGCTATCCCCCGAGTGCCCCCCCCCCCCGCCCCCCCATCCTCGCCACGCCACGCCCGCAGTGCGATCAAACGACTCTGCAATATGCCCGCCATGCCATTTCTAGCCGCCCGTACGCCTTCGCGAGCGTCGCCACATCGGGGCAGGGCTCTCTCTCTCTCTCTCTCTCTCTCTCTCTCTCTCTCTCTCTCTCTCTCTCTCTCTCTCTCTCTCTCTCTCTCTCTCCGTCTGTCTCTCCATTTGCTCCAAACGCCCGTGGCGTGTATCTCCGGCCGCGTGTAATCGGGCCGCCCCTTTAGCCCGCCCTAACTTCGGGTTTAGTGAAGCACCGCCGGTGTCCGGGTCGTCCGGGGGCGCTCCGGAGGAGGGGGGGGGGAGGCTCTGGGTGCTCCCTGAGAGTGAATCCGCGGCAATTTTTTGAATCGCCCCGCGGCGCCTCAAAACCGGAGCTCTATCTCTGTCTCTTTCTGTTTCACGCGTCTGGCCGAGCCAGAAAGAGACGGAGATAGTGTGTTGCGGGCCTGCCTAAAACCGAAACTGCCCGGGGCCAATGATACACCTGGTATAGTACCTGGCTGTGTTGTCACGTGTTCCTGCACACACACACACACACACACGCACGCACACACACACACGCGCACACACACACACACTCTCTCTCTCTCACACACACACACACACACACACACACGCCCGAGCCCCCCGTGCCATGCCCTGGTCGTGCTGTGGCCGCATTCGGTGCGGGGATGCGGCGAATGGCCCCAGCCCAGCCCGGGGCGGTGGACATTGAGTCCGGCAACTGCACAACTTGGAGAAGTTAATGTCGTTGGAGGAAAGAGAAGCTCCGGAGGGGGTGGGGGGGGGGGGGGGAGGGTTGGTGGCGGGCGCACCCTGTCCATACGTTACGTCACACGACGCTAGCCTCGCCTTATTGGCTGCTGAGACACGCTGGCCGCGCCGTGCTCGAGCAGGGCGCGGTCTCGTTGCCATCGGGTGCAGCTACAAAATTTGTGAACGGCCTCCGTTTTCTCTCTGTCTCTCTCTCTCTCTGTCTCTCTCTCTCTCTCTCTCTCTCTCTCTCTCTCTCTCTCTCTCTCTCTCTCTCTCTCTCTCTCTCTCTCTCTCTCTCACACACACACACACACACACACACACACACAGAGTTGGCAGCAAACGGCGGTGTGGTCACTCCATTGTCCGAGACCGCCCGCCGCCGCAGGGCCGGCACCGGACCGGGTGGGACGGCCGGTGTCTCCCTCGGGCCTGCTTTGCGAACCGGCCAATTTCAGGGTCCGGAATTGAGGCGCCAAGCGTGGCGGTGGGCGTAGGGTAGGAAGGGGGTGGGGGGGGGGGGGAGGAAGCTGTGCCGGGCAAGGCAGCAGGGGATCGCATCGCCCCGCCACACCCTCTCGCGGTCCGGGACCTAAGCCCGGCAAGTGTATACGGCCAGACTGGTCGTGTTAATATCGTGTGGTCCGAGCGAGAACAGCCGGCTCCCGGAGAACACTCGGGGACCTCGTACACTTGCATTAACGGGGACCCGCCGGGCCAAGACGGCCGGACACTCCCAGTCCCAGTAAATACCCCCCCCCTCCCTCCCAGCTGGGTGTACACTCCCAGTGAGAGCAATACACCCCCCCCCCCCCCTCCCAGCCTGGTGTAAGTGAGAGCAATACACCCCTCCCCCCAGACCAGGCGCGGATCCAGGGGCGACTCACAGGGGGCGCGATGTACCGCTTTCTGCCTACTTTTAGGCGGATTGTAACGCGAATTGCTTTTCTTTCGGGCGCGCGATCGCCCGATCACCCCCCTCCCCCCTGGATCCGCGCCTGCCCCAGACAGGCGGAGTGCACACCCCCAGTCAAAGCACCGCCCAGCCCATATACACTCTCAAAAATGAATGCTTGATTCAAAGCGATTTTATTGTTGGATTTTCTTGACTTAAGAATCATCCGCATAAATCAACCGTCTGTGTGCTAGACACAAGCACATGATGCTTGAGGCACGTATTGTATTCTTGGGGCAAGCATATGGTATCACTCAATCAAACATTATATGCTTCAATTAAGCGTATTACGCGTGTGGGATTTTTGGCGTTTCAAGCACAAAATATGCTTAAATTAGAGCATATTATGCTTAAATCATGCATATATTTGTGTAGCCGGATTGTTGCACCCTCAGTCGGAGCAATACAACACCTCACCTCCTCCCCTCGACAGCCGGAGTGCACACCCGCACACCCCCAGTCAGAGCAATACACCCCCCAGAAATCCGGATTGTGCACCCTCAGTCAGAGCATTCACCTCCCAGACAGTGGAAGTGTGCACCCTCTGTCAGAGCAATACACCCCCAGATAGCCGGAGTGCACACCCTCAGTCAGAGCAATATACACCCCCCAGGCAGCTAGTGTACACCTCCAGTCAGCAGCCCTACCCCCTCCCCCTTAAAAAATAGTTTGGACATTCCCCTCACTTATGGAAGTGTGTTTTTTAGACAGCAATTTGGCTGACGTACAAAAGCCGGTTAGTTAGCCTAAGTGGGTTACTGGTTATGTACCCATAATCGTGATTTAATTTACCTGGCAGTACCCCACACCCCCAAGTCAGCCATAGTATGTATACCAGGTGCATCATTAGCCCCGGGCAGTTTTGGTTTTAGGAAGTCCCGCAACGCACTATCTCCGTCTCTTTCTGGCTCGGCCAGAAGCGTGAGACGGAAAGAGACTGAGGTAGTGCTTTGCGTGCATGCCTAAAACCGAAAGTGCCCGGGGCCAATGACACACCTTGTATAATACGCAAGGCGGTTGCCGATCAAAGTCGAACACATGCTATTTCTGCACCTTATTTCTGCCCTAAGAAGACATGTGTGGAACAGTGCATGTATCATGTGTTGCAGTGCATGTATCATGTGTTCCCGGGAAGTAACGCATGTCTCTTTAGGGAAACATGTAGCATATGCACAGGGCGATCTATAGCCGCCTTGCTCGTTCTCGCTTGGGGAGCAAGCGCGCCACCATGGGGGAACGCATGACAGGTGTTGGGATCGATGCATGTTAACATGTGCTCCCCAAGAAACGCGTGATCACATTCGTTTTGAATTGGAAACAAACGTAAACGTATCAATTGATTGCGTTGATCCAAGTGCAGACAATGTAGTACAGTATGAGGAAGGGGGCGGTGAGGTCAGGTCAACACCTCGTCCAGACGGCTGGTCTGCCGGGTGCTGCGGGCGGCCGGGAGCCGGGCCGTGCTGGCTGTGACAGGCGGCACGGGGCCTCCATCACCAAGGCCCCCCCCGTCGAAGCCTTCGTTTTTCACCGCTTTATCCGAGTCGTCGTCGTCATGCTGGGCGTGTGTAGGTACAGCGCACACTGGGGCCCGCTTATGCAATCAACGGAGATTGAGCGATTGCGCCAAACGCCGCGAAAATGTGGAGAGCGTAAATATGGCGGTTTCCAACGAGGCTTTTAGAAGCAGAAGCTGAAGAACAAAAACACTTCCGAAGCGGAAAATCTCGAGGGCAGCTGTGAGAGATATCGATGCATAAGGACCGCACTAAATGTGGGAAACAAACCTCCAAATTCACTCAAAACGCCATTCGAGTTCCTCATACCTGCCCTCGAGAGTTTCCGGTCTGGTAGGGTTTTTGGTTTTCAGTTTTCGTTTCCAACTCTCTCCGGAAACGTCTATCAACGAAAATCGTGCGGCCTTGACAATGACTTTGTCGCCTCGAGATTTCCTCCATCAATTTTTATTATTATAATTTTTTATTTTATTTGAACTGTGCCACGACCATGAGGCCAGCCCACGTCTCGCCTGTGTGTGGCCCGCGGCCCTCCCTGGGCCTGCTGGGTCTGGGGCCGACCGGCCGCGGCTGCTCTGGTGGCGACAGGCGACTAATCGCGTATGTGGGGAAAGCCCCCCTCCTCTCTCTCTCTCTCTCTCTCTCTCTCTCTCTCTCTCTCTCTCTCTCTCTCTCTCTCTCTCTCTCTCTCTCTCTCTCTCTCTCTCTCTCTCTCTCTCTCTCTCTCTCTCTCTCTCTGTCTCTCACTCTCTTTTTCTCTCGCTATTTTTCTCGCTCTCACTCTGTCTCCGCTGTCCTCTTTCTTTTCTTTCTTTCTCGCGCCCCGCCAACAGCACCGCCATCACTTGACTGTCACATCTCAAGCAGGGCGGGAGTTAATCAATTAGGCGACGACAGAGAGAGAGAGAGAGAGAGAGAGAGAGAGAGAGAGAGAGAGAGAGAGAGAGGGGGGGGGGGTTACAGACAGATAGACGGACGAACAGGACTGACAGAGATCCGAGATGAGTACCGTCCGTGACCTCTGACCTGGGCGCCTCCAACAAACAGGTGTCGAACGGCGGCGGTGGCATTCGGAAGCGCAGGGGAAGGAAGGATGCGAGAGGGGAAGAGGATTAGGAAGAAGGAGCAAGGGAAGGAGAGATACGGGGAGGGGGGTGGGGGACGATGAAGAATGTTGACAGTGAATCAGGGTCCGTGTCACGTGACTGCTGACGGATGGACACTTGGGCCACGCCGCGCCACGCCACGCCGCGCATCATACTGGTGGGCATCATCCATCAAGGCTCCTTTTGCTGCCTTTCCCTTTTGCTGACCCCTCATTCTTCGCTCTTCGACCTCCATCATTCTTTATTCTTCATTCCCTTCAGCCCCCGTGCCATTCTCCATCTCTCTCTCCCTATCTGTCCTTCCCCCTCTCTCTGTCTCTCTCTCTCTGTCTGTCTGTCTGTCTGTCTGTTTGTCTCTCTCTCTCTCTCTCTCTCTCTCTCTCTCTCTCTCCCCCCCCCCTCTCCGTCTCTCTTGGCCTGCTCTCATCAATCTGTTCGTCGCACTGTTCTCATTATCGCTGTCTCCTCCGTGTCACACACCCTTCTGGAGAAAATAAAAAATGTAGCGTCGTCATGTTGTGGAGCGGCGCTGGAGCGGCGCTGGAGCGGCGCTGGAGCGGCGCTGGCTGGGGGGATGACGTGCAGGTGGCGCTGGAGCCGGCGGCGGCGGAAAGACGAAGAAATATTATGATGATCCGTACTGTGAGACAGCGCTTGTCAAGAAGATTATCTGGAAGGAAGATAGATGAACACAGGCCGGGCTGCCGAGGGCCGCCCTGCCCCGCCAAGGCCCCGCTGGCCCCGCCACCGCTCGGGCTCGGCTCGGCCTTGCCGGGGGAGAGAGGACCGCCTGTCAGGGGAGCGGCGGGGGTGCTGCGTGTCGTGCGGGCAGCGAGGGGCACACGCCGGCACACGCCGGCACACGCCGGGCACGCGGACGCCGGCACACGCCGGCACACGCCGGCACACGCCGGCACACGCCGGCACACGGCACACGCCGGCACACGCCGGCACACGCCGGCACACGCCGGCACACGCCGGCACACGCCGGCACACGCCGGCACACGGCACACGCCGGCACACGCCGGCACACGCCGGCACACGCCGGCACACGCCGCACGCCGGCACACGCCGGCACACGCCGGCACACGCCGGCACACGCCGCACACGCAGCACGCCGGCACACGCCGGCACACGCCGGCACACGCCGGCACACGCCGGCACACGCCGGCACACGCCGGCACACGCCGGCACACGCCGGCACACGCCGGCACACGCCGGCACACGCCGGCACACGCCGGCACACGCCGGCACACGCCGGCACACGCCGGCACACGCCGGCACACGCCGCACACGCCGGCACACGCCGGCACACGCCGGCACACGCCGGCACACGCCGGCACACGCCGGCACACGCCGGCACACGCCGGCACACGCCGGCACACGCCGGCACACGCCGGCACACGCCGGCACACGCCGGCACACGCCCGCGGGTAGGAGCGCACTCGTGCTTATTCCCTCTCGGAATACCGACATGACTGACAGCTTTTTGGGCGATTCTACCTAAAATCGGCTCGTTTTGACCAGAATTTAGTCGAAAACCCGACCAATAAATTCAAGTCCTTCTATTCTATGTGTCTGCTCACAGGGCTGCT
This sequence comes from Odontothrips loti, assembly GCA_038380765.1. NCBI lineage: Eukaryota > Metazoa > Arthropoda > Insecta > Thysanoptera > Thripidae > Odontothrips > Odontothrips loti. The sequence continues at coordinate 14,285,980 of CM076257.1, read as the reverse complement.
GACCGTGATTTTACAGTGTTTTGCAGATATTTCTCATTTGTGTACTAATGTTGAGGTCGTCTCAGCTTCATGAGATCGATTCTCAATTAAGTAATTTGATAAAATCAGCTCTGGTGCTCCATATCCTTGGAAATGGAGTTTTGCCGGTGCCTACAGAATTCCCCGGTACCAGAACACGATCTGGACACGATCCCGAGCGGCTGGTGCTGCCCTCTCGCGGCGGCGAGACCTGTCACGCCGCGTGGGGTAGAGCCGAGCGTGGTCGCATGGGATATCAACGAGGGACAAGAGTTGGACAAGAGAGAGTCAAGGGAGTAAATAAACCGAAATAAACACACTATGTCCAAGCCAACGCCAGCGGCTCTTTATTTCTTCATTCACCTCATCTCTATACATCGAATTATTCCGATAGTAAATTCCATATACAATATCTACGGCCGACTAGATTTACACACATAGAGTGAAAGTATACATATATATTTATATAGACTTGGTTGAGATAGTATGAATAAGTATGTAGTGTTTTCCGTTTGATTTTAAGCTGTCTTCGTGGACGGGTAACATAAATTGACCTTCAGAATAAAAACGTGCAACCAGCGCCCGAAACTGCTTTATGCACTGACGAAAATAGGAGGTACTCCAACGATTTATATGGGAAATACATTGGATCTCTACTCTCCATCCTTGGCAGAAAAGGTTACACAAACGGATCGCCACTGTTTAAAAACATATGAAAAGTAAAAGCATGTGGTAGGACGAGATCTTTATGTGAAATCTTTATAAATAACCGAAAAATCTCCAAAACTGCGATGCATGATGCAGCGGGTGAGTTGCACTCCGTAATACCATGTAATTGAATACTTTTTATGCAATGAGTTGTGGCAGATTTCTGCTTGCCATATGAATAAGTACAATGGCATGTCTGACCAACAGAAATGGATTACAGTAAAAGAGATTAAGATGCTTGTTTCTTGTCGATATACCTATAGGTAACTATAACGATTACATGTACAGTACGTGACTAGGAAGAGAACAATAAATTTATCACAGTTAGTTTTTCTTTTTCCACAACACAGTCGACGTCCTTGTTCATTTGGTTGAATGTCATTAGACGGACGTGTCTTTCTCAAGGCCATTGTAAAGTAAAACTTCATTCCAACACTTACTGTCTTACTCAATACACTTACGTAATTGTCAACTTCCTCTCCCATGCACTTATTTGACACACATAAGATGTGGGGTAGGCATGGTCCTTTTTGGGGTATAAGCCCATCATCACAACAAATCTAATCTTTAATCTTTAAACATTTTTGGAACACAGCCACCGACCGTACGACAGAGGTAAGCCTCTTTTACTACTATGTACTTCACAACAGCCTTCGAGAATCTAAGCTCTATCCACATGTTCACGACAAGCAGCATAAGTGAGGATGCGCTATCCTTAATAGGGGAGAATATAAAAGACACAGTGTACAATGTACTTGTCTGCACGAATACTTCCAGAAGGTACATTTGGCTTTGATTGTACGATTGGAATTGTTGGTATCGCGAATATCTTTACAAGTCGAAAGCCTAGTAAAAGTAGGCCTATACCCATGTCGGCTCGACAGTGCCGTAAACATATACCGATGCTCTAAGTTAAGAGACTCCTATTGTGTCAAACAAAAAAATTGCTCTATTCGCCCGCCCTTACGTAACATTGGTGAGGCTACCTGTTCCAAAGAATTGCGAATTCTCTCGACATTTAGAATAAGTGTTGGTATCACTGGGACAGTAAAATTTCCGACGTAAGACTACGCAATAAATACAGTTTTGATGGCTATTTACAGTAAAAACATCGACGGTGACTACAAAATAATTCAAATATGAAAGGGGTTTTGAACCCCGTGACTGTTTAACAACGGTGTTCACGAGACAAAGCTTGTTTCTCTAGATTTTTAAATCTAACCTTGTCCGGTGACGACAGTAAAGTATTCCCAAATACATGTAAGCATGATTCCCTCCGAGATAACCAAACTGCGCCAAAAACACTTCATAATACTACAAAGCACATATCACTCCAAAGTGCAATCAGTTCTCAGAAATCAAGGCATAGTCATACAATATTATTTACCAATGTCTTGCGATTTGGCAAATGATCAAACAAAACATTGGCTGGACGAAAACAAATATTTAGATTTGACAATATAATTGAGCAAGACATTAACTAGACATAGACGGTTGGTATTTCGTTTTGACACGGCTTACGTACTAAGAAGCTTTTCAGTCCACCGTCAGCCAACGTTCACAGTAAATCCTTGTGTACACTTTAGTGCATGGTTCCGCACAAAATTGAGCATACAGAAGCTTACGCACACTTTTTGTGCATAATTCCGAACAGAAATGTGCGTAACTCCGTTCAAAAATGTGCATAAGGATGTGCGTAAGCACTCCGTATGCTTAAATTTGTACATAAGGAATTAGTGTGTTTTATCGATTTCCTTGGCCCATCTCATTTTCTTACCATGTGAATTATTAACCATGCGAATAATTTGAGCTCGTAACAAATGAGACAGGACAAAGATAGACGAAAAAATTGACGTTAGGTGGTGTACTAATCCTCAACTGTACAACTGCTATATTATTTGTGGTAACAATTCGGGCTTTGAGCTTGTTGATGATACGAGCTAACTTAAGCACAACCTCATGTAATATACACTAGAAAAAATTCACCTTTGGAATGGGCCGATTTCCGGCACTGATAAATTACAGGTAGGGAGTACCAAGAGCCAACTTATATAGATATCATTTTGAGATACAACGAGCAAGACGTGAGCTTCGCTACTCTACGCAATTTTACATTTTATATGTACATCATTATCTACACGCCTGGAATCAGAATCTGCCAGAGTATCAACGCGAAATGACGCCTCACTGCAGCATTCAGACGATCTGAAATATTGTTCTTCAGAACAGGTTTCTGTTTCTTTTGATTCCGACAAGGCCCCAGAAGCTCACATCACATGGGCTATATGTATCAAGTAAAATACGGCACGACCCATAAGTATGTTCGGCAGTAGCACACAGACAACGGTCTGCACGATCCATCCACAAGGTTCGAGTGTCTGTTTTGAGTTTCTAGAAAACTCCTCGGGGACCATCCAAGGCCAGTCAGTAGAATCGGCGCACATGGCGCCGAGTGGGTAGGCAATCCCGACTGCTCCACGCACGCGAGCCGTGCGGGCTGGCCTACCCTGGACATCGCAGGCGCACATGGCGCCGAGTGGGTAGGCAATCCCGACTGCTCCAGGCACGCGAGCTGTGCGGGCTGGCCTACCCTGGACATAGCAGGCGCACATGGCGCCGAGTGGGTAGGCAATCCCGACTGCTCCACGCACGCGAGCCGTGCGGGCTGGCCTACCCTGGACATCGCAGGCGCACATGGCGCCGAGTGGGTAGGCAATCCCGACTGCTCCAGGCACGCGAGCTGTGCGGGCTGGCCTACCCTGGACATAGCAGGCGCACATGGCGCCGAGTGGGTAGGCAATCCCGACTGCTCCACGCACGCGAGCCGTGCGGGCTGGCCTACCCTGGACATCGCAGGCGCACATGGCGCCGAGTGGGTAGGCAATCCCGACTGCTCCAGGCACGCGAGCTGTGCGGGCTGGCCTACCCTGGACATAGCAGGCGCACATGGCGCCGAGTGGGTAGGCAATCCCGACTGCTCCACGCACGCGAGCCGTGCGGGCTGGCCTACCCTGGACATCGCAGGCGCTCGGCGTCGCCCGCGCCGGCGGGCGGTGCGAGAGAGTAAGCGCGTGCGCGCAGCTCGGCGGGGGGCGAGACAGAGACAGAGCCTCAGATCCGCGTCTGCTCGATGATGACGACGCAGCCGCCGCGCCGCGGCGTGTCGACGAACATGATGGTGGCGTCCGTCGACGGGCTCTCGTCTCAAAACTTCTTGAACCACTTGCTGTTCCTGTCCTCGACGTTGATGCGCCCCTGGGACCGGCTGCGCAGCCGCTCCAGCTTGAGCGGCTTCCGCACCTCCTTGTAGATGGCCTCCTTCTCCTCGGAGAACACTGCGTTGCAGAGAGAGGGCGTGTGAGCGCGGGCCGGCCGGGGGCTTGCAGAGTATGACAAACTCATCGCTACCACTTTCGCGTTATCACGTACCCATGGTAGAGTCCAGGGTGTCGGCCCGGAGCGCGGCGAGGCGGGCGCGGTTCCGGTCGGAGGCGCTCACCATCAGCCCCAGACGGCGGTCGCGCTGCACGAGCCAGCGCTCGTCCCGGAACGCCTCCAGCCACTTGTCCTTGAGGGTCTTGTTGGCCATCTGGAAGATCATGTACCGGTTGCGGACGGTGCACGTCACCTTGACGCCGTGCTTCACGTTGCGGCCGAAGTACATCTCTGCGAACAGTAATAGCGGGTCGGTTAGACAGGCAAAGGAAGACGTTATTCATTAACTGATTGGAAAAGTTCTCGGAAAACAAAGTTACACTCAATGTTTTTTTTTATTTTTCCGAAAGTTTTTGTCTGTCAGTGTGACCCTCGCCCAGCACTCACCCCCAGACACATCCTTCACCTCGCACATCTGCAGCAGGATCCGCCCCCGGTACTGAAGTGACGCCCGGAAAAACTTGAGGCCACGGTTCGGCACGGACTGAAATTTGGAAAAATACGTAGTGGAGCATTTTCCGCGTTGTTGTCGAGAGATTCCATGCCGGTGGTGGCACCGCGGCGCCTAGCCTCACCTCCAGGAAGGTCCTCCGCCGCTTGCAGATGATGAGCTGGTTGTCGAACATGTACAGGCGCCGGCCCACGTTGTGGGTGGGCGTCAGCCGCAGCACGGAGCCCTGGTAGATGAGCAGCGAGCTGTCCTCGATCAGCTCCCGGCCCTGCCAGAGCGAGAGGGAGAGAGACAGTGTCAGCTATGGACATCCAGCCTCTGTCTGTGCGGTTAACGGATTAACTAGTTATCGGGTACGGTTATTGCATTAATAACTGGTAGGTGGTTGCTGATTTACTTGAACTATATCAACTATGAACTTATCCATTTTTAGGAACAACTGAGTAATAAAGTAAAATAGTTGCCCAGTTAACAAGTTATCTGCCGGTTAATCGGTGAATCGATTAACTACCCGAAAAACCGGATATTTCAGTAACCGAAGAACCGGTTACAATTTCAATAAGGGGACGTTCATAAACTACGTGACCATTTTAGGGGGGGAGGGTCAGCCAATGGTCACGATCCTATCCTTAATGCATGGTAAGGTTAGGTTAGCCAGGTCACAATAGGGGGGAGGAGGTCAAAAAGTGGCCTAAAATCGGTCACGTGGTTTATGAACGTCCCCTAACCGCACAGCCCTAATCCAGCCTGAGGCCAGCCGAGGCCGTCCACCACTGGCCCCTGGCCTACCCGCCTACCCTCACCTCCCACTCCTGGATCCCCGCCTGGAACACGGACAGCTTGACGAGCCCCTCGGTGCGGCGCTTGAGCTCGTTGATGTGCGCGGCCATGCCCTTCATGGCGTGCACCGCCTCGCAGAGGTACGGGTAGTCCGGGTGGTGCAGCATGGTGTACTTGTAGAGCTCGTTGAGCTGCAGCGGGTACTTGCAGATGCGCTGCACTGGCGTGAGCAAGTAGCCGTCCAGGGGGATGGGCTGCATGCCCCGGCGCACGCGGCACTCCTCGAAGAACTTGGCGTACACGTCGTAGGCCACCAGCTCCTGCAGCATCACGTTGGCCTGCGTGTGGCCATTGCAGTACTCGGTGTAGATACGGAAGCCTTCCACCTGCGAGACAGAGACGGGTGAGCAGGGAGACGGTCGTGCGTGACTTCATGTCAAAGCGTCGTCACGTGAAACGTACGTGACGCATGAACACCTCCCCCACGCAAGCGTTCTGGAGGTGGCCCCAGTCCATGATGTTCTCCAGGTCCTTGAGGAACACGGTCTGGAAGTTGAGGATGTCCTCCAGGTTGCCGAATACGCCGCGGATCTGCACCTGGTTGAAGAGTCCCTTGGACTCGGCGGGCTTCATGAAGCCCTCGTACAGGTCGCGCAGCGTCTTGACGAACTCCCTCTCCGAGTTGATGATCTCCTCGACGACGCACCAGCGCATGTGCCGCTGGTGAGCCTCGTCCTCCTTCTCGGTCTGCAGGTGGTCCTGGCCGATGCGCACCTGGAACACGACGGGCGTCGCGCTGTAGCGCAGCCCTGGGCTGGTGCAGCAGGTGTCGGCTCATGCCGTACCCCGTACGTACCCGGACGGCAGCGGTGGGGAAGCGGCCCAGCTCCTGGTCGTCGCGGCCCTTGTTGCGAAGCCCCCACCACCAGTTGTGCTCCTCCGTGCGCATGATGTAGATGGAGTCGCCAGCCTTGAACTGAAGCCCCTCCGGCTCCAGACCAGGGTTGTCCCACACGGCCTCGGCCACGATCTCCCTGCCCTTGGCCAGGTTCCGGTCCACCCAGAGCCGGAGGTCCTCGCCGCTGAGTGCGGGGGTCGTGTCCATGTCGGCCAGCTGCACCCTCTTGGCGCGCGGCTGCTTGGCCGCGGCCGGGGCCTTGGCGGGGGCCTTGGTGGGGGTCTTGGTGGGGGCCAGGACCACTGGCTGACTGCCGTGCCCCCGATGACGCTCCTCGTCGCTGTCGTCGCTCGAGTGCCGATAGTACTCCAGGGTCCGGGTCGGCTCGGCCTCGTCCTCACTCTGCGTCACGCTGCTGGGGTCTGCGACCGAACAGAGGGGGGGGGGGGTCACCGGAGTGGTCACCGGGGTGGTCACGGGGGGGGGGGGGGGGTCACCGGGGTGGTCACAGGCTTGGCCACAGGCCACAAGCCGCGGGTCGGATACTTACGGGTGCTCTCCTTGTACAGAAACTCGGTGGGGTCGTTGACGCGCGGCTCGCTGCTGGCGCGGCGGATTACCACCTCCTTCCGGGCCCTGCGAACAGTCCACACCCCGGTTAGTGCTCTCTCTCTCTCTCTCTCTCTCTCTCTCTCTCTCTCTCTCTCTCTCTCTCTCTCTCTCTCTCTCTCTCCCTCTCTCTCTCTCTCTCTCTCTCTCTCTCTCTCTCTGTCTCTCTCTGTCTCTGTCTCTCTCTCTCTCTCTCTCTCTCTCCCCCCCCCCCCCAAGCGATGGATCAGCAGTGAGTACTCACCCCATGAATACCCTGGCCACGTCCTGCCCCGAGTCCTGCCCCGGGTCCTGGGCCGCCGCCGGTACCGAGGCTGCCGCCGGGGCAGACGCTACAGCTGCTGGTGCTGCTGCTGCTGGTGCTGCTGTTGCTGGTGCTGCTGCTGGTGCTGCTGCTGGTGCTGCTGCTGGTGGTGGTGCTGCTGCTGCTGCTGCTGGTGCTGCTGCTGGTGCTGCTGCTGGTGCTGTTGTCACCGTAGCCTCTGTCGCTTCCGAGCTCTTCTTGGCCGCCTCGTGGGCGTCTCTGTCCGCCAGCCGCTTCACCCAGGACGGGTTGTTGAGGCTGCAGAGACACGGATGGTCAGAGCCCAACCCGAACCGACTGGGTCCCCTGGGTCTCCCCGCGGGAGACGTTACTTTCAAAAAACTTTACAGTGCCAACAAACTGGAAGAACGGCCCGGTGTTGGGACACGCACCTGGACTGGCTTAGCTTGGCCTCCCTGCAGATGGAGCAGTCGGCCGGGCAGTGCGTGCAGCAGTCGTCCGTAGACGAGTCCCGCAGCCTGCACGGTGAGGATGGTGGTGACCCCGAGGGAGGCGTCGGCGTCTTAGGGGCGGGCGGCGGCGCGGGCTGGTTCGGGACCGGCGCCTCTGTTGCCAGCTTGGTGGCATAGCGCTGCTGGCAGCCCTTCTGGTTGTCCTTCCGACAGGGGCAGTCCTTCTCCTTGCACGTCGACTCCTGCAACACCAGTGTTTCGTAGGCCGCGCTGCATACGCTGGTCCCCCAGACCCCAGGACGAGCCGATCCGATAGTCACCTTGTGGTGATGAATGTCCCTACTGGAGCGCGAGAGCAGGCCTAGGCTCTTCTTGACTTTGCTGAGGATGGATTCGTTGGAGGAACCTGGAAGCAGACGAGTGGATTAAGAGGACAGCACCAGGCCGGGGCACGAAGACGGACCTCACGGGCCTACGGGACCCTAGGCACTCGCAGGGGTGAGACCCGCTAGAGCCAACTACAGCAAACAGGAGTCAGAAGGTTGATATGAGCCGGAATACGCGCTTAACGAAACAGAAATGAAACGAAACTCGGCACTACAATGGGCCAAAACCATGGCAAAGCTATCCTACCAGCCAACTGCGTTGCTAGTCCAGCGAACATGCGGCGAACTACGAAACAAGGGGCGGGAGATACACACTGCATACCTAGCAAGCAGCATACCGAATGAACAACCGGGAAACTTTGAATGGCATGAAAGAAAGGTGCAAGGGAGAATGTATGAAGAGCTCGACTTGGAACCACACTCTTAAAAAAGAATGCTTGAAACCGCAAACTCTCCGGCAAGTATAATATGCTTGTTCCAAGCATAACTAACAATATTTAAGAATATTATGCTTCAGCCATGTATCGCCACACTGGCGCCAAGCCCTTGGAACAAGCTTCATATGTTTGCAACAAGCATAATGTACTTTGATTTAAGAAACTCCACCGAGGATCTTCGTGTAACATACATTTTGCGTTAGTTCAAGCATTCATTTTTGAGAGGGTAGGTAACCCTCCGTGCTGAATTTGCTGAAAGCCTCACTGCTGCCATTAATAGGTCAGAAGGTATCGACAATTTTGTTTCTATAGCGCTACCAACCAAGGTATTGAATTATTGACCAGTTCTTGACTATGCAGCAGTGCTACACCATGAAAACATTTCTCGGACAGTGCGATCGCAGCGAGGAGCAGGAAATGAGTACGACAATCGGTTTATTCATTTACATCTGACATTTTATACTTGAAATAATATTTTTTTTAAAAAAAGCTCATTAGAGGAAAGCATACTACGTTCGCAAGAGTACGTGTGCGATGCACTCAAAATTCGGCTCCACACAAAGAAAACGCAAAAGAAGTCTCAGCAAATGTAAAATCCAATATCGAAACCACAACAGGTTGGAACGGCTATTTGACAACATGAAAGTGTCTCTCTCCTCCTCTGCTCCTTACTGAAGTGAAACCGGATGCCAGATCATCAGTTAAGAGAGAAAGAAAAAAAAAAGAAACCAGACAGCTAAATTTCGTGGCTAAATACAGCAGTACGCATGTTGCCCTTGCCCGCTGCAGGGGCAAACACCAGGACACACGCCATGTGCACCCCTAGGGGGCGCGCTTTCCAATCAAAAACAGAAAAAAACTGCGGCTTCATATTATTTTGCGGACAAAAACATGGATTGGCGCTGGAGCATTGATTCGCTGCACATCGCAGTCGGCAGCCCTGCGCGAGGCTAGGCGCGAGGCCAGCTGGACCTGGTGAGCGTGACGTTCGATTGGATTTGACCCAAGACCGCTTTGCCATCTCTTTGTGAGGAGCCCTTCGTTGTCCGTACTCTGTGTCCTCAGGTGCTCCGTCCGCTGGTGCAGGGTCCCGAAGGTCCCGAAGGTACCGGGGGCGCCAGGGCCAAGGCCGGGGCCGGGGCCGCCAGGGCTGCCAGGCGGGCCAACCTCGGGGCCCCCCGTCTCCAGCCGCCGTCAAAATTGCCACGATCCCTCTATACACACAACCACACTGCGTTTGAAATTGCAATGACAACATTACTGCAAGATTCTGCAATGATTTGCTATTGCACGATATTTGCAATGACATGTCATTGCAAAAAAAAAAAAACTGCGATGCAAGTGCGATGACATTTCCAAGTAGTACTCTTCCGTGAGTAGAGTGCATGGCGATCGTCGCAAAATTTTGCAATAATCGTTGCAATTTTGCAGTGATCATCGCAGAGTACTTTTGCAATGATGCTTTTGCAATTTCTTTTTTATCGTCATTGCAATTTCAGTTACAGTGCACACACACACGGCAAAAGTCTGTTTTGCCCTTACGTGCAGTAAAATGATGTGAGAAAAATAGGGTGAATAGGGAAACGTGGTACACAAAGGTGTGAGTCGAAGAGCAAACAAAACAACGAAAACGAACCCCCGCGGGCGCCCGTGGCAGCCGGTGGCAGCGGGTGCACCAAGTGCGTCAGGCTCTACGCAGGGCTAAGCACGCCATGCAGGAGATAGCGCCCTAACGCGATGCATGGCCAGGACTTTTGTGTGTTACCCGAGGAGAATCGC